>JAJLSQ010000013.1:90753-175934 GCA_030567715.1 Nakazawaea wyomingensis
ATCAGTAACCAATTTATATATAACATTTGAATTGGTGGATAGGTTCAGCGAGGAAATTCCTACAGCTTAATTCATACAGATCATTCCACCAAAGTCAAGTGTCAAGCCCCCATCTTTATCATAATTTATCTCAGAATTCATTTCATTTCGCGTTTTGTACTTTGATACGTAGACATCAACCACTATTTTTGCTTTTGATTGAATAATTTATTTGGGTTAATTTTCCATTTTTTAGTTGAAACCAATTGTTGGGAATAGTAATATTAATTTTGCAGTTAATCAATTTTGATGATAATTTCCATCATTCATTTGAATCTACGTTAATGTCTTTTAAGTTTATCAATTATATATATATATATATATTAAAATAAATAAATATATCACTTGATACTCTCAATTTCTATTTGAATCAAATAATAAACCCTAAAACATACACTTTTTACAAAAAACTATATATAAAATATCAAATTAGAAAAAAAAAAAAAAAAACATATTCACCCCCCTCTCGCAGGTCTTCATATATATATATATATCAGCACTTTTTTTTTAATCATTAAATTCCCAACTAACCTACTTTTTTAGTAAACATTATTACATGGAGGTCGTACCAAAACTTGTATTATCAACTAAACTAAGAATTTTTCTTGGAATCATTTTGATGTTAGCCATGATTGAAATCAACACCATTGATCTGAATTACCAGATCAGTGTCAAGAATGACACAAAATGTCAGAGCCGATTATGAAATCTCTGGTTGAAATAATCCCCGTTTGGTTCAATTGGGTCCAGGGGTTTCTAGACTGGGTTCACTCAATTTTTCCAGAGAGTCAGTCAGTCTCCCCAAATTTATGGATTTTTTAATCAAATTCTTCAAAAACGTTTTATACTTATCACACACACTATTGATGCTTGCATCAATACTAGATTCACAGTTCACATTTTCGATTTCTTCTCGTTGCATCGTGGTCATTATGTCATATTTGATTCGAACAATCCATTAGAATTCATGCACTATATATTATTGTTATATTTTCAAAGCTTATTTTCCGCAAGACAAAAAACCAAAATAAAAAAAAATAACCATTATCAATTTTTATAACTACACCTTTATCCAACTAAATAAAACACTAAAATCAATGAACCAGAACTCATCGTCATTTTTGAAAGCTCTTGTTCAATTGACTATTGCATACTTTATAATAATAATAATAAAATCGACGATTGTTTAAATTACAAGTTTCTAAATGTTTTAGGTAAATGGGGGCTGCCGGGTCAAAAAAACTGTTCTAGGAGACCAGTAATGATAGCGATGATACTTTACCGTTAAAGCTCTTCTGAGTTTTTTTTCCTTAGCTTTTAATTGCCACACATCACCTCTCAGATTTATATTTTACTATTTTATATAGATAGCCCCCTGGGTTATATATTAGTAATAAATCTATATTTGATTTGATTCTATCTATTAGACCTGAAGTAAACATTATTTGAATTAATCTTCTTTGACAATCTATACCCAAGAATTACAAACAAGAGAATCAAAATGAAATGACATATTTTAATTTAATAAATGAATTATCTTTAATCCCCATTCTGTTCTTATCCTTTAAATCTTTAAATTTGTATAATTTTGTCTATAACAGGTGTGGTTTGGTGTGTATAAATGACACAATTCCGTGTTTTTTTCATTTTCTAACATACACTTTGATTAAAGATATATATATATATAGAGAGAAGAGAAGAGAACAATTTTGATAGAGATTGATATATAAATCATGATTCATGAATTAAATAAATTTACATTTGATATGTCGATAGAATAGAATAGAATTGAGAGTTGTAGTATTCTATAAAATATGACCCACATTCTATTCTATACATATATATGCATAGAATAGATAGATAGATATATACGAAGATAGAGAGCCCTGTCTCGTATAATATCGTATATATATATATATATATATAACACTAAGTCTGCATCATATCGTATACAACTTATTCTCTCCATATAACAAGGGAATTGAAATATATGTTAATAATAATAGTAATAATAAATAAGACAAAACAATAAAATGCACATACACACAAAGAAAGAAAGAAAGAAAGAAAGAAAGAAAGAAAGAAAGAAAAAAAAAAAAATCGTACCACTTACTCTTAAGTCTTATTGGAAAAGGTAATGTATGTGTATGTGTGTCTCCCTTTTGCATATTCTCGTATACGAAAAAACCGAATCAGTCTTCACCTAGAATATGAGATGATGGATTGATGGATCGATCACATTCCTTCGATATATATAAATATAAATATAAATATAAATCTATCTATCTTTATTTTATGATAAAACAAACATCTATCCCCCCCATACATACACATAATAATAATAATGACAGAGATATTCAACTCCACAACTTTAGCCATAATAGAAGCTCCATCATATTCAGAATTATTGAACAATATCTTCATCACCCAACATCAGTTGAACTGGATTGAAAAATTATGGGCTTCTTGGTATACATATATGGATAATGATACATTAGCTACAGGTTTACTTTTTTTTTTAACACATGAATTGATGTATTTTGGTAGATGTTTACCTTGGTTTATCATAGATCATATCCCATATTTCAACAGATGGAAGATTCAACCAACGTATATTCCAACTGATAAAGAACAATGGGAATGTACGAAAACTGTTTTAAAATATCATCTATTGGTTGAAGCATTACCAATTTGGACTTTCCATCCAATGTGTAAAAAATTGGGTATATCGGTAAGTGTACCATTCCCATCTTTAAAATCAATGTTTTTACAATGGTGTCTTTTTTTCATCTTGGAAGATACATGGCATTATTGGGCACATCGTTTATTCCATTATGGACTTTTTTATAAATATATCCATAAACAACATCATAGATATGCGGCACCATTTGGACTTGCAGCAGAGTATCTGCATCCAGTAGAGACTATGAGTTTAGGATTTGGTACAGTTGGATTCCCAATGATTTATGCTGCAATAACACATGATTTACATCTTTTCACAGTGACTTGTTGGATTGTATTTAGATTATTTCAAGCTGTAGATTCTCATAGTGGATATGATTTCCCATGGTCTTTAAATAAATTTTTACCATTTTGGGCAGGACTGGAACATCATGATTTACATCATCATTATTTTATTGGGAATTATGCAAGTAGTTTCCGTTGGTGGGATTTCGGATTGGATACAGAAGCTGGTCCAGAGGCTAAAAAGGAAAGAGAAACAAGAATGAAACGTAAAGCTGAATTGAAAGCTAAGAAACATATTTAGTCTGTATATATATATATATATATATATATATATATTTACAGAGGTTATGATCATCATGTCCAAATTTATTTATATTCTTTTATGTAAATATTTTAAAAATTACTAATCCCAACAGCATAAATTAAAAGTAAAAAAAACAAAAAAAACAAAAAAATATAAAGAGAGTAGATTGTGATCATATAAATACAATCAATCAATTAATTCATCACAACCATGTCCAATTCTTCAACACACACACAAGTTGTCATCATCGGTGCTGGAATATCAGGTATCAAAGCTGCCACCGATTTACATTCCCATTCAATCGATACTTTAATCTTGGAAGGTAGAGATAGAATTGGTGGAAGAATATACACTTTTGAATCACCAATCACTGGTAGAAAATATGATACAGGAGCTAGTTGGTTCCATGAAGCTGGGTTTAACCCACTTTTCGAAAAATCATTGGCTCTGGGTAATGTTTCCTATCTCTTTGATGATTCTTCAGCGGCATTGATTGGACCAGAAGGTGAGATCCCATCAAGTTATAAATTAGGTCAAGTGGTAAATGAGATGAAATTGTTTGCCGGTAAGGAAACTGATGAAACTTTGAATTTACACACGTTATCAAATCAATATATCGTATCACATAGACAAGTCTTGTCCCAGGAACAAATCAGGTATGCTCCTCAATTGTTTAGAACTGCTGAGATCATGTCTGGATCTTGGGATCTGTCAAATGGTAGTAAGGCAAATGCACCATATGGGGGAAGAGATGCATTTCTGGTGAACCATTATGAGACGGTGATTGCCAATGAATTGACAAATTATCCTATGGATAAGATTAAGACTTCGACAATTGTCAAGTCGATCAATAAAGCAAATGATGATACAAAGATAATCACCATCACTACAGATCTGGGTGAGATAATCACTTGTGATTATTGTATAGTTACCGTTCCACAGAGTATCATCACTCTGCCTCCAACTGACAGGGCTTCTATCAAGTTTATTCCGGAATTACCATCACATATAACTGATAATTTCGATAAATTGGCTACAACATCATTTGCCAAAGTATTTTTTGAATTTGATAAACCATTTTGGAATGAAACAACAGAAAAATTCATCTATATTGGTAAACCAGATGAAGAATTTACAAATAAAATTATTCAAAATGATAATGACGTTCTGACAATTGATTCCGTTATCGTTTCAAATAAAGAATTCAATAAACCAACAGATTCCCCACCATTACCCTTCGATTTCCCCTTCTTATGTGTCAACTTACAAGCACTTAAGGGAACTCCATCTTTATTCTGTCTAGTTCCATCTCCGGCATCGATCTATCTCGAAAGAGCCACCAATGAAGAAATTTGGGATTTATTCAAACCAATGTTGAATAAATTAGGTGATATTTCAAACTCATCACCATTAAACATATTCACCACGAATTGGAATGATGATCCATTCAGTAAAGGTGCACTTTCTGCAATCAAACCAAATGGATTGATGGTTAATGATGGTTTTATCACCGGTTGGGATAATGTTAGATTTGCAGGGGAACATACTGCTTATGAAGGTCATGGTTGTGTCCATGGAGCTTGGTTGACGGGGAAAAGAGAGGCCGAATACGTTATTGAACATTTGAAATGATGATCATTACTATCTATGTATTTATTTATTTTGTTATAAAAGTGGATAAAATCGATTAAAATTCATCTCTATATATCATCATTATACATAATCATCATCTGTTATCCGATTTGTAGAGCAAAAAATAAAAAAAAAAAAAAAACATTTGAAATCCACAAATAAAACATAATAATATCATACATTAAATACATCAAAAAGCCATTCCTCCCGGCCACCTTTATCCATCACAAAATACCACCAACCAACCCTGTCAAATGCCTCAAATAAACAGGGGCCAGGTGATTTTTTTCATCATTTTCTTGACCTTGATACTTCCTGGTCCACAGGATCGTAGTGATGGATTGGCATCTCCGTTGAGTAAACGGAGATTGAAACTATTTAAAGATGAAGTTAAAACTTCAATCAAAGAAGTACGGAACGGTGAATGGCAAAATGGATATGGGAACTTGACCGGTTTCAAGTTGAGTTATGAGGATAATATTCTAGAGAAAAATGTGACAGATTGGCCATTACATCATTTCAATGATGATAATCCATGGATTGAAGATGAGAAGTATTCCATATTGCCCAATTTGGTGAGTACGAAGGTGAAGAATGAGATATGGAAATCAGATGATGATGATGATGAAAATCAACAAAAACAACAACAGTATAATATTCAAGAGAGAAATTTTTTCTTGAATGTTAGTGCTTCGTTAAGAGGAACTTTTAAGACTGGAAATAATAGTTTTTTAAAACCTTTTCAAATGTCATTACCGAAATACTTAACCGAGAGACCAAAGAGGTTGGAATCGGATCAATTTATGATGATGAATGAGCTTTCAACAAACGAGTTTGGTGATGATACTCCAGGTGCCACTGATCCGGTATCTAATTTGCCTTCATCGGAATTCAAGATGGGTAATGTTAGTGATATCCCATATGGGAACATCAAATTAGATATCACCACTGCTGAAATGAATATTAATCTGAACACTGAAGATGCAGTTGATGTATCGATAAAATTGAATTTAAAAGATCCAGATGAATTATATGACAATTCATTGATTTTAAACGGTGTTTATTTCCAAGATACGGGTAATATGGTTGCCATATCTAGGACGGCAAAATTTGCTGGAATTTATGGATTACCACATTTGGTTATGGAGGAATCATTCTATAACAAGACAAAGAATTTGATCAATGCCAAATTAGACAAGATTGAATTGGATAAGATTGATTTGAACGATTTAGATGAATTGATGGATTCATCTGATTCTCAATGTGAATATATCTTGTATGCTCAATTCAAATCAACTTTGTTATCCAAAAATCAATTGAAAGAAATCGATGATGAGCTTGCCAATCCTTTAGGAAGACCAATACCTAAGATTCCATCGGTACAAATCTCACAAGGATTGATATATTCCCCCGATTGTGGGTTGATTGTGGAGATCAATGAATCTAGTGGTACGAGAAGAGAATTACAAATCAAAAGTTTGAGAACGGTAATACTCATTGGAATTTTGATTTTATTTGCCCAAATATTCTTATCAATTGATCAGATGAATGGAACAAATACTCCATCGACAATGTCAAGAATATCATTTTGGACAATTCTGTTGATGAATTTGGTTGATGGATCATTGAGTATGTTGTACTTGTTATGTAGTGCAGTGATTCAAGAGTTGTATTTACCCTTACTGGTGAGTTCATTACTCGCATTTATCCTTGCCAGTGTTTTTGAAATGAGGTATATGATATTGATTTATTCATCTCAAATAAATGAAAGGAATATCAATGCAAGAGTGGCATTACAAGGTGCACCACTCGATGATAGGGTGGATACCGATAATGGTACGATTTTACCAACAACACAAAGACCAGCAGTCATTGCAACAGAACCACAACAACAACAACAACAACAACAACAACAACAACAACAACAACAACCACAAGTTATAGATGATGAACAAACTATCAGTGGTCAAATATATACCAAATTTTTCTTTGTTTTGATTGCATTTACATTTGTCATTTTAAATTCAATCATGTGGCCAAGAAAACCAAGACTTGTATTTGAATACATCTCGTTGATCGTGTTGAGTTCATATTGGTTACCACAGATTTATAGAAATGTCATCAGAGGATCTAGAAGATCTTTTAAATGGAAGTTTATCATTGGTACATCGATTTTAAGAATGTTACCAGTTTCATATGTTTGTCTTTACAAGGAAAATCCATTTCATCATCATTATGATTTAAAATTATTTCTCATTGTGATAACTTGGTTAAGTTTCCAAATTTTCTTATTATTATTACAAGAATTTTTCGGTCCTCGTTTCTTATTACCTGATCGTTATTTACCTAAATCATATGATTATCATCCAATATTGACAGAACTCGATTTGGAGAATGGATTTGGAATAGAACATGATGAAGATCAATCATTGTTAAATAATCAACATGATGATGGGAAATGCAAAGTTGATTGTGCCATTTGTATGACCGAGGTGGAATTACCAATTCAAAAGGATACTACATCTTCTGTCAACCCAGCTAGTTTGTTGTTGAGAAGATCATATATGGTGACTCCATGTAGACATATTTTCCATACTGCATGTCTTGAGAATTGGATGAAGTATAAGTTGCAATGTCCAACTTGTAGAAATCCATTACCTCCATTATGATGATAATTTTATGATTTAATTTGCTACTGTATATCTTTGTTTGTTTGTTTGTTTACTTTTTATCGATATAAATCACGTTCTATACCAATTGATCTTTTAGTAGCTTTCCTTTATCGTAATAGCCGGAGTAGTTTGTTTGTTTTATCAATTCATTTATTCAATCACGTTGCGTTGCGATAGCCACCCGGTAACCGTCGGACATTGAAAGACGCACCCCAGCCAGAAATACGGAAAAATTTTTTTTATTTTTTTAAAGAGATGGAGGAGGAAGGAGAAGAAAGAATGATGAAAAAAAAACTATTACCAACCTGATCGATCACATTATAAAAAGAATATACCCACATTGGACAATTTTCTTTCATATATATATTGACTGGTTGTTTTAAGACAGGATGACGGTGAAAAAGTAGGTTTAATTTTGTTCCTTGCCAGCCAGCCAGCTTTAACCCCAAAGGTTTTTTTTTTTTTTTTTTTTTTTTTCTTTTTACTAACACACAATAAAACGCGGAAAAATTTCAGACAGATCAAGGCATGTTTATTTGATATGGATGGTTTACTCATCAACTCTGAAGATGTTTATACGATCTGTTATACCGAGTTATTGGAAAAATATGGTAAAGGTCCGTTAACATGGGATGTGAAATATAAATTACAAGGAAGAACAGGTAAAGCCGCAGCTCAAATTGTCATTGATCATTATAAATTACCACCAGAAGTTACACCAGAACTGATATTGGAGTTCAATTACAAGAGACAACTTGAATTATTTCCCCAATGTAAGTTTTTAAAAGGCGCTTTAGAATTGTTGAACTATCTCAAGGATACTGGAGTTGCATTTGGACTTGCCACTTCCTCTGCAAGATCAACATTTGAATTGAAAACAAAGAACTTAAAAGAAGGTTTCCTGTTGTTTGGTGATTGTATAGTAACAGCAGATGATATCCCACTGGGTCATGGGAAACCAAAACCAGATATTTATTTGAAATGTCTTGGATTGATCAATCAAGATAGAATTAAACTGGGTGAGAAAGAGATATTGATCGATGAATGTTTAGTCTTTGAAGATGGATTCCCAGGTGTATGTTCTGGAATAGCTGCAGGTGCATATGTCATTTGGGTCCCAGATAAGAGGGCAGTTGAAGTGATGAGTAAAGATGAATTAGAGATTATTGGGAAGAATCAGGAATTTGGTATGATTATTGGAGATTTAGATGAGTTGGATAAAGCAAGATTTGGTTTGTAAATTGGAGAGATAGAACTCTTGAAGGCGGCCCTCCCCGTCAGTAGTTAAATTATATAAATGTCTGTCTGTTCAAACTATTGCTTATTTTATTTAATTCATCAACATGTGTGTTCTTCATAAAGAGATAGATACATGATAGTAGTAGTAGTGCGCAAAGGCGATAAAAAATCAAAAAATCTGAAAAAAACAAAAAAACAAAAAACAAAGAAGAAAGAAATAATTGGAAAATTGCCACCAAAACAACATAGAACAATTGGAATAACGATAACAACATAAATAATCATAAACAAGATGACTGTTCCATCGATAGAAGAGGCAAGACTGGCAGTTGTAAAGAAAGATTTCACAACTGCAGAACAGATATACCTTGAAATACTATCCAATTCTGTTCCTGGTGGAAATGTCTCCAATGAGAAGTTGGTCCAGATACAAGAGAGTGCAATAAGTGAACTTGGTGAATTATATAAAGATAACAACAAAGTTGATAGCTTGGTAGCGTTAGTTCCAAAAGTTCAAGAGTTGGTAGGTTCCAGTTTTGCTAAATCAAAGGCTTCGAAGATCATCAAGTCTTTAATTGATCTTTTCAGGACATTACCTAATGAGAATTCCATAGATCTTGCCATCAAAATTACAAGTGATTCGATAGATTGGGCTAAGAAAGAGAAAAGATCCTTTTTAAGACAATCTTTACAATTAAGATTGGCCACTTTATATTATGAAAGACAACATTTCAACGATGCTTTACCATTGATAAATTCTTTAATTAGAGAATATAAGAAATTGGATGATAAATCATCTTTAGTCGATGTACAATTGTTGGAATCAAAAGTTTATTTTGCCTTGAGAAACTATGCCAAATCTAGAGCTGCATTGACATCTGCAAGAACATCAGCAAACTCAATCTATTGTCCTTCATCAGTGCAAGCTGAATTGGATTTGTTAAGTGGTATCTTGAATGCCGAGGATAAGGATTTCGACACTGCATATTCATATTTCTATGAAAGTTTTGAAAGTTTCAACTTGTCTTCTCATGAAGAGGACAAACCAATCAAGGTTTTGAAATATATGTTGTTGAGTAAGATTATGTTGAGTCTGATTAATGACGTTAATAACATATTGAATAGCAAAAATGTTGCCAAATATGTCAATTCCAGAGAAATAGAGGCAATGAAACTGGTTGCCAAGCTGTATGCCAATAGATCTTTAAAAGAATTTGAAGAATGTTTAACAAATTATCAAAAGGAATTGACAAAGGATATAATTATAAGATCTCATTTAAAAGAGTTGTATGATTCACTTTTGGAACAAAATTTGATGAAATTAATTGAACCATATTCCACCATTGAAATTTCTTTTATAAGTAACAAGATTGGATTATCGGTACAAATCGTTGAAGGGAAATTGAGTCAAATGATTTTGGACAAGATATTTTATGGTGTGTTGGATCAAGGAAATGGTTGGTTGATTATCTATGATGAACCTCAAGTTGATGAAAATTACAATTTGGCATTGGATTTGATCAAGCATATGGATAGTTCGGTTGACTTGTTGTATGAAAAGGCTTCTGCTTTGAATTGAATTTTTTTATTACAAGTTTATTTAAGTCAAAAATATATAAAAAAATGAACTCCTTTTTTTTTTTTTTAAAAAAAAAAACAAAAAAAAAAACAATGGATCTAAAAGAATTGGGTCCAATCTAATCTATGTACACATAATTTATTACATCATTTTACTCATTTTCAATGAGTATCTTCAATCTCTTCGATCAACTCCTTCGACCTATCCTCTGTCTCCTTCAGTTCTACAGCATCAATAATTTCATCTAATCTTTCCCCTAACATACAACCTTCGAGATCATAAAGGGTAAATCCACATCGATGATCAGTTATTCTATTCTGGGAATAATTATACGTCCGTATCTTATCAGATCTATCAGCAGATGTCACTTGTGATTTCTTCATCTTACGTTCATTCTCCAATCTTTCCAACCTCTCTCTTTCCATCAATCTTGATTTCAAAATAGTCAAAGCCTTTGCCTTGTTCTTATGTTGGGATCTCTCATCTTGAATCAATACAACTATATTAGTTGGAATATGGGTGATTCTCACAGCAGACTCTGTAGTGTTAACATGCTGTCCACCAGATCCACTAGCCCTCATCACATCGATTCTTAATTCACCTTTTTTAAACTCTCTTTCCAAATTACCTCCATCTTCATCAAGTTTTGGTAGTACCACCACGGCAGCGGTTGATGTATGAGTTCGACCTTTGGTCTCGGTCTCTGGTATTCTTTGTACTCTATGAACACCAGCTTCAAATCTTAACCTGTTATATGAGAATGGCTCACTTATCAGTAACGAGGCTTCAAGTACCCCTGATCCCGATTCATTACGAGAAACCGATAGCACTTCGTGTTTCCATTTATGCAACTGACAATATTTGAGATACATTTGTAACAAGTCCCCAGTAAAGATACTTGCCTCACTACCACCGACACCGGGTCTCAACTCAACAATACATTCCTTATCGTAAAACTCATGAGGTGGTAGAAGTTTGGATGAAAGTTTGGTGATTATTTGTGTTAATTTGGGTAATGAACTTGTAGTGAGTTCCTCCATGGCTTCCTCTTTTAAACTTTGATCTGATAATAATCCCATCAATTCCAGATAGTTTTGTTTCTGGCCTAAATATTCATCATATATCCCGATTATCGATGAGAGCTCCGAAAATTTTTTGGAATCTTCCACTTTGAATACACCTCCTGATGATAAATTCAGTTCCAACTCTTGAAGCTCATTTCTCAACGAATCAGCCCTCTTTAATAGAGCAGGATGTATATCATGTAATTTCACCGAAGTGTCTACGTTAGCAGCATGTGAAGAATATAATCTTGTTCTTATTAAAGGACAGAAACTTTTGCTCAATCTTCCAATCCTAATGATATTCATTTGAACCTAATTGAAAAAGCATAAAGTTCAAAAAAATGTTATAGTTGAAAAGTTTCAAAATTTCTAACATTTTTTTTTTTTTGTGGTTTTTTGTTTTGACCCATCTAAAGACATATATATACATACATTGACGGCTAAACGTTGAAAGAGTATAACAAACATTGGTAAATATATTTATATAAAAAATATAAAAAGCTAATCATGAATACCATTATCCGATATCTTCAACAGATCCTTGCTAATTTCTGCCACTATCTTCAACAATTCTGACAACTTATCAGTTTCCATAAAAATCTTATAAACCTGATACTCTTCATCAGAGATTAAAAGAACCAAATTTTTGAACTCCTTCAACAACACTTTACTCTGGCTATCTTTGACTATATTAAACAGCTTAAGAGTCAAATGTGGCAAGTATAATGATTTTACCATGTTATAAAAATCCAAATCCTCGGACTCAGTTGATATTTCAACTAATGTTTTCAACCACTCTGTAATTAATGGATAAACAGATTGAATAGCCTTTCTCAGTAATTTTAAATATGGATCCTTAAGCGATTCCTTCTCATACTCATCAATCAGTTTGATCGAATCAGACAATAGTTGATATTGGATTATCTCCTCAACTTTGATGAGGGAACTGGCATCGGTCATACCTTCATCTTCATCATCATCCTCATCATTGGAGTTACCATATTCTCGCAATATATTACTCTCAATACGGTATTCGTTTACAATTGAAACAAAATTAAAAGACTCGTATAATTGAACAAATGAATTAAGTTTACCATGAACCAAGAATCGCCTCGATAACGAGATTGTTGATGTGACACATTCCAGTAGCATTTTTGAGTCAATGAACCAATTGATTGATTCAATCAATTTGGAATCCAATCTTGAGACCGAACTTTCTCCCAATTCCAATAAAGAATTATTAGTATAGTATTTTGCAGTATCTTCAAATATTCTTTCAACAGTTTTTTTCAATATATCTTCCAACGGGAGTTCTAAAGTTCTCATATGTTTTAATTGAGCTAATCTATCTTCTTGACTAATGATAATATTCGATAAAAAGAAAGAATAATTCTCAACTATTTCTTGATGTGATGGGATATAAGATATGTAGATGGGTATCAAATCGTACAATTTGTATAACGATAACCTAGTGATATAGAGCTTTATCAACTTGATTAAATTGTCATCACTGATTATACTGTCATTCAAAAATTTCATAAATATGATGAAATGTATCAAAATTCTCAATAGATATGATTCTTTGATCAAATTGTTGGTGTTTTTTGTGGTTAATACCGGGGCATTTCTGATCTTATCATTGAGAAGTATCAATTCGTCCAACAAATCAATGGAATTATTAACTAATTGCTCCACATTGTTCGATATTATTGCACCTATCAAAACTCTTATTGAATGAGAACTTTGCTTTTTGACTGACTGATCAGTAGAATGAGAAAGTAAATTTAAAGCTTCATTGATCGACTGACATTTCTTATCTGGTTTTGATAACTTCAACACATTCCCAAGAGTATTAGGCTTCAAGTATTGTATCAATTCTTCCTCCAAATCATATTGTAAGATATTGTTGGTGAGTACCAATAACTGTCTCTCCCATGATGAAACCAAATCCATGCTACGATAGTCACCTGATAAGAAGGAATAGATCGCCCTCTCATATTTGCCTAAATTATTATTATTTGATAACAGATAAACTGCTCTCCTCCAAAGAAGTTTGTTTTTAATTCCAGTAGCCTTTGCCGATTCAACATCCATCATGCTCTCCTCATCGTCATCTGTTTTCAACAGAGAACCATCAATCTCCGGATCTATATAATCATGAGCACCAGCCAATATAGTTGATAAAGTCCAGTTGTTTGTCGATGCACATAATTCCAAAACTTCATCGTGTTTCTCTTCTAACAAAAGTTTGAAAATAATCTGGAAAAATTGGTCATCATTTTCCAGATCCTTTTCATTGATTTTTCTTGCTCGTTTATTGGTCTGATTATTTCTCAACGTGGAATCAGAATCCAATGAAGAGACCAAATCTGGCTTTCTAGAATTCGACTGTAAATCTATCTTCGTATTCAACCACTTGGTGGAAGGAAATTCTTCACGATTCACTTCCTGATCATCTTCATCAAGACTCATATTATGAATCAACCAATAAGATATCAAATCTAGCTCTTTAAGTTTATTATTATTCATCAAAATAGAATCTTTTATCACCACATGTGACGTGAACTCATCGAATTCAATATTTGTTTTCTCACTGTATTCATCAGAATAGCGGAAACCTATCAAAAGTTCAACTAAGTTCCAAAATTTGGTCTCTAGAAGCCAGTTCTCGGTCATTGCTTTATCCTCGTCTAAACTTCCAGCATTAAGATGGGACTCAAGAAGCTTTAAGATCTCAGTTGTCGAGATTTCTCTGAAATCTCCCACCAACCCAAAAAGATCATTCTCCCCAGCGTTTTGTTTGAATTTGTACAAAGACAGCGCGAACGAGTCCAAAACTTCAGGATCTTCGATCAAAGCTGGGCTCGATGATTCTCCATTAGAGCTGCTCAAATTGTCAATCTCCATTGAATCGAGTATCATATTTGTTTGACTACAACCACACCAAAAAGTTGTCTAACCTTCTTAGATTAGATTATTTTACACACACAATGCTTTCTCTCTTAAAAGTAAAATCCCTTACAACACAAAAAGACGAAAAAAAACAAAAAAAAACAAAAAAAAATTAATTTGCGTAAACAACTTCATTAACTCAAAGTGCAAAGTTTGATATATTCTAGACGACTCAAGATATAAACAGCGACTCCAAGGCATCTACTTCTAGTTCTTCTAATGTAGTAGGAATAAACCTATTAGTTTGTTGTCCTGTAATTTTTCTATGATGCATCACAGCTGCTGCACTATCCACATCAAACTTGTTCTTCAACTTCTTGTAGAATAAACCACACGCATTACAGATAGATTTGGCTCCATATGGTCCTTTACGCCATTCAGGAGTTTCAACCTCTCCACAGTGTTGACATTTGAAACCTCCTGTTGCAAGTTGTTTGGATTCTCTCTTCCTCCTCTCTTTTCTTCTGACAATTGTAGGTTGCATATTATCCTCTTTTTGTGTGATCATTATATTCGCGGGACTTCTTTTTTTCTCTGGTATGAAGACCACTTTCTTAGAAACTCTCCGTTTACAAGATTTTGCCCTTGCTGTTGGTTTTTCAGTTGTTATTCTAACCTTTGGTTGTTGTAATAACTTATTCTGTTGTTCTCTCTCTCTCAAATTATCAATTTCTTTCTTAACATTCATTAATTGGTGAAGTAATTCATGAAGCTTGGAAGTTTTAGTTATTAGATCAACTATTGACTGATCATTCCACATATTCATCAATTTTTTTGTCGCCAGAGCATTTAACTGTGAAGAATTGTTCAACCCCAGACATAATGATTGAGTCATTACTGGGCTTTTTTCAATTTTTCTGCTTGAAGATCTTGAAACAGGTTTGACTAGATTTCGAATCTTCAGCTCAAGTTGTTCGAAATCCTTGCTCAAGATCTGAGAATGATTAACTGTTTTCTCAATAGCAGTTAAAAGAATGTTATAACCTTGCAGATTCAAAGTAGACTCCTTCTCATTATCTTTCTTTTCTGATAAAGAAGAAATGATTGCTTCTGTTAATAAATTGAGATTACTGTTTAAACCCTCTCCATTCATACATTCGATATAATTGTCAACTTGTGTATTTATCTCAACTTGGTGTTCATGCATCGGTTTTGCATTCATATCTTGATTTTGAAAGTGAGTCTGGTTGGTCAACAAGACTGAATTCAATGGTGGTAATTGATTTTCTTTTTGAGTCATTATTTGATATCTTTGAGTAATTCGAGCTACTTCTTTAACATCTAGTTCAGGACCAGGATAATAAATCTGCTGATCAGTTCTATTAAAAAAGTAATCATTCTGGTTCGACATACTCGATCTCTAACCAATATATCTTGAAATCACAGTCCAATTTTATGTCAACGACGTTAGAGAAAGAAGAATTGATGGATTTGAATTTTAATTTTACAAAGAGGAATTCAGCCCTTTTGTAAAGTTTTCTCTGATCTGCATGAATTCTGCTGGTTCCTGAAAATTTTTGATCTGGTAGTCACATATCTAATGGCATAAAGGGGAGCAGATCGAACAAATTTCTCTGCATCAATCGATAAGGTCTGTTTGTATTTTTTATAATTCATTTGCAGATCAAAAGGTTGGAATAAGCTAACCAAAAAGAAAAAAAAAAAGGGGAGATAAAGGGTAGTGCACCTGTTACACAATCTAGCTGTGAAAAATTTTTAATAAATTTTTTTTTTTTTATCATTTTTTTTTATGTTCTGTTTTAAGCAGATGAGATCTTTTACCGGCTGGTAATATTTGAGAAGGATAATAAATAAAATAATACGAAAATCACAACTAGCGATGTCTAACATAGTCGGCATCGAGTACAATAGGGTGACAAACACCACATCTACGGACTTCCCAGGATATACACCTAACACCTCCGAAGACTATGCATGGAGTTTGGAGAAGTTCAAGAAAACATTTGACATTAAAATTTCATTTATAACCGAAAGAACTGCAAATTTCGATTTGATAAATATCGACACATCAATAGCCAATGCTTTCAGAAGGATAATGATTGCTGAGGTTCCTTCAGTTGCTGCTGAAAATGTGTACGTTTTCAACAATACTTCTGTAATCCATGATGAAGTATTAGCTCATAGAATAGGATTGGTTCCATTGAAAGTGGATCCTGATTTATTGACATGGATTGATCCTTCTATCGATGAAGCTGACAGATTTACAGATGAGAATACAATTGTTTTGAGTTTGGATATAGCCTGCTCAAGAAATCTGCATCCACAAAAAGATAACACTGAACCAACGAATTTGTATAGAAACTCGAATGTTTATGCAAAGGATTTGAAATTTTTACCACAAGGAAGACAAATGGAAATATTTAAAGATAATGCTGTTGTTCCTGCTGATCCAGATATTTTACTTGCGAAGTTGAGACCAAATCAAGAGATATCATTGAGAGCTCATTGTATATTAGGAATAGGTGCTGATCATGCCAAATTTTCACCAGTTTCAACTGCTTCGTACAGATTGATGCCAGTCATTGACATATTGAATCCTATAACTGGAGAGGATGCTGTAAAATTTCAAAAATGTTTCCCATCGGGTGTTATTGAAATTAATGAGAATGATGAAGCATATGTCAAGGATCTGAGAAAAGATACCGTATCAAGAGAAGTATTGAGGCACAAGGAATTTGAAGGAAAAGTCAAACTTGGTAGAAAGAGAGATCATTTTATCTTCAACGTTGAAAGTACAGGAGCCATGTCACCTGAAGAAATATTTTTCAAGAGTGTTCGTGTTTTAAAAAATAAGGCTTCTTATTTAAAAAGCTGCCCAATTGGAAATTTGTAGTTCATTCAATGATTACTTTGGGGGCAGGGGAATGCATAGACTTTGGTTTAAATAGATTGTGGAATAAAAGTAATTCATCTAGCGAATTTTAAAATGTCACCTTTTGATTTTTATGTCATTTAAAGAAAAAGAATACTATGACTTTGTTTTCTACTATACAAAGTTTTCCATGCTAAAGTTAGTTGTAAATGCTTGAAATCCACCGGGCATACCTAAGTTTGATTCTTCACTACCACTTCTTGTATCTGTTGAATCCAGCTCCAGCTCTCTTCTGAATTCTTTGATTTGTTTGAGTAATACAAGGGGACTTAACTCAATCACAGTGGTATTTCCAGAATATCCATCGTAAAACATCTCTTGTTGCTGCGGTATATCAGATTGGATAGATTGCTCCGGCACTAAATCTTCATTTTTGAGACATGTAATGAAGTATAAGCCCAAATGAGATATCAGAATCAATATATCCACAATGAGTATAAATATTTTATAAAAGAGCCAATTATTGAATTTGGTTTCTCCAATTATTTGCAAAGTCCAACCTCCATGGGAAAATTCAAAAGCTCCAGGCTTTCCTGTTATGTTTATTGTAAATATTAAATGGAAACATATTATCATCACATTTACAACTGTAAGCATTTGAAATATTGATTTGCTTATCATTTTTTTCACATTTCCTGATAAAATTCGCATATCAGAAGCAGACTTGGGGAAGGGCCTCGTTATTACTAATTGTTGAGATATCCTAACTGCAAAATCTAATAGTGATAATGTGTTCAAGTAACTAATCAATATCAAGATAAAGGACAAGGTTTCCAAATTTTTAACAAGCTGAGAATTGAAATGGGTTTTTCTTTTCTTCAAAATGCGATCATCATTGCGCCGAAGCTCTTCTGGTAACGTCGGCTGGGTCTTTTGATTGGAAGATTCCATTGGTTCAATCTATGTGTTTGATATAGAGGCACAATGATTTTAAACTTGAAAGCTTTCCCAGTTTTTATAGAGCACAAAAACAGTTTTAAGATTAATTGATATTATACACACTACAAAGTTATTATTTGTGATATAAACAGATCAAAAACAAGCAGTAAATCAGTTCCAATGTGCGGATTTGACTAGGTCACCACCAAGTCTATATATCTCACCAATAGTAGCATCCTTGTTTATTACCACCAAGTTTTCACCCTCATCCAGGGGCTTGAAATTGAAACCTTGATCCACTTTGAATTTTCTGCTGGATAAAAATGTCGGTATAAACAACCCAGTGATGACATTTTCATCACCATTCTTTGTTAATCCAGTATACTTTTGGGTACTGAAAATTATTGAGTTACCAAAATTCCTTTTCAATTCTTCGTACATCTTTAAAATTGGATCAAACTTGAAATCCGCAGGATATCCACTAAGATTAACCAAATTCTTAAACGAGTTCGGTGGTAATATACCTGACAGAGAATCCAATTTGAAGGGAAGAGCCAAGTTCAATACGAAGTCAAAGTCATTAAGTGCAGCTTTGAAAAGTAATTTGATTGTCCTCTTGTTGACACCTTCTTGACTCAACAAACTGTTAGCCACTTTGGACAATGCAGTCAATCTAGTCGCAATAGGTAATGAAGTTCCAGATGACCAGATTATTCCAGAGTTATCATCTTTAGAACCAATGAACAACTGCACCTTAACACCTGATGGATCCTGTTTTCTTAAGTTTTCGAAATTTGAGTTAATTAATTGGTAGGTTTGCATTGTCAACTTGTCAGACAATTTGCTCATCAACTCATCGTTTTCAACTTCATCAGTTTTAGTCAAATCTAAAATTAATGGATCCTCTTTCCAATTCCACAAACTTATAAACTCCACCATTCTTAAGAATGCCGCCTCAACACTTGCAGGAACAGAGTATGGGGCTGGATCGACGAATACCTTCAACGCTATAAGCTCAATCAATTCTTCTGAAAAATGCTGTAATAACAATTGAGAATCTAACCAAATCTTAAGCAATCTGACAGAAGCAGAGTAAAAATGGAAATGATGTACCATCATACTTATTGTTCTGTGATGTTTTATTGAAGCAATAAACTTTTGATTGAATTTTAAATAAATGTCCTTCGTGATGGATTTTTCTCTCTCAGTCGAATTTTCAATAGCCCTCAAATACAATAACTCATCTCTTTCTGTTAAAATTTTGATATTGAACCCAAATCCATCAGATGACAATACTTTCAAGGAAACCATACAATCAACATGAGGGATAGAATAGTCCTTTGAAAGCATTGTTTTGTAATCAGTTTGTTGTTTGAATAACTCATTGATCTTCAATAAGAAAGCAGTTTTGGTTTTTTCCAATGCAACTATTTCATCTGGCCAATTGTTCGAAGTTTCAAATTGAAGAATAACATCATTGAAAAAATCTGGATTCGAGACAGCAAAGGGTACTGGCTCTAAAACAGAAGTAGATCTCAATGCAGCAGAAAGAGGTAAAATTGATTTGATACCTAATGGTATACCACTGAAAGATGATATAACCTTGCACAAGGAATCAAATGATGTTCTCAATGCTTGAAATGATTGTGTGGAGAGAATTGACTGCTTCGTAGATGAAGCTAATAACGGTTGTGGTAAAAGTTGCTGGAAATTGCCAATATTGGTGTTAAACTCTAATTCCTTTTTGCTATCAAGTAAGTGTTTCTGAAGGATATAGCTCATGATGTCAATTACTACTGGACGTTTAGCTGAATTCTCCCAAATACAACAATGTTGAATTGTACCATCTTTAAATCTTCTTAAAGAGGATTTGCTTCCCCAAAAGTGTCTGAATGATATACCTTCCTCTTCATTGTCGTTGTCCGGTCCTTTTGTCACAAGTTTTTCACATTCAGCAGCATTTAAAAAAATTCCAATATGTATATCTCTATTCTCAAAGCTATTGGTAAGTTTTCTCTTTGTGATGGGAAACAATTGATTCTGAGGAGACAACTTGACTGATATTCCTTTAACTCTATCAGCTAAAGCATTCTTCAAGATCTTGTATACCTTATTTTTGATAAAATGTTCAAAGCTCAAAAAAGAAATTTTTTCAAGAGGTCCGAATTCCTGCGTCTCAACAAATTGAGAAAGGGGCATGGTCAACAAGATATCATACATGAGTTCTTCATTTTTGATAGCTTTCAAGAATATTGGATCAAATCTATCACGTACAACGTCGTTCAACAATATTAAAGTTTCACCTGCAAATTTCTTCAATATTTCATAAGAAGATCTTGTCATTTTCCACAAAATGTTCAACTTGGTATTTTTGTCAAATATTGTTGGAAAGTTAGAGTTCGATTCCTTGTACATTGAAGGAGTTTCACTTATCAATGAGCTGAATGACAAATATCCCTTTTCAGATAAGTCTTGAGTGGCCAAATATTTAATTGTTCCCTTAAAAAGTTGGTAAGATGAAAATCCATGCAATAAAATTTTATTTCCAGTAAGACCACCACCTTGTAGCAAAGCGCTCATTAAAATTGCAAACTCGAAATGACCAAAACCACCATTCTGGAAGCTGGAATCAAAACCCCTTTGAGACAACCATAATTTTCCCAATACACAGGCATCTCTAAACAGAGTGGCCGATTTCTTTGTAGTGTAAAGATACTTGAGATAATATTCATACGCCGTAGATGATAAGACAGATGAGTTATAAAGCGGCGTAGGTGGTAATTCAATATTCTCTGTAGGTGTTTGAATTCTGATACAGTTTTTATCTGGTATTAATTTCTTGCTTTCGAATATTCCAAATGGGAACCCAACGAGTAAATTAATTGACATTTTGGTCTTGGTAAAAATTAAATCATTCTCTTTCTTGGTGTTCACACTTTCGATTTTTAATATTGGACAAAGAAAATCGCCATTGAGATGCTGATAACTTAACTTTATTGGAAAGTTGTTCCTTTTCGATAACACAATTAAATTTTCACAAATATAACTCAAATAAAACGCTCTCTTATATAAGGCTCTGTAATTGAGATAGTCCTTAGGTTGAAATAAAGACTTTGGCATTGTCAAAGCTATATCAATGGACATACCATTTGGAGTTTGGATCCCAGACTTCAACCCAAAGCTACCCACAAGAGCCACCTGTTCTGGTTGAACAAAGGCGAATTTATAATTAACTTTTGTTGGCTTAGGGTCCGGGAAGGGAATTGATATTTTTGATTTAGTAAACAAATGCTCTGCCTCATCCAATGTAAGATCTCCCGAGTCTGGTATTTGTTTGATAAGTGAATACAATTTATGAAGGGCCTTCTCAGCCAAAAGAACATAAGTTTCCTTTAATTTTACCTCTTTGATTAACTCATCAATTTGTAACTTGAAGATGTTTGATTTGAAAAGTTCTGCTGTTTCACTCAGCACCTGTACATCATGGGCGGAGTACAGTTTTCTTTGTTTCTTTGTTGGTCTTTGGTTAGACGTTTCTATTTCGTTGTCTGAACTTTCATTTGAGGACTCTTTCGATGGCTCGTTTTCTAGACCTCGAGAAGACTCATCCTGCGATGGGACTACTCCGTCTCTGACTCTCTTCGACATCTTGGGCTTTCTAAAGAACACAGAAACAAGAAAAGGAACAAGAACAAAGGAAGAAATGAAAACAAAGTCTTCGTGATTGAAGTTATCTTTTCAAGCTTACTCTCACTTTCTTCTCTCTCCTGTGCCTTTAGAGTTTGTCTTACACACAAAATTTTTTTTGATTTTTTGAATTTTTTTTTTTTTGATTTTTTTTCTGTGTGTCGAATTTGAGATTATATTCACGACTCAAAAAATGGGTGGGGTGCTGAAGTTTACGCACTATCAACTACTAACTTTATATTTGGAGCCTACTTTGAAGCTTGTTTGATGACAAAAGGCTTGCCAATTCGGTTTCTGCTTTTACTATGAGCAGTTGAATTTCGGAAAGGAACTTGAATTTTCTGATTGAGTGATAAAAACTAGAGTTCGAAAATCTGTGCTATTGAATTAGGTACCCTTCTTCTCTATAAAATTGAATGAGGAAAGTTCAACAAGTCGCACTCTCTCTGTGCTTATACAATAAATGAGGTATTAAGATTAACCATTGTGATAGCCTTAAAAGTTTACCAAGACCAGATTCAAATAATGGTGTTGAATAATTTTAGAATCAAGTAAACTACGTAGTAATATTAATCCGAAATGACTATCAGCGAGTAAACTGGAAAGCCGAAAAATTTTCACTAATGAGGTATCATTAAAATTCTTATCTTCAAATTTGTTTGCTTCATTCAATCATTTTCAATAGAGTTGGTGTTATCCATTAGTTCGTGGATGAAACAATCAGATGGATGGATTGATCAACATCTTGCTGCGAATGAATGAATGACGTGAATTGGTGTAGAGATGCGATTTCGATGAGGTGGAAAAAATCTTTTTCCACATTGTATTTCTATCATTTTTACTTATAGTAGAGTAGTCATCACTGATTGATAAGTGTATTGTTGAGATGTTTCAAAGAAAATTACTGTACAGAGGTTATAGGAATGTGTTGAGCCCGATCTTGAGGCAAAATGGTCAACCAGTCTTGTTTATGTATGACTACAAACGATTCAACTCTTCTGGGCTGAACCCTCCTTCATCCAATGCCCTGCCACCCGAGCCGAAGAAGGAAACAAAATTAACCTTATGGGATAAAGTCAAAAATGAACTGGCACATTATAGAGATGGTACCAAACTTCTAGGACTAGAAGTAAAAATCTCATCGAAATTATTGTTCAAAATGGCTACCGGCTATGAATTGTCGAGGAGAGAGCATAAACAATTGGAAAGAACAATTGCTGATATTTTACGTTTATTCCCATTTCTGATGTTTGTTATTATACCATTTCTGGAGCTTTTACTTCCTGTTGCTTTAAGACTTTTTCCAAATTTATTACCTTCCACCTATGAGTCTAAGTTAGATAAGGAGAAAAAGGTGAAGATGTTGAGAAAGACCAGAATGAAAGTTAGTGAATCTTTAAGAAAGGTGAGAAGCAAGGTCAAATTACCTAGCAACATTACCGAGGAAGAATCCAAAACTTTCCATGATTTTTACTCCAAGATAAAAGCAAAAGATGAAGAAAACATTAGCAGAGAAGAGATTATCAAAGTTGGTAGATTGTTCAAGGATGATTTAATATTGGACAATCTATCAAGATCTGAACTTGTTGCATTGGCACGTTATATAAATTTGAAACCATTTGGAACTGACAATATATTACGTTATTTGATCAGAAATAAGATGTTGAAGATCAAACAAGACGATAAGTCAATTAGTTACGAGGGCGTCAACAATTTGAACACTACTGAATTACAATTAGCTTGTATGTCCAGAGGTATTAAAGTGCATGACGTTCCAATTGCAACTTTAAGAGAAGATCTTCAAATTTGGTTAAAGATGAGATTGGTTGACAAGATTCCATCCACATTGCTTATTCTCTCTTCCGCTTATAATTATGGAACCACCCATACTTATGGTTCACAATACGATGCATTAAGAGCAGTTTTAACTGATTTACCGGTCGAGATTTATCACGAAACTCAATTGAATGTCTCAACAAAGGATGAAATTACCCACCAACAACGTCTTGCCGTTATTAAGGAGCAAGAAAACTTGATCCAATCTGAGAATAAGCAAAGTGCAGAAATTCCTGTTAAAGATACAAAGAGCTTGGACGACGATGAATCAGAGCAACCTGTTGATGAAGCAGGAAAGCAAAGTGAAGATAAAAAAACTACTGATAGTGAAGAAACGAAAAAATGAATCCTGTAAATACCATTTACAAAAAGTTTAGTGCATACAAATTAGTTTGAAATAATACAGTAATATTCTTATTTATTTAAGTTATAATTTGTTTAAATTGGTTTTTTTTTCTGGATTGAAGCGCTAATATATTATAAAATATATTTATGCCCATGAATAACCATCAAACAATTGCTTGAAATCTTTTAAAGCCTTGTCCGTCTCATTTCCTCCAACATAGTATCTGGTTTTTCTTTCCACATCAAATTTATCTAATTTCAAGATTCCGCCAATGACTCTGCGAGCAAATAAATCACCTCTTGGCCACGTATCTTCCTCCACTATATGGCCTAACCCTCCACTTAATGTTAACCACAAATGAAAAAAAGGAGCTTCCTCTGATATGTAGTTTCTATAAGAGATTTCTCTAGTGTCAAACCAAAGTCTATGTTGTTGATCCAAATCATTGGACTCCTCCAATATAGCATTCTTGAAATACTCATATATTAGACTATCGTCAATAGACAGAGGCAATGGTATAACCATAATGGTACAATGCAGGTCGTAGTTGTTGTTGGACTCATAAAATATAACCTTTTTGTGAAGATTTTCAAAATAGAATTTTGATAGACAGATCATTATCTTTTCAAGCTCAGCCGTTTCTGAAGCTCCAAATTTCAAACTATTCGAATAATGCTCAAATGGAACGATCATTGTGGAGTGTTCAACCATTGGCGGATGTGGTGCTAGTGCTAAGTAAAACATTTCGCCCTGTTTTATAATTGGAAGCGGTCTATTGTTGTCAAGACAAAGGGAACATCTTTGAAGAATTTTATTTTGTGAAAACAACTTTGAGACATCCCCTGTCAGTTTCAATTTTCCTTTTTGAATATTTGAAGCCAATGATGACATATTATCATCCTGCTCATCCAAATCGGTCGAGAATTTTTTATCCTTCATGATAGCTTTTACAGATTGTTTGATGAGCTCTTTATTATCTCTCAATAACATTTCCTTCTTAGCCATCGTTGAAATTGAATCTGCATCATCTTCGACAAATTTGCTTCCAATTTGAAAATCTTTCGCAGATTTCTCCATCTTTTTATATTCTTCTTCCAATTCAATGTAATTGGGTGCTTTTTGAAGTTTAGCTCTCAACACCTTTGCCCTCATCTCATTGAGTTGAGATGGTGTTGCACTAGTTAAAGTATTATTTTCATTAACAGGTCCCTCCTCATTATCCTCATCAAACTCTCTTTGATGATAGAAGATCCCAATCGGTTTATCCTTGCGCTTATGATTGGGGTTTTTGCGATCCTCCAATTCCTTCTGCTCCTCTCTTGCTATATCAAAATCTAGTAAGTTACCATATCGTTCTAAAGCAACTATTTCCGGAAGTTTGTTAGATTCCCTCGCAGTTCGATATATGTTTTCCAACTTCATCATCCTCCACGAGGATCCTGAATCTCCAAATTCATACGGCACATCGTATTGACTTCTCAATTTCGATTCAACATTAACCGCAGGTTCATCTGTCTCCTCCTTGCCATCCACAGTAGTAGTGGTGAAGGATGGTGGCGCTCCCATACGATCATTGTTTGCCAGTTGATCCTGATCCTCGCTTTTAACAGGCTCAACTGGAATACTTGTCCAATTATCTAATACATCAATTTTAGGATCTTCTGCTTCTATCAACTTGTAGTCATCAAATGAAAATCTTGGTCCACTATTTTCTTTATTTTGTAGCACCAACTCTGGCTCCTCTATGTGTCTCGGCTGTTTCTTTATCTTTGAGTCCTTAGAGCCATCATTGGGCCGTTTAGTACCTTTGAACTTCAATTTCGTCACTCTGTTTGACATTTGCTGTTTGTAGCTTGCCCCCCCTCCGACTTTGAATTTTTTTCTTTAATCCGACAAAAAAATAATGGCCAGATTGGTAGACAGACAGACAGTCTTGCCGTTGGAGAGTGTTTTGGGTATTTTATAGGGTCATAGATCAGAAAGATGAACACAATATGACCATCTTTTAATGAGCCAGAGTATTTATTTATGATAGAAGATTCAACTGTTAGATTAGTTGACTGTAGGCATATGAAAGTGGTGAAAAAATCCATGGATATTAAGTGTGTATAGCTCATGGCGATGAGCTTTCTGAAAAAATTTGATAAAAAAAAAAGTTCAAATCGCTTTTATCAGAAGAAGGATCATATATACTGATTTTAAACAAGGATAAAACACCATGGCACCTCAAGAGAGGCATGCAATCAAAATGCCTAGCTCATTGCTAGACCAGATAAAGGATAAAGAGGATAAAGGAGATTACAATGATGACAAGAAGTATGCCTCAATTATCAAAAAGAAAAGAAAGGCACCTGAGTTGGGACGAAAGGAGAAGAGAAAGGAAAAGAAAATGTTGAAGAAGCAAAAGAAAGTCATGAAAACACAGGATAAAGCGAATGGCAAGCTGAACTTACAGAAGAAAACTTCCCAAGTTAAAAGGTCTCCCGCAGTAGAGTCTAGTGGAGACGAAGAAGAAGAAGAGGATCAGGATCAAAAAAATGAGGATGCTACTTGGGCAGCGTTGCGTGCTCTCAAGCTGTCAAAAGGTGAAGGGACCAAGGAAATTAAAAAGCATATCCCTGAAACAGATCTTCTTGATGACGAAGATGACGAAGATGACTTTGCTGGATTTTCAGGGGATGAAGAATATGAAGACGAAGAGCCAACTTCAATTGAAGAGACCATGGCTGCGTTGAAAGCTTTAAAAGAGAAGAAGCAGAAAGGCAGTAAGGAAGCAATCAAGCCTTCTACAAAGTCTAAAAATTCGACTCTTAATCCAGAGGAAACTATGCTGGCTTTGAAGGCCCTGAAATCCAAAAAAACTCTTTCCAAAAAATCAAATGCCAGACCAATTGAAAAGAAAAAAACTCATAAAGCACCTAAAACTGCCCTGATGAAAGAAGATGAAGCACAAATAGAATATTATGCCAAAAAGTTGGGCTTGGGAAAGAAAGATAAACTTAAGGATACTGGTGATGGTTTGGACTCGTTGTTGGATGGTTTGGATTTTGATTTTAACTCGGATGAGGGTTCAGAAGAAGAAGTAGATTACGATACCAAAAAGTCACAAAAGAAGAGAAAAACAAATGATTACTCTGATGAGGAGACAAACTCCTCGAATTTTGACTCTTATGATGATAAAGAAGGTGATTCTGATGAAGAGATGGCTTTAAATGATAGTGAGGGTGATGACTTGAATGAAAGCATCACTCAATCTTCACTTGATGATGATGATGATGATGAAGAACAGGAAGATGAAGTACCAAAGGAAAACCCTTATTTGCCTGCAACAACTCAAACTTCACGTTATGTACCGCCAGCAATGCGTAAGAAAATGTTGGAAAAATCTGCATCCACCGAAACAGAATCAGAAGAGGTGAAAAGATTGAAAAAAGTTGTCAACAGTTCTTTGAATAAATTGTCAGAGGCAAATTTTGTCAGTATAATTACCAATGAATTAAGTCCAATATACAATGAATATCCTAGACAGACTGTTACAGAGGTGCTTGTCAATTTTATTTTAACCAATACCCTGTCCACGAGCAAACTTTTGGACTCTTTCATCATCGTGTATGCGGCACTTGTTAGTGCTTTTTATAAACTTCAAGGAGTAGAATTTGCTGCATTTTGCATTCAAAAATTGGTAGAAACGATGGAAGAGTATATAAAGGGAAACAAAATGGCAATGGGGAAGGAGTTGAACAATCTTATGAGTCTTTTTGGATTTGTTTACAACTTGAGCATATTCTCTTCCAATTTAATATTTGATATCATTAAACTCTTGTGTATTGATATTGATATGGTGAAAATTGAATCTTTGTTGAGATTGGTGTCTATTTCAGGACAAAAAATGAGACATGAAGATCCATCTTCTTTGAAGGAAATCATAAGATTGGCGACAACTTCAATTACCGCGGACAAAACTCTTTCACAAAATTCAAGGGCAAAGTTTTTATTGGAAACTTTACAAAATCTTAAGAATAATAAAGTGAAGACTACAGATCAGATGGAGAATAATACCAAGATTTTGTCTTCCTTGAAAAAACAACTTCTGAACTTGTCCATGACGAGCAATGATCCTATTCAAGTAACTCTCGAAGATATTCATAATATTGATACTAAGGGTAAATGGTGGCTTGTTGGGTCTGCATGGAAGGGCTCAGATGTTGATTTGAAAAAAAATACCGAAGTAAATGAAGATGTCATGAATGATATATTGGACTCTGCAGAACCAAACTGGAATGAGTTGGCTGATTTTTATAGAATGAATACATCTATCAGAAAAGCAATTTTCATTGCAATAATGTCAAGTGGGGGTTTTGAAGAAGCGATGAACAAGATCAACAAATTGAGATTAAAGGGACATCAAAAATACGAAATACCAAAGATATTGTTGATTTGTTGTTCTATTGAAAAACATTATAATCCATTCTATGGTTATTTAGCCAAAGAGTGTTGTTCTGATCATGATATGAGAAAGACATTTCAATTCAATCTTTGGGATTTGATCAAAGAATTTGAAGGCACCGATAGTGACGATTCAGATAGCGATGTCGGAGATGGAGGCTTGGGTAAATTAACTTCAAGATCCCACATGGAGGGTAACGATGAAGAATCAAAATTGAGAAAAATCTTGAGTTTAGGAAGACTATATGGATTTTTAATTGGCCAAAAATCATTACCCTTGACGGTGTTGAAAACTGTCAATTTTGTGACAGCATCACATGATACAAAATTATTTATGGAGATTTTAATGGTTACATTTTTAGATAATGTTGGTAAGATGGCTGAACTTTCAGCATTTGGTACCGGATCTAGAAAGATTAAAGTTGAAGATATGAAGTTTGATGATAAAAAGTTGATTGAAAGACTTCCAAAAGGTCAATCGGTCTTGTTGAAGGGATTGCAGTATTTCTTGCAGCAGAATGTAAGGGCCAGTGAACTCATCAGTGGTAGAAGGCAGACAAAGAGAGTAGAGTGGGGTTGTGATACTTTGTGTGAAATTATAGATGAGCTTTAAAACAATAATGGATGATAAGTTTTTATGTATGTATAGCGCTGACAATTTCTCGTGTCAATAAAATGTGTTTTGTGTCTTTGCTGTTTTTCCTTTGTGTAATTTTTTTTTTTTTTTTTTTTTTCTTTCAACGAAAGAGAGAAATAATAAAAGAAGGGTTGGATTGAGTGTGTGCAGATAGATATACATATCAAACAAAAGATTAGTTTCACATAGCATAACAAGATGGTCAAATTAACTCAAATCGCAGACGAAAGCGATGAATTCCCAGTAAATGGTACAGCTTCCATTCCAAAAGAAGAACAATACTCTTCAGATGAGGAAGAAGAAGATACCGATGATGAATTTGACGAAAATGAAACTTTGTTAGATAGATTGGTTGCTTTAAAGGATATCATACCTCCAAACCAAAGAGCTACACTTTCATCTTTAAACTCATCCGTCAGTTCCACATTTTCTTCATTACTCAGTAAATCGGGTACCCTTTTGTGGGTTCTTACTTCATCTGCCTTATTATTAGGAGTTCCATTATCATTGAGTATTTTGAGTGAGCAACAAATGATTGAAATGGAAAAGGAGATGACTTTACAACAATCATCGCAAGATGTGTTGGCTCCAGGTTCTAATTCAGCATTCCAAGAACCAAAACCAAATGCTGCTTAAGAGAAATTTTTGCACAGAGTTGTTAATTATTTTTGGTTTATGATGTTTTACTAATGAGAAAGTGGCTAGATATATATATGTATGTTCCACCAGTTTTATTGAGGGTCAATCAGTTATTATTATTGTTATTATTATTATTCTGATCGGTTAATTCGTTAAAAGAGATTCATGTAAATAATGCTTTATAAATCTTGTATGGGGAATTTTAATATATATATATATATATAAGTGGGATCTCGTTGAAAACAAAATTTTTAAATTTAATCTACCAACCTAGATTGATCTGAGGAGTGCTATATTCAGTTGTTCTTACCCTGCTTTGGGTGCTTGATTGATAAAGCGTAAATGTCCAAATATGATGTAATTTCGTAGATAATTTCAATGATGAAAACACCATGAATACCAACACTGATTCCAAATCCAGAATAAACCACGGAGCCAACAACACTTTCTCTACTAAACCCGAATACATGTACCAAGATCTTGATCAAGATGATCTCAGCCAGAGGTATTAACATTGGTGGATTGATCATTGGGAATTTTTGAAGAGTCAAATGTCCAACTATTATTCTTCCAACGGCAAAGGCCATTGCGGAAGCAATTGTCATATAAAATGGGAATGCATAATTTGGAAGAATTTCAGGGAAAACCAACAACTCCATAAATACAGATGTATAAAAAGTGACAAATGGAATTAAACCGGCAAGCGCCTTACTTTTCTTATTCAGAGGAATCAGTTTGTTCACATTATCTCTTGCGGTATCGACGTTAAAGTATAATCCTAAACCGGCAAGGACGATGAAAACCTCGGTTATCGTGACGGGAAATTCATTGTCCAAACCGATTGAGGATAAATTCAAATTGAATAGGTGTTGTTGCCAAAAATGAGGTCCATAATATGCAGTCCATAAAAACGTGCCGATAATAATGAGGATACCTTCAACTGGACCACTACATACACTGAGATATAAGATATGTGTATGATACTCTTCCCATGTAGACAAATAAAAATTGGCCAATGTAGCGAATTGAGAAAAAAATAATTGCCATCCCCATCCTAATTGGAAAACAGATGCAAATATGATGGTACTTAATGAAGTGTTGATTGCATCAACGCAATGGTCAAAAAGTTCACCCAAAGGCCCACTTTGTCCTGTCTTTCTAGCCTGGATTCCATCACATGCATCAAAAGTCTGATACATGAACAAACCAAATGCATAACTCACATAACACCATCTAGGGGAAGGTGTGTTAAGTGTTGGATCTTGATAGAAAACAATTACCAAGTTTATGAGAATGAACACTAATCCAGTCAATGTAACAACATTTGGTGCTAACCAGGAAGGGAAAATTTTAGCAAACTGAATCCAAAACGGTTTTAATACCAATTTTGTGATGATAGATTTATCTTCACTTTGATACTTGTACTTTTTCAAGTTTGCAATATCACGATGAGGAATGAATATACCCATTGTTCTCAGTGGATTCAATTGAGTAGTAGTTCTCAGTATGTTTACTAATTTATTTATTATTTAGATGAGATAGGTTTTTAGCAAGCAAGATGAAAATGAAAAATTCAAACAAATCAAAAAAACAAATCAAATGGAAAGAAAGAAAGAAGAAAGAAGCATATGGTAAATTCTATATTTCTATTTTTTGGTCGTGTATGAAATGTTAATAGTGCCTTTCCTTCCTTCCTCATATATGGTGATTGATATATGGTGGACGACCTTTTAAGGTAAATGGCGAAAACGAAGAAGGAAAGATCAAATTGATATATAGAGAGTTTTATGATTTTGAGTTTAGTAATACTTGAATTAAGTGGTTATTAAAACCGAAATGTCAGATGAATCTGGTCAGAAGCCACTGGTAGGAGCCACTGGAAGAAAAATAATATATGATAAAGATGGGAAGCCGTATGTCTTCTTTTATCTGTTTAATTTTGATGATGAGCCATTCCAAGATTACTAACACTAGTATGCCACAAAAAGATGTCGATCATGTAACTCGTTACTAGATTTCAGAATGGCCACTAATTCATCCAAGGGTATGCCTTCCAAAGCAGCTATAGCAGCTGGCACTGGTGCAGTGACAATTGGCTCAACTGAACCAAAAGATAACCAAGTTGTAGAATCAAGAGGTTGTCCACCAGATGTCAATGAGTTGGGTAGATCTTCCTGGACTTTACTCCACTCAATAGCGGCCACATATCCAGCCACACCTTCAGAAGAGCAGCAGAAGGATATGACCACTTTTATGACGATTTTTAGTAAGATATATCCATGTTGGTTTTGTGCAGCAGATTTCCAGAAATATATTACAAAGAGTAAACCAAAAGTTAAAACTCAAGAAGAATTCGGTAAATGGTTATGTGATGCACATAATGAAGTGAATGTCAAGTTGGGAAAACCAGAGTTTGATTGTAATTTGTGGAGACAGAGGTGGAAAGATGGTTGGGATGATGGGTCATGCGATTGAGGCTTCAATTTAGAATTTGCATTTTTACAAAAAGCTATCATCCAATCTTTTGTATAATTTTTATGATAAAACTCATGTATATATATATGTATATAAAATGCTTATTGGATTATATATTTCGTTATCATTTATTATTAAATCTATACAAACTGACTCAAATTTAACGGAACAGAAGATCCTCTCCCACTTGGATAAAGTTTTTCCATACCAACAAATTTTCTCGGTTTAGGAATATCATTCATATTCAGGAATCTGAATCTGCTATCATCGATTTTGACTGCTCCCAGACCAGTTGAAGATGAAGATGAAGCAGTGCGAGAACCAATTGTATATTGTGATGCATCAATATGACGCAAATTAGCACCTGCTTGTAATGCTGACTCATTCACAGATGAATCATCTGTATGGTGATGGCTGTTGAAAAGTCTGAATTTCCCATGTCCTGAAATTCCATTAATTGACGGAATTGATATAGAAGGCTTTGATGAACCATTATTATAACTATTTGATGCAGAGTTAGTTGTTGATGATACCAGTGATGGTGGTGGTGGCGGTGGGGTCAGTTTGTGCATGCTTGAAGAAGATGTGCGCGATAACGGTGAGGGAATTACTTCCTCTGGTGCAGCCTGTGAAGGTGGCGGTGGCAGCAGCGAAGGAAGAGGAGGGGCGGTCATTGATGGAATAGAAGGTGGTGGTGGGGCGCTTGACATTGATGGAATAGAAGGTGGTGGTGGTGGGGCACTTGACATTGATGGAATAGAAGGTGGTGGTGGTGGGGCGCTCGACATTGATGGAATTGAAGGCAGGGAAGGAACATTATTGTGGGGAATAGGGGGAACAGCCATTGACGGCAATGCTGGTGACTGCTTGACAGGAGATGAAGAGGCACCAGATCCTGCGGTGTCCACCACATACGTATCATTACGTCTTGCGTTGATCTCTGCCAAAAATGGCAAATCCCCAGCTGCAACTGGTGCAGCAGTCTTTGGCAGCAGTGATGGTATTTTAGAAGCAGCATTATTTGGAGCACCAAAACTCGGCAATGGGGGAGCAGAAGGAGCCATATTTGGTAATGGAGGAGGAGCTGGCGCTGATGATGGTGGTAAATTTGGAGCAGATGGCGCTGACATCCCAGGGAGTGGTGGAGGTGTAGGCGCAGACATACTTAGTAGGGGTGGTGGAGGTGGTGCTGATGATAATGGTAATTTTGGAGCAGATGGTGCTGATATACCAGGTAATGGTGGAGGTGGTGGCGCAAATGAAGATGGTATTTTTGGAGCGCTACCAGGCGTTGGAGGTGGGGCTGGCACGGACATGGATGGGGCAGTTGAATTTGAATGCTGCAGCAGCAGTGAAGATCCTGATGAGTTACTTACTTTATCAACAACAAAAGCATCATTTCTTCTAGCATTTATTTCAGCTAAGAATGGTAAACCACCTGCAGGCAAACCAGTTGGAGCTTTCCCTCCAGCACCAGAGGAAGGCAGAGCTGCCGTCATCTGAGGTGGGGGTGGAGGAGCAGCTGGTGGTCCACCACTAGAAGGGAATGGTGGTGGCGGTGGGGCTACTGGAGGTCCATTGCTAGAAGGTAGTGGGGGCAGTGATGGAACGGAGATCTGTGGTATTAGCGGCAGCTTATCATTTGGTGCCAACATCGATGGAAGTGGAGGAGCGGATGTGTTTGGTTTTGGTATGTTCAACATGCTCTTAATGGGAGGAGCAGCTGTAGGAGAACGTGTTGGCATAGGTGGATCTAACATACTCCTAACCGGTGAAACAGCTGGTGGCTGTTTCCTTTGGGGTCTTGTTGATGGAATAGAAGGCGTCGAACTAGGTTTGGATGGTCTTGTAGACGGAATTGATGGTGCTGATGATGATGGGAAAGAAGGAGCTGACGATGATGGAATCGGCGGGGCCGAAGGTATTGACGTTGATGGGATTGATGGTGCTGATGGTGCTGATGGTGCTGATGGTGAATTAGATGATGCCATAGGTGGAATTCGAGGAGCCTGGGGCATCTTCGGTATTGATGGCAGCAGTGATCCTTCTCTATGCTTCAACTTTGGCATCCCACCAGCAAATATGTCACCAAGTTGTGGTGGTCCACTGGAAGGAGGCCCCACTCCATTTGAATTCGATTTATTTGGTCTTGAAGATGGAATTGAAGGTGCGGATGGTAAACCCATGGGAATTCCTGGTCCAGCAGAAGAAGAAGAAGAATCTGTTTTCGGAGCACTTCTATCATCTGTAACCGTCTTCTTTAATGATTTACCCAGTTGGATTGATTTAAGTAAAGCGTCTCTTCCTTGCATTGCAGCTGGGGGGGCTGGAGGAGCACCGACATTCCCAGCTGGCGGTGGTGGTGGAGGTGGTGGTGGTGGTGGAGGCATTATCAACGATGATGGTGGTGGTGGTGAAGGGTATGATGAAGTATATTTGGCGATAAAAGCGTAATGAAGTTAATTAATTGTAATGAAATACTTGTTCTCTAAAGACCCAAACCCCAAGCAAGATTATCCGGGTAACGGATCGGAGCGAACAAAAAAAAAAAATTTAAAAAAATATTTTTCATTTTATATTTTACACTTGTTCGACTTAACACTCGACAAATCAACAGTCATAGCAGAATGAAGGAGAACAGAAGATCTAATTAGTTTATGGGAATAGTCATTTCTATCTAAGTAGATGAACTCTGTGAGATCTTATTCTCGAAATTGTTGTTGGCTTCTTCGAAGATCCTTACACCTTTCTCATCCGTGGTATAATGATTCAAAAGGAAGCCTAGATCAAAATTTTCATCCTTATCTTGAGTCGAAACAAAGTTTTTCATTATTAATGTGATGTGTTCTTTATATGGAATGTCACTCAGATCAAGGATGAGACAGATATCTTAGCTAACTGGCTAGATTATTTCCGCTCTCTAAATAAATAAATAAATCACCTCTTAGCTTTTCTTTTCTTTTGCTTTGTGAGTTTGTAGAGCTAATGGTGAATCTCCTCACTCATAGTTAATTAAGAGATATATTGACTGATCTACGCAGTCCATTGAAAAAATTGTCTTTTGGACGAATGAATTCCAGTTAGCAATAAATCCAGTCGTGGAAGTCGAAAACAATAAAGTTTTTTGACAGTTGAATCAGTTTCAGCTGTAATGTTGAACTCTAAAATAAAGAGAAGTAAGGAAATAAGAGGTTTTTGTAATTTTTCTTTTTGGGCGAATTACGATGGATGTATTGATTGCGATCATAATTTAAACCCCATGTAAGCAGATGGCTAATGCCACTAGATTATTATGCAACTGTATATTTTGTTTCTATGTACTCTGTAATTGAAGGTGCAAAAAAAGTATAATATTCTTCATTTAGAATGATGTCAAAAAGAATCTGCAACATCTAGACTACAAAGACAAGGGGGTTTCTGATAAGCCAACAGAAGAGGTTCATGCATCATTTGATGGCAAAATTTTACATTTATCAAGGTAGCCTTGAGAAGTGATCTTACAAAAGTTTTTGGGTTTGATCTTAAGATCATTCGCACAAATGTGAATTTTAGATCAAATGAGTGTATTGTTCTTATTTCATGCCAATAGCTCCGATCATGTAGATAGATACTAGCATGAGTAGATAAAAAATCTAGAATATATATATATATATATATTGTAATACTACTTGAAGAAACTGTTTGATCACTTCGGTGCCGTGTGAAAAGCAAAAAGAAAGAATGAAGGAGCAGTCAGCATCACAACACTTATTATTAATCAAACCTCAAGCATCATATTAGGTTTAGGTTTATGACAGTACTTGCTATTGATCTTGGTATGGAAATGGATTTAGCATATGAAATACTCGGTTTGATTTATTGTGGATTGCAATTTCTACCTCCGCAGCGTGTATGAATATACCATCAGACTTAAAAGTTTAAATTGTTAATTGTTGATTTTGCATGATTGCGCATTTAAGCGAAAGATCAAGTCAGTTCGCTAGTTTTCCTGTATAGCTTTAATACCTTCCTTGATAATTTTATGTTACAATATCACGAGAAGCAAATTGGTTTGAATCCAAGTACTTCTTGTGGTGACTATTGTTCTGTTTCAGTTACATCCTTCATTGAATGTGAATGATTTTTTGTTTCATCTACTTAGCCATAATCAAATATCTAGATAGCAGCAGTAAAAAAAAAAGTAACGTTAGATGGATGCAAAGAGGAAACTCTAACGAACTTTAAAGGATAAAAAATGAACACACACACACACACACACAGATAGTCTGGGTTCTCCAATCTAAATTAATAGCAAATGTGGCCTAGAAGGTAATCAAAGACTTATGCCTTTTCCCGGAACATAACCATTTTAGGTATGGTGATAATCAGAAAATAAGCAGTACATTATACCTCTGATCAATTTTTTTTTTAATTTGTAAGATATATATTAAAAAAGACCCTTGGCCTCAGAATTAAATAAAGTGTACTTTTAGGTCAATTTCAAGAGAAACATTATATTTTATCTTGAATCAAAATACCAATCTTTTCTTTTATAACGATCTGAATGTCCTTAGAATTAGGTTCAAGTGAAGCGGCTTCGAATAAGCCCAAGCTCCCTTCATTCAATGAGTTGATATCAGATTTTGATCTGAATCGCCACAAAAAGAGAATGTCATTAGAAAATGTGTATCAATTTCAGAAAATTAATCAAAATGAGCACTCGAAATTCCATCAAAATAGAAAACATCAAAGTATCTCTGCCTCTACCTCGATCAAAACAGGTGGTGGTAACAGTATGAGAAATGAAGTGGGATTGAAAAAGTCATTTGTTTTCCCGCAACCAGATTTTCAAATAGGTCATCCTCCTCCTCCTTCACAACATTACATGAATCATGGTCCTAGTGCAACTCTGGGATCTATAGACATTAGGGGTGAACAACAGAGCAATTTTTCCAATTTTCAATTCTCAATGCGTCAAAGCAGGTCATCAATAATTTCAACAAACTCAACCAATTCGGAGTTTTCAGAACCCCGTCACAGCAAAGATAGTAGTTTGAACACTATTGAGACCTTTGATTCTCCAACCCAACCTTTAAGCAAATCTGAGAATGACTCAAATGCTGTTTCAGAAGACATCAATATTTTACGTGAAATAGAAAAACTATTATTATCTTCCCGAATGGTTCTAACGATGACTAAAGATATTGAACGGGACTTGTTGCAACATCTTTCTGATGGTGAAATGGGCTCTTCTAATTCTATTCAAGCATGCTATCTGTTACGAGAAGTTGACTCATATATCAATCAAAATTCTTTGGATCACTTTTTGCAAAATACACCTTTGGATGTATTAACAAAAGCTATAGCTGAAACAGAAATAATGAGAAGATCATTGAAACAGTGGGAAATGCATAAATCAAAACGGAAAGCTTCAGCTGTTATGAATAACTTGGCGAACGATTATGATTCTCAATTGAAGATCAAAAGAAAAAGTTTCGATGATACGCTGCAACGCAGAAATTCTAAACTGGGTTTGACGCAGATTCCACAAACTCAACCAGAGGCGGTAAAATCGAAAAACAAGGAAACAATTTTCATTTCGGTTAATCAGAACTTGCTGGAGAAGTTAGATTTATCAAGTTCCTCACCAACCGGTAAGAAAACAAGTTGCAATGTTGTTAGATCGAAACCAAAGCTAAAATCGAAACAATTGGGGCTCAATAAGGATTTGAGTTCCACAAAGAAAATGGTATGTATGCAATGTGGTGAGACCGATACTCCTGAATGGAGACGAGGTCCTTATGGAGTCAGATCGTTGTGCAACGCTTGTGGCTTATTCCACGGAAAATTGATAAAGAAAATAGGCGTTGAACAAGCTGCAAACGTTATGTTGCAGAGACGGAAAAACGGTCAAGGTTGTGATCGGAGAATACCCAACGGTGATGGGTTTTAAACTGCTTTATTTTTCCGGGCATTACCTTATTGGCATTCGACTATGACAATAAGATGAGAGTTAGCGTGATACGTCATTTAGATTAAACATTATTGAGTGCTTTTTTCTCTTTTTTTTCGATTTCAGTCATTTTGTAGTTTGAATGGTGAACCAATAGGGAAGCTGAGAGTGAAGTTAAAATGAGATCGGTTCATACGACCACAAATCTGTTTTTTTTGTCCGATTAGTGAGTTGTTGTTGTTGTTGTTGTTGTTGTTGTCTTAAAGCGCGCGTTTGTGCGGCAAGAGTTTTTATATTTATTTAGGTGTAAAGTGTATTGTTGATGCTGATTGCTATTTCATTCGCTAAACCCTCATTTTATGTATTTTGAATATGCATCTGGCTACTCTTGAATAAACCCATGTCTTGGCATCACAAAAATCATCCTATTAGATAAAAACAAAGAGAGAGACCCGTCAAACACCACTTGCATTGCTTTGTTTCCAGTGGGTCTCATGTCTTGCTGCTCGAATTTCACCGAAATCCGCTGATGCAAGTCGATCCTGGTGCGCAGTAATTCTTCCGAGGAAAAAGCCTTTCAAATGTGAAACAATCCGAAAGAAAAAAAGTGGAGAGCACGGGAGAGTGGGGATCTTTAGAACTAGTATTGAAGTTGCTTCTTAACACAACACTTTTAACTTATATTTAGTTCTGAATAGAAGTGTAAAGGTTTATTTACCCACTATTGGATAATAACCTATAATAATTGGGTCACCAGTTGTTTTCATCCTTTGTTTCAAGCTTTTTTTCTTTTTTTCCCCAGAGAAGGATAGTGCGTTGGTCGATCTCCGAAAGGAGCAGTCCCGGAATAATTCCACAAAAGTTGTTGCATGATCAAAATAAAAGTTTTCTCGCTCTTTGGTAATATTTTTTTATACACTTTTTTTTTCCAGAAAAGAAGTCCATCCGCCTCCAAATTCAATACTTCATATTGATAATTAAATATCGAGACTTAATAACGAGGTATTTTTGTTAAAATATATGGGTGAATTATTATGTATGTGCCTAGTACTTCTGATACAAGGGTCAACAGCCCTCCAGAAGTGTTTACCAATAAGGCGCGGTTGGAAGTAATAAATAATTTGGCGAACAACAACAACAACAACAACAACAGTAATAACAATACTACCAGTCATAGTGTGAGCAACAATAATGCTATTTTCAACCGCAATAATAACAGGCTTTCAACAACAGCACCTATACTTCCACATATCAACGACTTGAACAAGAGTAGATCGAGAACTTCTTCTCTACTTCCTTCATTTTTCGGAAAATCTACGACAGATCAGGAGAAAGATGTGCGAATCAGCGATGCTCCATCATCACCAACACAACAGTCATCAACAGCGTCTTCACTAAGATCAAGTATATATTCTTCTCTGCTACCAAGCTACCAGCAGTTGACGACGCCGGCGTCCAGAACTGTGACAAGAAATTCCATTGATTCATCGTCGTCTGGTTCAATATTCTCTTCTTTGTCTTCTTTGAAATCCGTGTCTACTTCGGCGTCATCTATAACAGATTCCTTAGGCTCTTCTGAGAAGATGTCTTTACCTTCAATAAGCAGTATTTTGAAAAGTAACATTCCCGAGGATAAAGAACAAGGACAAGAACAAGGACAACAACAGCATCATATTCAACCATCTAAGAAACAAAAACACGACACAATACCCAAAGGAGATATTAAAACCATTAGTTTGGAAAGAGCGATTAGCGATATAAAAGACTATAATGCGTTGATGCATCAAAATGTTGGTTATGAAGTTTTTCTTCAATTGAATGAAGCAATCGCGGAAATATTAAAAACAGAAAATTTACAACTCATTGATTGGAATTTGAACTTGATAAGGTGTTCATTAATTGTGAATCTGTTACCACCAACGTGGAACAATGAAATACCCGCCATCACTGTGAATGGGACCATGGGATATAAGATACAGGATGGATTTCAAAGTGAGTTGGTGAAATTGATCTCTTCTTATCGACGCCAACAGAAAAATCATGTACCAACGACTGATTTGAACTTTAAAAAATTTATCAAAAGCGTTTTGCAAAACAGATTTCTTCTTTATGAAAAAAATGGTGAGAAAACAACTATTAGATTTAACAAAAACATAAAAGAAGATGTCATAAGGATTCAATTAGTACCAAGTAAATGTTCAGAGGATGAATTTATTGATTTTTTAACGAGTTCAGATTTGTTCAAAGAATTCAATTTAGAAGAGGCATTTAAAAGAAAAGTGGCAACTATATCGATTAAGCAGAGTAAATTCTTGCAATCGCTCAAGACAAAAGGTAGTGATGAGTTATTACACCCATACAAGATTTTGTCGTTAAGAAACTATTTTTTAAATTTACTTGTGGCTTCGCAAACGTTGTTTGAATTCCACTACACAGTCAATGAGTTATTGGGAAAGGAAAAAAAAGATAAGGAAATATCTGACGATGAGCTGAGATGGTTATGGGATAATATTAGGGAACGTAACTTCAAAAAAATCGAAATCTTTGACAGATTCTATTGAAGGGTATATAGGGTTTTATTGTGTAATTTTTGACACGTATTTATTTTTGATTGCTTGTTTGTTTATTGGAGTTTTTAGTATTTTTATGTTAAATTTTATTATTTGATGAGATGAATATGTACTGTATAATGAATGACCTGATTAAATCTGTTTTTCAGTGTTTCTGCTTGACGTACATGAATAAATTATCTATGTATGAAAAATTCTAGTTCATTACCCAGACTAAGACTAAGCGAAGTCTTCACGACTGACTTGGTACAGGCAATGATCAAAACTTTCTTCTCATTTTGAGATTCTTTTGGTAATCTCTTTTCTTTCCGCTGGTCTTTTGCTCTTGGATTTCGTTATATCTTCTCTTGAAATATTTTTTGGTGTTATCATCCACTAAAAGCTCATTGATCATCGAAGTACCTCTTTGTTTCCTCGTCATATTTCGAGAAAATTTATCATTCACTATTTCACCAATCTGAAAGAATTTAGGTTGAACCCACTTTTGTTTCTTATAATGTCTTTTTGGATCTAATACATCTCTTTTGGCTAGCACTAGCAAATCATTTTTGATTTCTTTTGTCACCTCTGGCTTGGGCATATTAAACCAATTCTTACCTGAATCCTCCTCCTCTTTGCTCTTCTTTTGATTCACAACTATTGGATCATATATTATCTGAGTTTCCCCTGACTTCTTCTTTGGTATGAAATCTTTAGAATCAAGTAGGGATGTTAGTTTCGGAAGCTCTTTTAAAGACTCCTTAATCTTTTCAAATTGTGGTTTGTCATCTCTAGTACTATTACTTTTATTCAGACTGAATATTTCAGCTTGCAATTTGGTAAATAAATCATCTAGGGAAATGTTATCCTCGGCATCTGTCGACATATTATTTTCATCCACCTCTGATATTGGTGCTATAGTTTGTGTGGCAACCATTGTTTGTTTGTCTGATACTCTATAACAATCAAATTCTTATACATACCGTACAAACGTTTTCTATTTGAAAAAATCAAGTGAAATTTTTTTTCTTCTTTTACTGATTACGTACGCATCGAATAACAAACTGGGGCTGCCATCGTGATAGGTACAGATTCGAATTTGATACTGCTAACATTCATTTATGTTGTCAATTTACTTTAGTGAGACTGAAACTGTTGAAATTTTATTGAGGTTTAAAAATGTTCATTATGTGGGATTGCTTGCCAGAATTTAGTTACAAAAATTTCGTGAGACGGAACAGATGAACTTTTATGCGATTTAGAATCTGAGGTCAAATTTAAATGCGAATGCAGATGAAATTATTTCACTTTATTAGGAGGAAACGCTTTTGAGAGTTTCTCTTCTCTGAAAATTTCATCACTTGAATCAAATATCAAATTCAATTCTTTATAAGTTTCAAGTTTTCTTCTTCCAGCAAATCTTGCATATTAATTATATTATCTCATTGCCTATTGATCCATTCTTTTAGTATCAAAGTTTCTTTGCAAGGAATACAACAAGTGTCGAATATAATGAAAAAATTTCCATTTAATATGATAATTAAATCAATATGTTGCTTAGTGATTAAGAAATGTCTGAATATGATGTGTCTGATTTTACAGAAATCTTCGACATTAGAACTGGTCACGCTAGTGTTATGTGATATTTCAATTTTAAGCTTTAGGTAGATAGAGAATTTCCATTTGGCCATTAACAAAGTAAAGTAGCTTACAAGTTCTGGTTTCAAAACGCAAAATAGTAGCATTATAATTTAAAACTAAAAAAATAACAAGAGATGCATCATTAATACTAGATTTCATGACTTCTAAATATGAAAACAATAAAAAATTTTGAGATCAAACGAGCACAAGCAACCCAGCTTTTTTTCTCAATTTGTAAAACTTTCTTGATAAACAATCTCAATATTTCAAAATCTATTATAAATCTTGTTAGTAAATTGCGAACCCAGGTAATTCTGTTCTTGAATGATGATCATTACTTACCACATATAAAGCATGTAATATACCCGGAATATAACCCAAAAGGGTCAATATACAATTAATCCAAAAGGGACCAGTTATTCCAACTTCCAAAAATACACCAAGTGGAGGTAAAATGATTGCAATTATGAATTTGAAGATATCTGAACATGTAAGAGCCATTTTGTAAATTTTATTTAGTGATATATAGCTTGAAGGTGATGAGGAATTTTTTATAGATTTATATTTAATAAAAGGATTTGAGTCTATACTTATAGTTTAGCACCTTTCGACATCATTAACAGCAAATTCAGAGCAATGAAAGCAAAAGGGAAAAATCAGATCGAAATAGGAATATTCTACGAAAAAGCAACAAAGAAAATGTCCCAGATTTTCTATTTGTCAAAGCTGTTCCACATCTTGAATTCTTTCTTTCATATTGGGCTCGGCCGATTAAGTGCTGGTCATAAGGCGACATGTTTTTTTGTCACTTCCAAGCCCCATGTCAACAATTGCGCATGAAGTAAATTGCATTGGTTACATTGCTATTTTTAACAATCAAATATTGCTTCAAAGATTGGTTAGCATCCGTAAGTCCTTGAAAGTCAGACCCCTGTGTGACCTATTGTATTATTGGCCTTATCTGACTTTTCCCTGAACTTACCTGGTTTTGCTCACTCAGAGATGAAAGCCTCACTTTCTAAGGTTACTCCAACGCCATGTCATATGTCAGTCATGGGTAGACCCCAGATAAGCTGAATAGCGCAGCAACCTCATCGCGCAGGTTGCTCTCTACTTGCCCTAAAACATTACATCTCGCAATAAAAAGAAAGCATACAATAAGACTCTAAAATTAACAATTTCACTTTTTTTCAACTAGACATCTATCACACAAGTTGCATATTTGCTATATTTATTACAAAGAAAATTCATGAATTGCGTGATAAGAAATCATATCTTTTACACAATAAAATCTTCTATAAACTTATAATAAATGTAACAAATCTTCCAGATTAAACAAGCGAAACAACCCTTAGGCTTCTTTAAACCAAATCTTCATCCAATCTAGCGGCTGGATTTGTCTCAATGAAATCTAAACTTACCTTATGACCGAGCAACTCTCTTATATTAGAAACGTCATACTTGATCATAGTTGGTCTTTCCAAAGACAAACCCCATCCCAAGACTCTCAACTTTGGAGGTAATCCCATACCTTCCAACATTTCAGGTCTAAACATACCAGAATTACCAATTTCAACCCATTTATTTAAACCAGAATGCCAAGCATAAATCTCCAATGATGGTTCGGTATATGGGTTATAAGTTGGCTTGAATCTCAATCCATGGACACCCATCTTATCGAAAAAAGATTCCATAAAATCGATCAAATCACCCAACGTCAAATCATAATCTGCCAAGACACCCTCAACTTGATGGAATTCAGCCAAATGTGTCAGATCTACAGCTTCATTTCTGAAAACACGATCAATTGAGAAAAATCTGGCCGGTTTTGGGTCCAGAGCTAAATCTTTTAACATTTTCGACGAAATGGCTGTTGTATGTGTTCTTAAAACCATTCTCAAAGATTCATCTTCCTTCCATGGATATCTGTAACCAATAGAGCCAAAATCACCCTCTTCGTGAATTTTTTTGACTTCTGCCAAAAATTCCTTATCTTCTGGAAGCTTAGCCTTGACTGGATCTTTCAAGTAAAAAGTATCCTGCAAATCTCTTGCAGGATGTTGTTGTGGTACGAATAATGTATCAAAGTTCCAGAAGCCACTCTCAACGTATTGATTTGAAGGCATCTCAGTGAAACCCATACCAAAGAAAATTTGTCTGAATTCTTCTCTGACCTTCATCAAAGGATGTAAAGCACCAGATGGTGGTAAAACACCTTCAGAATTGAAGTTGTAAGGCTTGAATTCCGCATCTTTCCATGATCCAGAACTTATCATATCACTGGTAATATCAGTCTCCAATTGTTTAATTTCCAAAGCAAAATTGGTATTCTTTGTAACCTTATAAGACACAATCTTGTTCAATGAGATTAACTTTCTTTTTTTCAAATCTTGTAATGCTTTCTTATCAGATAAAGTTCCAGTTTTGGATATTTCACTTAACTCCTCAGAAGTGGTATCCTTTGGCAACTCTTCACTCGAAAAGTTTGAGACTAAAGTGTCTCCATTCTTACTTAACCATTTGTTCTTGAAAGCTCTTGCTTGACCAATAGAACCATTCTTACCCAAAGCTTTACCAACTTCTGAAATTTTCAATCCTTCAACTTTGGATGTAATCAACTCTAACAATCTAAACTCATAAGAACCATTAGTTAATATCTCAGTACCTTCTTCAGTTAGTACGTATGTTTCCTTTTCCAATGTTTCGTATTTAATCATTGATCTGGCCAACAAAGAGTCCAAAGCACCCTTGATGACACCTGAGTCGACACCTGGAAAGGCGTCTAAAGTATTGTTAATCACACCACCATTATCTTCTACAGATTTCAAAATATTCAATTGAAGTTCTGACATCTTTAGTACTCCTAGATTGAAGCTATCGATCACACAGTGACTCTTTGCAACGCTGTATGGAGTTTTTTTTCCAATTTTTTTTTCTCTCCTCAACTTTTTTTGATGAAGTTACCCGTTCTAAAATCATCCAGTTGGCAGAGGGAAAAAATACGCTATGAAACGAATTGAAAGCTTGATTGATAACAACAGTAGTAACCACTATTATAGTATAATATTTGAATAGAGATGGAACGTTCAATCGCAACTTTGAAAGAAATCAATAGCAATGATATATCCAAAACAAGCCAAGAGCAATTATTAGCTAGTCTGAAGGAGGAGTTAAAGAAATATGAACGGATAATGAATAGTACTGATGATGATCTACCGGACAATCAGCTAATAGAGTTACTCAATTTATCGAGTTTGAATAAATTGGAGTTGATTCTGGAAGTGAGAGAAATTCAAAAGAATATTGCCAATTCGAAGATAGATCTTGAAAACAAGAGTGTAGATATGCTCACTGATTTAGAAAAGGAACTATGTATATACTATGATAAATTGATAAAGTTGCATGAGAGAATGAGTTCTAAACTTCGCGAGACCATTGAAGAGCGAGACGAGTTGTTTGCAAAATGCCAACTTCTGTTGGACATGCTAGATTGAAGATGATTTTTATAATGAATGAAACGTATAGCTTAAGATATAACTTTAATGAATTACTGAATTACTGATGGTTTTCTGTATTAATTTGCAACTTTTAAATCAAGCCCACCTTTTAGGGCGTAATGGCTGCTCTTTGTATAGCATACAAAACTGCACTTCAAAGATTGAGGCTTATGAGATGTACATTTTATAAAGAATCAGTTATATTAAAAGTAGGGAGAAAATGAAATAACAAAAATAATAGAACTTAGTTGAAAAGACATTGATTCAAATCATAAGGAAACCTATGAAATGCATGTATGTTCAATAAGTGAAAAAAACCCAAAAGAACAGCTATTAAGAAATTGCAAAAAGATGGTATAAATAGTGCAAATACAAATGAATCAAGAAACAAAACAATATTAGTACAGGAACACAACAACATAACAATACAGCATGGGAAGAAAACCAACCAACCATTAATCCCAATAAAAAAATTTCAAATCGTTATCATTAAAAAGCAAGAAAGCAAGGTGTCATTCTCTTTCGAAATTATCACCATTGCACTTGTAATTGATGAAATTTTTGTAACCCCTATTAGTTTTTTTGGTTCCCTTAATGAACTTTAATATCTTTTTAGTATCATATTCCCTTATAAATGTGTTATGGATTCGAAGTGGACCTTTTGTTGAATGTTGAATGGAACCCAATTTCTTTGGTTTTTTAATCTCCTCTTTGTGTTGTCTGATATCCTTATTTAGCGGAGAACTTATCCTAGTGCCTGCAGAAGGTAAATTGCTTAATGATTTAGATCTGCCAGCTATCTCGTTCAAAGACCTTTGTGGTTTTGAAACGGATCGCGGTCTCAATAACGTGGGTTGATGCACAGGCGCTTTTAAACCAAAAGGCGCTCTGACTTCAAATTGAAACTCAGATGGTGCAGGGAAATATTTTTCAAATGAATTATCTGTTAAGTTATTATTGGAGGTTTCGTTCGTCCAAAAACTTTCCACAACATTTGGAATATTCGTATATTGTGGGAACATCTCGTCTGTTGGAGTTACTAATTGCGAATCTGGGTCAAACTGTTGGCATTGTGCCGTCTGGTTTTGGAAAAACAACATATTCAAGTACTCTGGGTTGATATTCAAGTCAATTGGAGTTGGAGGAAAATATAGGGTGTTGTCAGCCATGTAAGTCTCCTCCATAGGCTGCATAATCTGCGTGGCGCAATCTGGGATCAATTCTGGCAGTTGGGTTGCATAAATATTGGTGTCAAAATAAAGTTGTTCCATTGTCTTGTAAATTTAGCGTAATTTAATTTCAAATGATCAATCAATTAAAAATGATGGTGCTGAAGTGTTTATATATGGTAGCTCTTTCAGTCGAGTTCAAATTTAAACCTTCATTAAAAAGAAATAGTACGAAAACAAGTAAACACATTGGCTGCAATAAAAAAACCTAAAAAAAGAAATTATAAGATTAGAAGCACGTCCATATGCAACCTAGATTGGAACTTACTGCATGTTGCATAGTTATGCAAACACCAAATTTGACCAGAATATGCCCCCATGGGACATCTCTGGTCAAATGCTTTCTACAATAAAAAGCAGCGGTTTACAGCTTCAATAATTCCGAGGAAAAAGAAGATTGTAAGGTTAGAAGACAAATAACATATTGAAAGAAAAGTCACTATTACAATCAACAATTAAATTTGAAATTAATACTTGTTGCAATTATTTACTATTATAAATTGCTTAACTTGTTTTTCAGTATGTAAGTAGGCACTGCGTCCACGAAGACTTTATGCGCCTGATATGTAATAGGAAAGATGGAGATGGAAATAATGCAATCCCCATTTGGCAATTTTTAGTGGATGCCATACCAAAAAAACTTCTGATAGCTTGTTCCATATCCAGCTAGATATGACGTTGTTTCTCGTTATTAACTATGTCTGCGCAACAATATATATTAGGAGAGAGGCGGGTATATTTACAAGTGTGTAATTATCACTTCGGTTTTTTGGAAATATTTTATAATATTCTCAATAAACCATTATAGAGCTAGCTGTCAATAAGGCTTTCAATCAGATTAGCCACTTCTCAGAAATCATGTTGTTGGCCAGTGAACGGTTTGGATTTTGAAAGACAATGAAGCTTATTCTCCGAAGTAATAATAATAACCGTATCTTATATATTGAAGAAGACTACCTGCAAATCATCAGTATTATAAATGAGCAGCTGATTTATGATAATAGTCTCCGCAAATCTATCTCGTACGTTTTGGGAAGGTTCTTTGGCAAAACTAGAACAGATCTATGCTCATCGACAGTCTTTTTGGCGCATTTTATTGTTTCTTTTATTCTAGATTAGGAAAATTAGATTTCAAATGCATCTCCTGCCCCTCATATGACTCTTTTGAAATTACCATACGAAGCGTTCTACATAGTTTTGAAAACAGCACTAAACTCTTCTAGAAGATCAACAGAGATAACTTAGTGAGATTTTATTGTTTAGGAATTTTTTATTCCTTAACTTTTGTGCATAAGGTGGGATTTGACTTCAACTGATGGAATTTCAAATGCCATCGTTCAGTATAAAGTGATGTCTTAATGCCATCCAATTAATAGTTAATGCTGGCAAGATGATATTGATTACTTTTCAAAGCAAAACAAGTTCTTCTGCGTGTGATACATTTTGACCTAACCCTGTTTTTGTAAACCACTCAACTGACCTTTTTTGTAAAATAACTCGTGCATTGTACACGATCAGGATGAAAATTTTGTTGCAGCTTAATTTTAGAAACGTCTTATTATGCATATTTGAACTGCAGAAAAAATTAAAATATGCAGAAAAACTACCCATCTTTAATGCAATATAAAAGTATATCTTGCCCTTCAAAAGATTAAAAGGACAGATATTGGTAGTGCTCAGATCACAAAGAAATCTCTTATCACTCAAAGCAAAACATTAAAGGAGATTCAATATGATCAATTTACTTTACTCTAGATTGCTTATTAAACCCCGTTCAAAAAGAAGAGTTGAAAAAAATGGTTCCTTGCACAATGAAACCAATCTACGTATTTTAATAAACTCTAAAAGCATCAATTGAGCCCTGCAAGTAAAAGTTATAAGTATATACACACCTATTGCACAATATAATGAATGATTCAGGAGAAAGTTTCTTTTGGGCAGTCCCGGCCAATATAATATATTAGTTGAATGCAATATAATTTTCGTGTTCAATGTCAGTTTGTGGTTCAAAGAAACTTTTGTCTGGTGGTTTAAAACCTATCAAGATGACTATTCTAATTAGCAAGTGCAAGTGCTTAAAAGAATCTGTCAATCACTATTGTATGCTTGAACTTATCAAGAGTGAGACAACAGGCAAATCTGCTGCAGATGACTAGACTCAGGTATATAAGGAAAATTAATTAGTAGCTCTTAACGCCTTTACAGTAGAAATAAAATCTGCAAGAGAATAAACAGCATAGGTTGCAAAGTTTAGATATGAATTGATATGATATGATGTGATGATATGATATGATGATATGATATGATATGATGCCGAAAAAAAAATAAAAACATTGTGCCCATAATAATAACAATAACGCACAAAAAAAAAGTGGGATGTTTCGAAATAGTTGGCTTGTTGAACTGAGCACAATTAATCTTGAACTTTTCAAAATAACTTTTAGGTCATCTACTACTTAACATTAGATTGAGAGATTTGTGTCATGGATCTTTGAATATGGATGGTCGTCCGATGTTCGGAGTTTTTCTTTATAGTATGTAATTCTATTAATAAGGCATAACACGATATACTACTTTACAAAAAACTTAAAACAGTAAAGTGTTTCTGTTAGTCTACTAATTCAGAAGATCAAGTATTATATTGTTAAGTTTGCGATAAGATAGGTGATAATGCTCCTGATAATGATCCTGATAATGATCCTGATAATGCTCCTGAACTAAGTTTCTTCGAAATAACTGAATACCCCAAGAAAGAGTTTACCTAGTTACAAGAGAAGAAAAAGTTAAGAAGAATCTTCTCTGCTATGTAATAGGTGGTTACCAGTCTCTCACAAGCCCCTCTCTCCTTTCCAAATATCAACTAGGCACAGTTTTTTTAAAGAGATAAGGACATAGCTGGCTTTAAATAGAGTTTCATGCAGTTAAGAACTAAACAAAGACTGTCAAATTGTGATGATCAGATAATCGAACAGAGGAAAGAATACGCTTGTTGAAACAATATTGTTTAGGTATCAAATATCTTGTTACACTTTTACCTCCCTAGATATGATGTAAAAAATGCCGAATTAAACAATTTGACCCTGTATCTTTTTTAATTGTTACCTCTTCCAGTCTTTCAACTGGCTGGCTGGTACACCGAGTATCTTTTCTCACTTAAAATGTGGCGGTTCAGTTAGCAGCTCAAGCCGAGAGAGTTTATTTAAAATTTTCATATCAGTCAACTTTAAAAAAGAAATAAAAAAAAAAGATATGAGCAGATTTGGAAGTAAATAATAAAAAACAAGTTTATCTTGATTTTTATATATATTGCTGGGCGCAAGCTTTTAAATTATAGATTAATTTATGCATTGCATGAACATTTACTGTGCACTATCTCCTGCCCGCATGATGCATCATGCATCATGCATAAATGCGGTTTAGTCCACTTTTGAAGATTGCATCATATATATCAAAAATCAAAGATGCGACAAAATTTAGAGTCTTGCAAACTCAACACATTACGCGTTCTTCTTTGATTAAGCTCTAATGTAGTCATTGATATAGTTCCATTTATAGATCCTTTTATTTGCTGTCACCAAGCTAGTTTTGACATTTATTCATGTATAAAAACAACCTCAATTGGGAAACATTTCCGCCGAAATCTCGAAATTGTATGGATAAAGGTAGATCTGGAACAATATCCGAAGTGGAGTAATTTTGTTCCAGTAGACTTTAAGACTCGACATGATATTAGTAATTATTGTCAGTTCATTGATTCGAATGGCTAAACTGTCACTTGTGGTATGTTTTTCAACTTCAAAATATGTTCGGTGGAATCCCTCAAAAAAAAAAATATATTGTCAACTACGTGTATAATCCCATCGCAAATAAGAGGTAATGCCCTTTATTTTAAACTTTTTTATTTATTTACAATTCACAGAAATAAACTCTTTTATTTAAAAAGGAATATCCAACATTTGTCCTAAGGAGTTTCACCTTTGTTTAAACTAGAAAAATTAATAATATATTACATCTCAATTCCTATCAAACAACATTTATTGAGGCTTAGAGATTCTGGAAACATTTTTAGAACATGAAGCGGAGGCTGTCATAAAAAATGCCCTTTTTGAGAATTATATTCTTGCAATGGTTTGATGTTTAATTTAAAACGCCAAAGCTAGATCTAAGCCTAATCAAGTAAGTCATTTATTTCCCAATGTGAAACATTATATCACGAATTCTCTACATTCTTGTCGTTTTGGTTTTACTAATAAATTGTGACGATTTCAAAAGATTTATGAAGAGCTGCTTTATTTATTTGAGCTTAATTCTGAGTTTCAGTTCTTTGAAAAGTGATTATGATCAGATTGTTTTTCGGTTTTAAATCAATTAATACCTGAGTGATATAACTTAGTTAGAGTTTTCAGCTCAATAATGAATGCTAATTGTGTTTATGCATATATATCCTTTTAATGAAGCTATATACTTTCTAATGAATAAGATTTAGTAAGTTCACCGCTCTACTAATGCACTGGAACACTTGCCTCAAAGCAAACAAATAATATTATGCATTGTATATGCATGCAAGAATCACTAAAAAATGAATAATAAATTACAAAAATTGCACTACCACTGGGGTAAACGGTTTTGGCTTGAACAGGAAGCTCCTGTAATTGGAATTAATCAAGTTAAAAGCTTTAGCTGTTTTTTTTAAGTCGCGTATCCATAATTCATTTTACAGCAAATATTTGCTCAAGGTCCACGATTTCAGTGAAATAAATGTAATACGAGGTGATATGTGTTTTCGGGGACAACTTTTCGACTTTCAGCTTCCAACGACTTATTCTATTAGAAGGATGTAAAAGTATGATCTTATGAAAGAGCGCAGGCTACATATGTATCCGCGCAATTGTTATGATTATCCGGGGAATTAATTTGGCCTAAAGTGTATTCGTATATGAAGAGGGAGGAACAGACAAAGAGACAACTCACTATATATATAGTTCATGAATAGTGAATATCTGACTGGTTTTATAATAATCCCAGTTTCTTGAACTCTTCTGCTGTTTCACCAGAAGCTTCAAACTTTTTCAAATCTTCTTCTGTACCAAATTTCTTGTGGTTGAAGAAAATGATTGGTACCCACTGTTTACCAGCAATTTTTGCGAATGCTTCTTGCAAATTTTTAGCCTCCATTTGACCCTGCATAGTATCAAATTCAATAACTTTTATTTTATCCAGCACACCATATTTTTGCCAGATATTGTGGGCGTAGTGACAGTCACCACACCAAGTCATGCTGATCATTAGAAATTGATTCTCATCAATCAATTGCTGTGCAAGTTTCAAGTTAGACGTTGTCATGGTCCTTCAGATATAGTTTGCATAGAGATTCGACTAAAGAATCAATAAATTTGTTCTTTTGTGTTCTATTTCATTTCAGTTATAACTTTATCTAACTATCTTTTAATTTTTTTTGCCCTTGGACAATTGATCGACGATTCAGCGTTCAGCAGCAGCCACATGACCTTGTAGTCTTTTAAACAAGACGCACTATTGATTCGATCACAACTGACAACCAAACCATCTTATCAATAGAACCTTAAAGTTAGATAGTGATTTCACACTCAACCTGCGACTACGATTTCTACTACTATTGCAAGTACTACTAAGGCCGTTCGCTTTTTAATATCCAGATAATCCAGATAATCAAAAAAATGTATCTGAGTTCCCCAGTACTAAAGTCAACAAGTGTATTATAGAAAAAGTAACTAGCAGACAAATGGCATGAACCCAGATCATCAAAAAACCGAAAGAATGTATTACACTGGTATGAAGAGGCAATATCTATAATTAAATGGCGTTTGCTGCTTCATTCATTCCTTCTCACTATGTATGTCAAATTCTAGATTTGGCTAGACTAGATGGAATGGTTCCCCAATGTCTAGCAGGTCTTGCGAACAAATGGTGATTCCTACTTATTTATCTATCCATTTATTCACTTGGTATATGATTGTTTTTGTTAACGTTGTTGCTCGGACCCGAAGGAATATATAAGACCGCCCCCGTTTATTATACCCGGCCTGAAGTGTTCCTTTATAGAATTTGTGTGTCACCAAAAAAAAAACCTTGAGAACTATTTTTGCATTAAGTTCATATAATTAAAAATATCAATCGATTTTATAAAATTTTGGCAAATTTTAAATCTCAAGCGTGGTAAAACTTAATTGAAGAGATCAATATCCCCATATCAAAATGTTGAGAACATCTTTTATCCGTCCAGTTTCCCAGAAATTGTCATATCAGATAAGAACAATGGCTGATGCTGCCGCAAAAAAACACGATGTCGTTGTCATTGGTGGTGGTCCAGGTGGTTACGTTGCCGCCATCAAGGCTGCTCAATTAGGTTATGACACCGCCTGTATCGAGAAGAGAGGAGCATTGGGTGGTACCTGTTTAAATGTTGGTTGTATCCCATCTAAATCCTTGTTAAACAACTCCCATATCTATCACACCATCCTGCACGATACCAAAAGTAGAGGTATCGAAGTTTCAGATGTTAAAATGAACATGGCAAACTTCCAAAAGGCTAAAGATACATCAGTCAAGCAATTGACGGGTGGTATCGAAATGTTGTTCAAGAAAAATGGTGTTAAATACTACAAAGGTACTGGTAAATTTGTAGATGAACACAACGTTCATGTTGAACCAATCGAAGGTGGCGAGGAAGCTCTTTTAACAGCTGATAACTTCATCGTTGCTACTGGTTCAGAGGTCTCACCATTCCCAGGTATAACCATTGATGAAGAAAGAATTGTCTCATCAACCGGTGCTTTGTCATTGAAGGAGATTCCAAAGAGATTTGCTATCATTGGTGGTGGTATTATTGGTTTGGAAATGGGTTCAGTTTACAACAGATTAGGATCTGAAGTAACCATTTTGGAATTCCAAGATGCCATTGGTGCATCAATGGATGGTGAAGTTGCCAAAGCTACACAAAAGTTTTTAACTAAACAAGGTTTCAAGTTCAAATTGGGAGCCAAGGTTGTTTCCGGTGACAGAGAAGGTGACATTGTCAAGATCACATACGAAGACAAGAAGACAGGAAAAACAGAATCTTTGGAAGCTGATGTTTTATTGGTTGCCGTTGGACGTAGACCATATACCGAGGGATTAGGTATGGAAAATGCTGGTTTGGAAGTTGACAAGAAAGGTAGATTAATCATCGACTCTGAATTCAGAACAAAACATCCGCACATTAGAGTCATTGGTGATGTTACATTCGGCCCAATGTTGGCCCACAAGGCTGAAGAAGAAGGTATTGCAGCTGCTGAATATATCAAGACTGGACATGGCCATGTTAACTATGGAAACATCCCATCAGTTATGTACTCACATCCTGAAGTTGCTTGGGTTGGACAAACCGAAGAGCAATTAAAAGAAGCCGGTATCAAATACAAGATTGGTAAATTCCCATTCATTGCAAACTCTAGAGCCAAGACTAATCAAGACACTGAAGGTTTTGTTAAGTTCATTGCTGATGCTGAGACTCAAAGAGTTTTGGGTGTTCATATAATCGGTCCTAATGCTGGTGAGATGATTGCTGAAGCTGGTTTGGCCCTTGAATATGGTGCTTCAACTGAAGATATTGCCAGGGTCTGTCACGCACATCCAACTTTGTCAGAAGCCTTCAAAGAAGCAGCTTTAGCTACTTTTGATAAACCAATCAACTTTTAGATACAAATTTTGTTTTTATACATACATCATGAAGAAGAGAATTTTTGAAAGCAGAATAAGTATTTTTGGTATTGTTTGGTGAATCTTCGTAGTTTTTTTTTTGTTAATTTCTATTTATTACTTATTATTATAACATGCAAAAAAATTTATTGTGACGTTGATCGAATACTATCAGATGGGGTAAGACCAACAATAACTTATCACTCATTGATCAAAATCGTCACCAATTAAAGGTTCTAGCAGTTGAGGTAGAATTTCTGCTGCGTCACCTAAAAATGCAAAACTACTAAACTCACCTTGATCATTTACATTCTCGAATTCCTCTATATCATCAATCTCTGTATTGAAAACGGCAACTTTTCCTCCCTGTTGTGTGACCCTCTCGATATAACCAGCCAGTGGCCATACTGATGCACTAGTTCCAATAACTAGTATCAAATCTACCGGATCGTTTTTCACCAAGAACTCATCAACCTTATCTATCACTTTTAAGGGCAATGGTTCTCCAAACCAAACCACTCCTGGTCGCAAAAGTCCATCTTTGCACCTCGGACAATGGGGTAGGTCTAGCTCTGGTATACTATCCACTGGGGTGAACTCTGGGGATTGGGATGGGGTTACTTTTTCAAATTCAGTCTCACAATTAGATAACGCCGGCGTCAATGGATCTTTGTAATTGTTATATTCTTCGTATGAACACAAAAAACTAGTACATTTGAGACTAAACAAGTTACCATGTAACTCCAAATAATTTAATATTGGATGTCCTGCTCTAACGGTTAAATTATCAACGTTTTGATTTAACGTCAAATAATTTATGTTATTTGATATGGAGTATTTGGCGAGCTTGGCCAACAGTTTATGGCCCATATTTGGTTTAGCATTCAAGGCGCAATGCCTTCTATATGAGTAGAACTGCCATACCAATCCAGGATCAATATCAAAGGCTGTTGGGGTGGCAAGATCAATTGACGAGAAGTTTTTCCACAAACCACCCGAACCTCTGAAAGTTGATAAACCTGACGAGGCACTCAACCCTGCACCACACAACGCCAATATGGTTTTACAACTGCAAAGATAGTTGTGAAAAGATTTGAGCCTTTTGTTTTCATCTGTGTCTAACTTTTGTCTTTTAAAAGTCCGTTTCATAGTATCATCCATAGTAAAATTAAACAAGAAGATAAACCTGATAATTACAATCAATTCATTATTCTCACAAGAGATAAGGTAGTGTTTATGATATCAACATCTCAATTTTTTTGTTTTTTTGTTTTACTCAAGAAAATCCCCCAAAAAAAAAACAATTCGAAGAAAGAAACAAAACCAAAAACTTCAACACGTTAAAAAAGTTACAGGAACAATAAACAACTTTTTTTTTCCGAAATTTGGATCGAGTCTACGGTGCCATCAATCAACCAGCAGTATGGCGAAGATAAAAGTGAAAGAGCCGAAGCCAACACCCGAAGAAAAACTATATCTCAATAGTGCTTTGAAGCTGTTGTTTGAAAATTGTTATGATTTAAAGTCCATTGTCTCTATAAGAGATGCATTTCATGCTTTACCTTTGAGATCTTATACCGACTATTACAAGATTATCAAGAAACCACAGTCTTTGCACAAGATTTCCCAACTGATCAAGGGAAACAGATACAGTAATGCTCAAGAATTCGTTGTTGATTTGACTCAAATCACTTGGAACGCTAGATTCTACAATGAAATTGGTTCGCCATATTATGAAACAGCTGTCGTATTAGATAACTATGTCAAGGATGTGGTCATTCCAGCTTTGAAAAGTGATCCAAAAATCTTTGGTGGGAGCAGAGTTGATTATCCATATTTAGGACCTTTACCTGGTGAAGAACCCGTCACTTTTGAATCCCTTAACGATTATAATAATACTGGTAATAATAATAATAGTAATAATAATAATAATGAAGGATCAGGCAACTCAAATGCCAATCAATATGAGACAGAAGACGAGCGGGATTATAACGAAGTAAGTGAGGAACCCCAATCAATCCAGCAAGAAGATAAAGGGTGGGATACCATGTACCAAGATACCGGATCCATGCAACAACCCCTGAGAACTCTTCAACAGTTACAAGAACAAGAACAACAATTACAACTACAACATCAGCAGCAGCAGCAACAAGATATGCAGATACAACAGCAACAGTTACTGAAATTACAGCAACAGCCATATGAACCAATCCCTTCCTTTTCAACTCTGGGAATACCGGCAAGTGTGTTTAAGGATTATGAACCAATCCCAGTGGAGGAAGTGCCTACTTTGGATCAAAACACATCGATGACTCCTAAACCTTCCCCTATCGTGTTGAACACGACTACTGCCAAGGCACCGCATCCTAACCAGAGAGAAGTTTTCGAGACTTGGAACAAGAGGGGGAAACCACCTGTGATTGATAAGCCACACGAACAACGAATTAAAAATATCATGAGGATAATGAAGAAGCAAAGAAGTTCAAGAGGTGAACCATTATATTTACCATTTGAAAGATTACCAAATCAACAGACAAATCCACAGTATTATAGAAAAGTTGTTAATCCAATGTGTCTTGAATTTATCAGAACCAAGATCAAACAAAGAAAATATCCTGATGTAGAATCATATTTAACAGATTTGTTTTTGGTGATTGAAAATAACAAGTTGTATGCTTCTCAAGTTTCTGATGCGAAATTATTGAATGATGTTATTGAGTTTGAAACCGTTTGTAAGAGACTTATAAGTGAAGAATTGGCTAAACCAGATACAGTTTATTTGACTAGTGACGCCCATGGAATGAGAATACCTATTGACTTGTTGGAACTTAACGGTAGAAAATACAAAATTGGAGATTGGGTCTTGTTGAGAAATCCAAATGATGAGACAAAACCTATCCCAGCTCAGATTTTCAGGATTTGGTCCACACCAGAAGATGGTAATAAACGTTATATCAACGTTTGCTGGTATTATAGACCGGAACAGACTGTGCATAGAGTTGATAGATTATTCTATGAGAATGAAGTTTTCAAAACTGGTCAGTATAGGGACCATTTGGTACAAGATATTTTGGGACCTTGTTATGTCAATTATTTCACCAGATATCAGAGAGGTGAACCTGCATTCAAAGTTTATGGTCCGATGTTTGTTTGTGAATTCAGGTACTCGGATCATGACAAGAATTTCAACAAGATTAGAACTTGGAAGGCTTGTATTCCAGATGAAGTAAGGGAGATTGATGATCCTATTATTCCCTTACCAAATGGTGGATTAAGATGGTTCCAGAAATATACATCTCCATTGATGCATCTCTTGCCTCCAAATGCCACCATCAATGATCCTATTCCAGAACCTATTATTGCTTCATTGAATGCGCCTCCTTTGATAGGTGGAGTGTATAAGAGAGGACCGCTGTTAGATGATGATTTAGGTCAATATTTGTCGAGTCCAGCTAGAAATTTGGTTGTTAGAAAAACAATAACTCTGTTGAATAATATCGGTACGAGGAATGATGCTCCAATGCCAACACAACTGCAAATGCTGGCTGCACAACTGCTGCAACAGCTGCAACAGAATGGTAGCCATAACGGCAGTACCCATACAAGACAATTTACTCCACTGTTAAACTATGTACCTCAAGTGTCGCTGATATCTCAACACTCTTCACCATCTCAATCTTCTCCCTTGTTGCAACAAGTGGTGCATTCACTGGTTGCAGAGTCACCCCTGACTGCCTATCTTCCACATGATTTTAATGCCGGATATCAATCCGCTTCGAAATATTACAAGAACATTAATCCTAACAAGAACATGATTCATAACAATAACAACAATAATAACAATAACACCCATTACAATCAAGCTTTCACCGGGAAGATTGTTCCTTCACCGTACAATCAAGTGATTCATACGATTTCTAATTTCCATCAATCGACATCGGCTCGAACTTTTATAATTCCAAATAGATTACAAAAGAAGTTGGATGATAACGTTGAATTAGCCAATATCTTTAGTAACACGATGGATCTTGTCAATAAGGATAGATTGATGAAGTATTCTCCATCGTATATGATTACTGAGCTTCAACAATATGATTTGTTGAACAAGTTGAAAGAGCCAAGTTTGATGCCTAAAGGTATGAAGAGGAAACTTGTTGTCAATGAACAACACTATTCGAGTGACGGTAGTGATGATGACGATGAGGAAAACGAGGACGATGATAACGACGGGGTTCAAACTATGCACAATGAGCAAGATCAACAACCTATTTCCCAAAAGACACCTTCTCTTTGGTTCAGAGGTGCCCCAATGTATATTAAGAACCGTATTGTGAATGATTCTGTTTATGGAAGTGGTAATAAGCATATTATACGTTTCAGTAAAGGAAATACAGCAAAAAGGGTGAAACAAATGGCAACACCTCCATCGTCGGATGATTCACTAGCGAAAGCAGAGGTTTCGGATATTCATCCGCTGCTGCTGATACTGCCATCAAATGAGGTGAACGAGGGAGAAAATGTTGTTGCAAGTGAAGTATTGGGCGAGCAACAACAACAACAGCAGCAAACAATTCCTGTTGATGATGGGGAAGAGACCGATGAAGAGGAAGATGAGCATGCCAATGATGAGGAGATTGAATTGCCTGCAGATGGAATGTGTGGATTTGGAACACTTGGAAGAAGTGTTGAGTATTTAGCTTTTAAGTTGAAACAAAAGGCCAGTCTGGTGTGAAAACAAGAGGATGGATGAGATCATCTAATCTGTATTTTTATTGTTATTATTAATTATTTACAACTCTTTATTTTCTTTATTTTAATATGAATATGACAAGATGTATAAAAATAGTAAAAGCGCTATTTGAGATCGTCTTCATCTCATTTACAGAATAAAATATAATTGATAATCAAAGATTGAATTAAATAACTAAATGTATATATATATATAACTTTAAAGGAAATATCTATGAATCTAGGTCCAGACCCAGATCCTTTATGCCTTTTTCCTGTAGTCATCTAGCTAGATAGCCTGTTGTGGAAATATAACTGTTAGTAAGCCCATAGACTTTTCCAAATCATGGATCGACAAAACCAGCATAGATGATATATAAAACAAATATTTTTATTTTCTCCTGTTCAAATTCAGGTGAATTGATTGAAATTTTCTCAGATATGATCCCTATTTATGCTCAAGTCCAGAAGACATTCACACGGCACTTCCTATATATATAATTAAAATTATGACTCTAGGTGATATTCATCATGATAATTGAAGTATATATCTCCATCTTTTGAATTGTCTATCCATCTATTGAATAAAAACTTACTCTTTATATATATATATATATTAATTCATCTTTCTTTATAAATGATAAAAGGAATAGATCAATAATCAGAATAAGATAAAGAAGAAAATTTTTTTATTTAAATTTTTTATTTTATTTTTAAATTCAACCAACCTATTGTGTGCACGTGTAAACGCTAACTAAATTGGCAGATTGCCTGCCATCAAAATTCTTTCTTTCAGTTCCTGAAATCACTACTTATAATAGTCAGTCAGGCATCATCGTGGTTCGACTTTATATATTTGATTTTGTATCACGAAACACACTCCTTCTTCTCCATATTATATACAATACATATATCCACAGATATATATTAGCTATATATATATATATACATCTCCGCTCATCCCAATCCATTGCCATCACTCTAGAAGTGTGGGCCTTTCTCATACGATACATCCTAACCCAGCCTAGATCGGTTGATCCATCGATCGATCGAGATAGATCATTATATTTTGATTCAGAGGCCCTATGACAGTGTTTGGCAACATCAAGAGCTTCATCAGTCGAGGATCTTCCTCATCATCATCTGCTGCTGCTGCTTTTACACCTGCTACGGTCCCAGTTCCTCAGCCCGTTGTAGAGGACAGAAGACAAGACAGCGACTCATCGTTGAACAACTATATCGATATCTTACCGAGGTACAATTTGAAGGCTATTATTGGAGAAGGAGCTTTTTCCAAAGTATATAGGGCATTTGACAATGAATTACAAATGGATATTGCTATCAAGATCATAGACAAGACTCATATGTCATTACAACAAGTGAATTCCGTTTTAAAAGAGATTGCGATCATGTCCAAAATTGATCACAAAAATGTCGTCAAACTATACTCTTATAAAAATACCCCTCGATTCTGCTACTTGATGATTGAATTAGTCGAGGGTGGGGAAATCTTCAACCAAATCATCAAGTATACATATTTCAGTGAAGATTTATCTAGGCATGTTATTATACAAGTTGCCGAGGCATTGAAGTATTTACATGAAGATGTTGGTGTTGTCCATAGAGATATCAAGCCCGAAAATTTATTATATGTTCCAATCCCATTCAAAGAGAGATCAATAAGTGATCAATTGAATGCAAGAAAGAAATCCGATGATCTGAGTAAACTCGATGAGGGAGAATTTATCGAAGGTGTTGGTGCCGGGACCATTGGAGTTGTCAAAATTGCAGATTTTGGATTGTCCAAAATTTTGTGGGATAATAATACTAAAACACCAGTTGGAACACAGGGTTATACTGCTCCAGAAATACTAAAAGATGAATCCTACTCAAAAGCTGTTGATTCTTTTTCCTTAGGGTGTGTCTTGTATACATTACTATGTGGATTCCCTCCATTTTATGATAGTGACTCTAAAGTGTTGGCTGAAAAAGTTTCCAAAGGTGATTACTGTTTTTTAAGCCCCTGGTGGAATGAAATTAGCCAGGGTGCCAAAGATTTGGTTAGCAACTTGTTAACAGTGGATGCTTCAAAGAGATATACCATTGACGATTTACTCCATGATCCTTGGATTTTACAGAACTCATCAAAACATGCAAATAAGGCCATTGATTACCCCGTGGCTACAACAAATCATATGTTGTATGAACAATTTCAAAATGAAACTCTGGAGAGTTTACTCACACCGAGACTGGAGGCAATCAAATTCGCCTTTGATACTTCGAATGCTGTTCAATTGGATCAACTGAAAAAGACTCAATTGCAAGATTTGAAGATAACTGAAGAAGATGAAGAAGATGATGATGAAGATAATTCGTTGAGTGAGCTCGATAGTGATGGTAGTTCAATCAACTTCAGTGATGAAGGTGATGAAGACCTGGATAAAAGTGGCTTTGATGATGATGATGAAGATCTGGAAATTCCAATCTTGAACAAGAGAAACTCATTAATCCATCAATTCAAACCAATCATTGACAAACCAACTTTTTGCATCAATGAATCGATCCAGTTCAACAACAACGACATCAACGTGACATCGTCGGAATACTCACATCAACAATCTATGCAAAAACAACTTCCCAAGACCCCTGTCCCCGGTGATTCCAAACCGAGAATGTTCAAAACCTCGTATAATTTGGACACTGGAGATGATTACATCCAAAATTCAATTGATAATTTCGATTTGAAGTTGAATGATTCAACTATGTTGAGTAGGCGAAAATTGGCAGGGTCGGAAAAATGTGGTAAGATGTCATAACTGGGGTGATCTTATTGGATTGATTATTGGGTTTGTTTTTGTTTTTTTTATTCGGTTCGTTAGTTGGTTATTTGATGTTGGATATTATGATGATAATGGGGATGATTTTTCATGATGAAAGAATGAAGGGATGTGTTGGTCCATTAACCAGCCTATTCTTTTAAACCATCCCCTGTTATTTGGAATTATTATTATCATTTTATGTTTTATGTTTTGTGTTGGTCTTTTATTTTTCTTTTTGAACACTACCAGAGTTTACTTAACTCATTGCATTCCCTTCCAAAGACTATTATTATGAATTAAGCGTTATTTGTTTTTGCAAATACCCTCTGTAGTTTGTCTTATCTTATAATCGTATGTATGTATGTTTTGTTTTATTCTACATCATTTTTCTTTTGCATTGATATATCATCTATGCAGCTACATATGGTTTATAACAATAAATAACGGGATTTTTTTTTACATTCTATCTCTTAAGAACTCTAAAATTTCAGTAGTAATTATTACTATGACACAACATCTTTTTCTTCATCCACACTATATATACTTAAATCACAAGGCAACGACTCACTCATCACCAATTCTCCATTGACGGAATCATTTAACTTAAATCTCCTCTCACCCTCCAGTAAGTCATCTACAATACCACTCAGAAGATGTCGTCTTGCAACTCTTTTCAGACACGTCTTTGGGTCAATCATTATTTTCCAAAATTCCACTCCACAGTTGGTTTTGATTGGAATATGGTTCACTGAACCATATGGGGTGTTAATTATTGGACATTCACCACCAATTGGATCATGTTTGAGTAAGTCTCCAATGGCGCTCCAATTCTTGTCCTTTAAGAGGAAATATAAACCTTCTAATATCAATATTCTGGAATTTGGAGATATACTTATCTCATTCGGCACAGGATCTTTCAAATGATGTGAAAAACTTGGGATTTTAATAGTTGGTAATTTATTCGATATAATTGAAATATGCAGTTTTTGTTTTTGTTGTTGTTCAATTGTCAATTCATCATTAAGGGTCAATCTCAAAAGTGTAACTAAATTGATCAAATTTGTATTGTCAAATGTAAATGGGGAACCTCTTCTAAACATTGCACGTTCTGGATCTTTAAATTGTCTCAATTGATTTCTGGTGAGATGAAAACCATCCATTGGAACCACTGTGGCAAAGTCACCTTGTCTTGGCGTTATAGGTTGTTTCTGTTGCTCCACGGTGATCTTTGTATCTTCTCCTCCCTTCCCATATATTTCGACACTGCTGGGTGATATTCTCTTCTTGTAAGGTTTGAAATCATCACTCTCCACATCATCCACCAATTTATCATCGGCGATGTTGTTGATGAAGGCATTGATCTCATTATCCAGATCTGTTTCTTCCAATGGCGCTTCTTCTGTTATTGTAGTCTGTGAACTAATCTTGGAATTTATTATATCGCACACCTCTTTCAGCACAGTAGATTTCCCACTACCAGGGGACCCAATCACCACTATGATAACCCTATATTTTTGAGACCGCTTCAAAATTTCAATTGCTCGATCGGCTAGCTCCATGTACGTAGAGTTCATCTCATGTAGGTAAAAAAACCTCTGGTTTGGTTGTCTTTCCCGTGTCAAAATGAAATTGGGGTATTTGTGTGTGTATATATATATATTAGTAAAATATTTAAAGTAGGTAGACACCAACCGGTTTGTAGGTTGGGGTTGGTTGTTCACACACACACACACACAATGAGTGAATGCGACAATAATAAAATAGTAGTGGAAATAAACCTCAAGATCTTCTGATTCGAAGGGGTTGTCAGCCGGAGAAGTGGACACCCCCCTCCTACAACGAAACGAACCAAAAAACTTCTCCAAACCGCCGGAGTCAAGCCACAGATGGATAAAACAATCGTGCACATTATACTCAATTTCTCAGAGGCTAAGAATTTAAAGAATAAAAGAAAAAAAAACTGGAAAATTGAATGAAAACATAGATAGTTAGATAGAACAGGACAGATCGATCTCATCGTAGATATCGCTATCACTGGGAATATGTTCAAATTTGCCGCTACAAGTCTCAAGGGCCTCACCTTTGCTACATTGAGGTTACAATCCACCTTGGCCTTTGTCGAAACTGCTAATGGGAAAGTGACTTCATCATCTTTGTCCAACTTGACTGCAGCAAAGCGATTGGGTAAACCAGTAACTGCCTTATTACTTGGTTCAGAATCTGGGGAACTGGCAAAGGAGTTGTCACAATACAAAGATTACGTCTCCGAGATCATCTTGAACTCCGATGCCACATATGATCATTACTTACCCGAATATACCTCTCCATTGGTTGTCGATATCATTAAATCTAAAGGATTCACACATTTCGTCACCTCAACTTCGGCCAACGGTAAAAACATATTACCTAGAGTGGCTGCATTGTTGGATATACAACAAATTTCTGATGTGATCAAGATTGAATCGGCAACACAATTCCAAAGACCAATCTATGCTGGTAATGCCATTTCAACAATCAAATCGAACGAAAGTTTAATCTTGGCCTCGTTTAGATCATCATCTTTCCCACCTGCAACTCCATCTGAATCTACTGCTGAAATCCCAATTGAAGAATTTAAAGCTATTACTCCAGTTGAATCATCAATTGAATTTATTGAGGATAAAGTTGTAGAATCAACAAGACCAGATTTGGGTTCAGCAAAGATTGTTGTCAGTGGAGGTAGAGGTTTGAAATCCAAAGAACAATTTGATGAATTGTTGGAACCATTGGCTACCAAATTACATGCTGCTATTGGAGCTTCTAGAGCCGCCGTTGATAGTGGGTTCTGTGATAACTCATTACAAATTGGTCAAACTGGTAAAGTTGTAGCACCAGATTTATATATAGCTGTTGGTATCAGTGGTGCTATTCAACATTTGGCAGGTATGAAGGATAGTAAAGTGATTGTGGCAATCAATAAGGATGAAGAATCACCTATTTTCAATGTTGCTGATGTTGGATTGGTTGGAGATATCTTTGAAATTGTGCCAGAATTGACTGAAAAATTATGATGAGATGTGTATGTATGCTTTTTCTTACAGAAAATAAAAAAAATGATCTTTTTTTATCTATAGATCTATCCATATGTAAAATAATAAAAAAAGGAGTTCTACTGCTACTACAAGTTTAACAAAAGAAATGGATCATGAAAAAATCGTCATAAGACTATATACGTATACTCATATATATAAACTTTGGAAAAAATTAAGCAGAAAGCTTCTCTTTCAACTCATCCAACAAAGTGATACAGTCAGCAGAGAATTTTCTGATACCATCCGATAATTTCTCGGTGGCCATTTGATCCTCGTTGAACAAGTATCTAAATGTGGCTTCGTTATCGATATATGAAACTTTTTCTTCTTCAACGGATGCAGCGGCAGCAGCATCCAAAACTTTTGGAACTGGAGCATCAGAGTTCATCAATTCCTCCAACAATTTTGGAGCAATGGTCAAGAAATCACAACCAGCCAAGGCCTTGATCTCATCAGTGTTTCTGAATGAAGCACCCATGACAATGGTCTTGTAACCGAATTTCTTGTAGTAGTTGAAAATTCTTCTAACTGAAATGACACCTGGGTCAGCATCACCGGAGTATGATGATTGGCCACCATTGGCCTTGTACCAATCCAAGATTCTACCGACAAATGGGGAGATCAAGGTGACTTGAGCTTCAGCACAGGCAACAGCTTGCACAAATGAAAACAACAAGGTCAAGTTACAGTGGATACCATATTTAGACTCCAACTCTCTAGCAGCTTGAATACCTTCCCAAGTAGAAGCCAATTTGATCAAGACTCTTTCCTTATCAATTCCAACACTCTTGTATAATTCAATGATTTCCAAAGCCTTCTTAATAGAACCTTCTTTGTCAAATGATAATCTGGCATCAACTTCAGTAGAAACTCTACCTGGAACAATCTTTAAAATCTCTTTACCAAATTCAACCAACAATCTATCCAAGGCCAAAGCAGCTTGTTCTTCTAAAGTGGAAGCATTCTCTTTGGCGTATTTGACGGCAATGTCAATCAATTTAGCATATTCAGCCTTTTTTGTGGCAGCCAAGATCAACGATGGGTTGGTGGTGGCATCTTGTGGAGTATATTTGGCGATGGATTCGAATTCACCGGTATCTGTGACGACAACAGTACCTGCAGCCTTTAATTGAGCTAATGAGTTAGATGACATGTTTTCTTATTATGTTATGTTATGGGGATGATATATATTAATAACAATTGAATGATTTTTTATTTGTATATAATATACAACTACATGATGGGTTGCAAATTTCGGGATATCGATCCAATTTTATACCTTCTCTCCGTTCTCCTCCCACAAATTCACAAACTCCAAACAACGCACACAAGAGGCGAAAAAAGAAAAAAAGAATTAAAATGGACACCTGTGCTACGCGGATTCCATGGAAGGGGGTCTGTTCTAACGGGCAAGCTGGGTAAGTAATTGATCCGATGACGTTTAGAGAGCATATTGCATATACATATATTCACTATGATACATTACAAATACCCGGATATTACTCATGAATCATGGGGGTGATTCAATTAATGAATAAATAAATCTTAGAAGTGTCAACTTCAACATTTGAACTGTTTGTAGTACGCTATAATGGCAAAACTTAAATCATTGTTATTGAGCAATAGAGAATATTAAATTAATTTGTCTCAAATTTTTACCACTGATTGTATTCGGTTGGTTAAAGCTGTAGAACGGATATGGTGTCTATTGCTACTACTCTTCTGCCACTATAATTATTGCTTACAATTTGACAAATTATTATTTATTGTATTGTTGCTATCTGCTTCTGTCACTCCTCCTATCTTTCTAGTGTGTTAGTTTTCCCTTGCCTTTTTTTTTGCCTTTGGAGGAACAACTGAACAAACAACAAGCGTAGACTTCCGCATACGGTAGCTTCCTGATTAGTCATTTTAATCTCCTCGCCCACGTCTAATCCATTAGTTTTCTTTTCACCTTCTGGTCAAACCGCGTCCCGATGGGCTCTAGTTAGTTAGAAGAGAGAGATCAATCCCATACCCGAGCATATATATACACACATATATATACAGTTGCAAAAAAGTTACTCCCCTCCCCTCCCCCGATGTCATCATCTCAGGAAGAAACTTACAACTTGATAGTTAATCAGGTATCTCCGGACAACCAACAGAGAATTCTAGCCGAACAAGCTTTTAACCATGCTGTAGCGCTGGAACCAACTCTTATATTTAGTCATTTGATACAAATAGCATCCAACGGGTCCATTGATAGCTCTTTGAGACAATCTTCTTTACTTCACTTGAAGAGGTTGGTTCCCAAATATTGGTCAGCTGCGTTTCCCTCATTTGTTGGACCGTCTTGTATATCCCAAGACGTGAAGAGTGCAATCAGATCTAACTTGATGCTCTTGATATGTAATACCGACTCCAAGATTAGAAATAGTGGATCGTATGCAATCATCCAAATCGCACTGGTGGATTATCCAGATGAATGGCCATCATTGTTGAATGATTTGTATTCATTGATCAATTCCAATGATTTTAACAAAATGATGGGGAGTTTAACGGTGCTAAGAGATTTATTTGATGATTTGGTCACAGATGAACAATTTTTTGAAGGAGGTGTTGGGGAAGTTGTTATGCAGAATTGTTCAAATCTCTTGTTAGATAAGTCTGTGTCAATGGAGATCAAGATAGAAACTATGAAATTATTTGAGACAAGTTTGGTACAACTGTCATCACAGTTAAATCTCAATCAAGCTAGAAAATCATTCATCAAACAACTTGTGGATAATTCTTTGGATTTGGTTTTAAACCTTTTGAACGAAATGACTCAAGAAGTCTGTTACAACTCCATATTAGATCAAGTTTTAAAATTTGAGATATACAGATGTCTAAACTCGATTTCTAATAATTTCAATCATTTGTTCAATCACAAGATTGCATCAACTATTAATTCCATTAATGAGATTGTGATAAAAGATTTGATTTTTTTAAATGAGATCAAGCTCAACAATGAAAGTTCTTACCCTGATTTTCAAAATTTGTTGAAGATTCAAGTAACCCCTTTTGAACTTGAGAGATTTGTCAGTGAATTATTCTCAGAATTATTACTGTTCCTTACCGTTTTGTCTTCGAAATTCAGTTTTAAAGACAAAAATGGTCTTTTAAAGATGTTTGTTGATGCACTTATCAAAGTATCCATATTACCTGAATCGTTGAAAGAAGAATGGAGTTCTGATTTCAATTCGTTTGTCACTTTAGAATCGGGATTGACTATAGAAGTACATATAAGAAATGCTGTACAAGATTATCTCATCGACTTGACTCATGACTCGGAAACTGTTTTTAAACAAGTATATAATGAACTTGCTAATTTATTTGTTCCAAATGTCTTGTCAATCGATTGGCAAGAATCTGTTTTGTTTTTGATGGGGGCTCTTTTCCAAAATGAAGAAAGTATGAATTTCCAAGGCTCTCTTGTTAATCTTTTGAACAATCTTCTCAAATTACTTTCAAATTCTAAAGATGAATTCCTCAAATCAAGGATAATTTTGATTTTGCCCCGATTTTTTGGTAAATTTGAAACTCAAATCGATGCACAATCTTTTGGATTGAGGACGTTAGAGGAAATCATCAAGTATCAAGATACAGAATTAAACAAAACTGCAATATTGTTCTCTTTCACTTATTTCAACTATTTCTTGAGAAGTAGTCTGATGAACTCAAATATTCAAAATTCAATAATCAAAATCATCAGGGATTTGAGTGAAGACAGCGATGAAGATGCCAATCTCATGTTATTGGAAAGTTTGTCCGTTGCTATTTGCATAAATAATAAGCAATTGGCTAAAACTTCAGAAACTTTGGAGTTGATTTTGAAAATATGTTACAAAGACTCATCAAATTTAGGATTGGTGGACTCTGGGAGAGAATGTCTCAATGACTTGCTTTTAGATTTACCTGAAGAAGATTTCTTAAGACAATGTGAGAAGGCTTTACCGATATTTGCCAACATCATGAATGAATCGTTGCGGGAGAAAGTTGATTTCACTCCGACTTTGGATTTGTCCTTGGAGTTTTTGATAACTTTTGTTGATGATGAAAAACCATTGACACAAGAAATATTTAATTATGTATTTCCACCTTTGACCCAGTTGATTCTCTTTTCGGGTGATGATCAATTACTTCAAGTCTCCAATGAGGTTTTCAACAACATCTTGAATCATGATTCGGTTTCATCATATATTTCAAATTTTGCCAATGGGATGAACATTTTACTTGAAATCGTATCCAAATATCTATCACCATCTTTGAGTGATCAAGCCATTCTGAACGTTGGTGATTTGATTACAAAATTGATCAAAAATTTTGCCAATGACCCAAACATTAATCAATACTTGGATCAAATTTTACAAACTGTCACTAAAAGGTTGGTTATTACCAAAGAATTCCCCACGATAGAGAATTTGATCTTAATATTTGCTAATTTGGCAATAACATCCCCTCAACAAACTCTTGATTTTCTTTCTGGGTTTGATCTTGATGGTTCTACGAAACTGATCACTAAAGTGATACCTGTATGGTTACAAACATTTGAAACCGTTAGAGGTCATCACAAGATATTGTTAAATATTAAAGCCTTATCCGAGATTTTCATTTTGAAAGATCCTCGATTAAACTCCATCATGGTTAACTCGGATGAATTAATACCAAATGAAGCCTTGAATGACAAGATCATTACTAGATCCATGAGGAAAAACTTGCAATTTATCCAAATCCCGGCTCCGGTAAAGATAATCAAATTGTTTATCAATGAATTAAAATTTCAATTATCACAACCTGATATGGATACGGTGAAAAATGCAATCAGTTTGGTTGGGAATAAGACCGTTGAGGAACCACAGGATGACGAATGGGAGGATTTGAACGAGTATGAAGAATTTGCCCATTTCGACAATGAAGATGATGATGAAGATGATGGTGAAGATGGAGATAAAGATGCAAGATCAACAGGTGATAATGGAGAAGAGTTACTGATTTTGAAAAGTTTTTTCAGAAGAGTGGGTAATGATAATTATTTCAAAGAGATTTTCAATTATTTGAAAGAAGATGAGAAGAAAATTCTCACTGATTTTGTTAATAGCTAGTTTGATGAGTAGTATACGGTATACTTCGGTATTGTGTAATGGTGATCATACTATATACAATATAATTTGAATAAAGTCCCAGTCCAAAATGTGATTTCCTCTTTGGGGACGAATTTCACTAAATATGTCAAAAAAAAGAAAAAAAAGTTTGTAGTAAAGGAAGGATAATAGCAATAAATAAAAGTTGTAAGGAGATAAGTAATATAGTTCACAAGGGAGATATATATATATATATATATAGCAATGAGTAGTGGTGGAACAGAGGCCGCTATTGAAGATGAAAAGGCCTTAAGGGTCACAGTTTTAACTGACATCCATAATGATCGTGTCTTGGTACCTGTCAATGTATCTAAATCGGTTGCGCTTGAATCCGTCATTGGTAAATTCAAAGTGTATGTCAATATCAAAAACTTTAAAGGTTGTAATGAATACAATGAAGAGACTGCCCTGTACAACTCTGATATCGATGATAACTTGATGATAAGAGTGGAGTTCAAGCCTAGTAAGGAGATCAATGGGGACGATCTCATATGGGGGAATGATTTTGATGCACCAATTAAGGATTACTTGCCCTATGGTACTTCGATGGGGTTGAGACTTTTCACCAGATTTGTCGATCCAAGTTGCCAGTATGATTTGTACTGTGATAAACCATGGGTTTACGGGAAGTCTTTGAGTAGTTTCAATAACATCAATGTCTCCTTGGAGATCTTATCACATGATGATGAGGAGGAGGAGGAAGAAGAAGATGATGATGATGATGATGAGGCAAAAGATGATGATAAAGATAAAGATGGCGATAAAGCCATGTGGGAGGAAAATTTGGCTGAAGTCACTGGTGAGAATGAAGATTTACAAATCCCACTGGCCAACAACAAGAGACAGACATATTTCGCAACAAAGGAAAATCGCCAAAAATATACTTTTCTACCTGGATTTGTCTATCGGTTTGAATTCAAAAATGATTTTTTGTCGTTGAAGGATAACAAGTTGGGAATTTCTCTTCCAGGTGGGTTCGAGTTGAACTTGACTGATTATTTGAACACTGGGATCCGTAAATGTTGTAATTTTGTGTTTAAGAAAGGAGAACTGGGGATGACTCTCAAATTTGAATATGTATAAAACTGTAGTACGAAACTCGGTATATAAGTCGTGTGTTTTGTTCCATAAAATTAAAATAAAAATAAAATAAAAAAAAAAAAGAAAAACTTGTTTATTATTTTTCTGTCTGTAGATAAAATAGTAATAACAGTGTGGTATAGTTAGGTTTACCTGAATAGCACAAGCTTCAGTAAATGTCAGATCAGGCTGATTTGAATAAGGTTATTGAGGATGTGCTACTGAGTACATTCCAAGATGGCTCACAAGCTGTTCCCACTGAAGAACAACGTATGTCTTATCTATTGAGGAGCATATTTATGCAACACCCATATACTAACAAAAAGACGCTTATATATACAGATAATGATTTTGATAGACAAATCGGAGATATATTAAACCAAGTGGATCCTCAATCAAATGTGGAAAATATGGGAGAAAATTCAAGCCATGATTTACAAACTCTGCTGCTGGCAAAAACTACAGATGAAGATGATGAGTACCATATTGATTTTGCAAATGTGGTGCAGGGGATAATAGATCAGTATGAGGAAGAGACCACAACAGAAGATGCATCACACACAGGCCATGTATCATTAGCAGTACCAGTGCCCTCTCATTCGGCAGATCAACTAGAAATCGGATTCGAGCCTGAACATATACATGAAGTTTTCAACAGCGTTGCGTCCCTTGATACCGATAAAAAAACTAATGAACAAGTTGATGATGATGATGATGATGAACACCATCTTCAGGATATATTAGCGCAATTAGCCACTGAGGGAATAGATAATGTCAAACTGAGTGAGAAAGGTGACACCTTGGTAGAAGAGGAGGAAAAATCACATGTGCACCCTCCTCTTGAAACAACTGATCAGCAACAAATCACCCATGATATAAGTTCTGATCAACCGGCAATAGGTGAAGAACTGGCTGAGTCGAAAACTAAGTTATCCGAGTCATCATCATCTAACAATGCCAATGAAGATAATAGTGGAGATATTCATGAAAAAGAATTGCAACAAATGGTGGCAGATGCATTACTGGCCACAAATATCGCTGATACTATAGATACACCTCCTGCTAAAGATGTGGTGGTGCCCAACAGACCATCAACAAAAACAACAAAAACAACAAGATGGTCACCACTACCTACAAAATCCAACAATTCACCACTGATGGCGAAAGTGCCCACGGTGGAGAAGAAAACGGTACAAATATCTGAACCTCAAGTGCGATCACAACAAGAATCGGAAACGATTTCAAAAAACTTTTTAAACGAACTTGAACAACTCACTGGCACTTCAGAGACAACAGATGATCTTCAAGCAGCCTTGGCCCAGATGGTGAGAAATGTAGTTGATGTGCACCAAAGTGATCTGGAGAGTGAGACCGATGACAGTTTGAGTGAAGATGATATAGAAGATGATGATGATAATGGGTTACTGATTGATCAATCTCAGATGAACGAGATTCTTCAAAATGCCTTGAAGATGGCAATGGATCAACAGCCTGTGGAAACGGGGCTGCAAAAGGATATGAATTTGACCCAACATAAGGCTGCATTGGATGATGCAATTTCAACATTGTTTACCGGTGATAAGCAAAAATCTAAGCCAATTTCAACAGCGGCTCCTAAAAAACAGTCATCCTCATCCACAGTGAAGAATAAGGTTGAGAAACCTGTCAAAACTGTAAAACTGGCTCTGGAATCACTGAAACTGAAAAAGGCAACAGCATTGAAAAAAGCCACAAAGCCGCCACCAGTTATAGTAGTAGAGCCCAAACAAGTATTGCAAGAACAATCACAACTGACTCCAAAGTCATCCAAACAAATCGCTATAGATAAAGCCATTGCAACCCAAGTAGTACCCAATGCTACAACTAGTGCCTCCACCCCAACTCTGCTGAAGGCGAAGAAGACTAAGCTTTCTATAGCTGAAACTTTGGCGTTAACAAGATCATCTATGAAAACTGCACCTAGAAGGGATTATTCTAACATTAAATCTTTAGAGCAAGTGTTGAAAACCGATGACAAGCAGCCTGGTGTTTCAACTTTCCAATCAATCCCAGCATCGAAAAAATCAACATTGGCTGAAGCTATAAAGCAAATGTCAAATGCATTACAATCATCTTCTCCCAACACAACTAGTATATTACCTTTACCACTGAAGGAAACAGATGCATTGGCGAAACAACAGCAAAAACCCAAAACATCATTGCAACAGCAACCATCTAAAGGTGCACCTCAAACTGGCGGCTTGAGTCCCCAGAAGGTTCTCCAAAAACAACAACAACAAGAACAGCAACGGCCTCAGCAACTACAGTCCCCTCAACTGCCACTGTCAGATATATCTAGTTCAACACCTCTGTTGCTGCCAAATCATAAAGACAACGAACAAGGTCTTTTAGATGCCCTTCTTCTTGCCAAACAGTTTATGTCACAACAATCGGTCAAGGAAAGTGCTGCTGGAGCCTTGGATGTTATCAATAATGCCATTGATAGCTTGAAGAAACCGGAAGTAACTACGACCAACAAAAATATCTCTTTCAAGAATGCGACATCATCTTCAATGACAGCTGCAATTACACAGGTGATTTCCAACTTTGCCGGTTCCATGACTTCGTCGCGCTCAGCTGGTGGTCATGTAAAGAAAAGCAAGACTTCACTGGATGCACCTGAATTGAAGGAGAAGATAAGACAGAGTAATAGAGAACGGAAGAAGAAATGGAGAGAAATCAATGCAGAGAGAAATAAGGATAACGATTTAAGATTCAGAGTGGTGAAGAGAGCAACACAATTATTTGGAGAGACGGATACCGATGAAAAGAACAATTGGATAAAGACAGAGTTGGATAAACGTAAAAGGAAGAGAATGGAGAGATCATCTCATTCGTTGAAGCTGTTCGATAACTATGTCTCACATAACAGTAGTTTTGAAGACTCAAAGTCTTCATCATCACCACCACCTGCTTCATCCATTGCTACTAATACTACTGCTATTGGTGCTCCTGCATCATCTCCATTTCAACCCAAATCGGAACTGATTTCCAACTCTTCTTCCGTGAATAATACTTTGGTGAAGACAATCATTGATACATTTGGGCAGGATAATCTTGATCCATCTGTAGCCTCAGCTATGGCGGCTTCTGCTATTCTGGCATTCAAATCAAATGGGTCAGATCAACAACAGATGACAACTGCAATTAAAAATGCCATTTCGTTAATTGCCACAAATGCAAAGTTGCAACCAAGGGTTGGAGTTGATGTTCCCGGTGTTTCTAAAGATTCTGTGTCTTCTTTCAAGATTCAAACACTGGGTGATTTCTCAAAAAATTCTGATGTTGGTGATTCTGATGCTGATTTGAAAACAAAGCAGACAGATGTGAATATGTTGCAAAAAACATTAACAACTTCAATCACCAAGAAGATCAATGATGGGACTCAAGCTAATTCTGCATCTACTCCATTATCTGCCGCTGCAGAGGCTACCAGAAAAATTATGGAGCAACATAGTGGCATTGCCAATTCGATGAAAAGCTTAACGTTGTCGATACCTTTGAACAATTTCACAACATCCAAATCACCTCAGCTTGAAAAAAGGAAGAATGAAGAGGCGCTTGTGAGTGAGGAATCAAAGAAACCGAGAAGTGCATCACCTCCTATACATATGGCTGAATTGATCAAAAATTCTGTCCAACCAACACAAACAGTTGCAGGTAAGGAAGAGAATAAGCCATCAATGGAGCAATCGAAAGCGAATGATCTTACTACAACAACACAGGGACATGCGATACCTACTCCAGTGTCCCAACAACAACAACAACAACAACAACAACAACCACATCAACAACCACAACAACGAAAAGAGAATTCGCCCACCCCATCACCAAAACCGTTACAACTGACACAGTCCTCTGAGGTGAGACGAGAGGTCAGTAAAAGGTCGTCGATGCCACTCCAACAACAACAACAACAACAACAACAACAACCACAACAACCACAACTACAACAACTACAACAACTACAACAACAACAACAACAACAACAACAACAACAACAACAACAGCTGCCATCGATGGTTGAACCTTTCAAGATGCTGTGGTCATCTCGAAGTGCATTCAGATTACCTCAATACAAGAAACTGAATTCTGATCTTGAGAGATATTCAGGTATCACACAACCAGCTTCAGTGGCGTTAGCTGCTGCTGGTGGTGCTAGTGGTGCTAGTGCGTCTTCTAATGCGATATCAAGGCCACCACCTGTAGGACAATTGGCATCAGTTGGGAATAATAATGGTGCAGGCACGAATCCAAGGAGGCCTTTGCAAAGACCTGGGTTTTCGAAACCTTCAGCTTTCCAAAGACCAAGGTGGTGATTTGTTTATCTATTAATTTATAAGAAATTTATATTATTATTATAGAAGGAAACGTATTATGATTTAAGTTTTCTGTAGTTGGGATTTCTTCCATTTGAAAGATCTATCACCATACTTCCACTATCTGGGATGAAGAAATAATGATATTTTAAATTTGTTTTTAAATCGTGATTCATTTTTTTTATTGATAAAAAATATATTGTATAACCAGCTGTTGAAAAAGATCCCACTCGATAATAATATATATAGTAATCATAAATATTGATTATAAAAATGGAAAAAACAATTCCAATTCCCTTGCAAAACTTACATGGAAAGATAAGATTAAGGATCAGCTTTTCTTTTGTAAGAGACAATCTCCTTAATTAAAAAAAAAGACAGAAAGTTATCTCAATTCCCAAAAGTTGAAGCGATCAGGGTAAATAGGAATTAAATAGAAAAGAGAAATCAACAAATGAGAGATAATTAATAAAGAGATTAATGATTTATTTTTATATTTTTAGTGATTAAAATTTTAGAGATCTTTACTTTTTATTCTTCACCGACCTTTTCTACCCGTCTATCTATCTGTCTACCCTAAAGAAATCTACTATAAAATCTGTCCATTGATTTGCCTTTTAAGCAGTGAACATGGTGATGACGATGATACTTCAGAATCATCCATTCAACTCTAATTGTTTTTTATATATAGCTAAAACTCTAGCAAGTAGATTTTTGGTGGTAAAATCAGGAACTAACAAAAGAAAAACCAAGAAAAAAAAATTGTATACCCCCCGCGTCACAGCTGTAATGGGTTTCAAAGGGGGTTTTACTCATCACTAAACTAATAGCCTAATATGCCTACAATCCATCTTTTTAACTTACAACATACACATCTATATATACTATGAACCCCATACGACATCAGTGCAGCATCTAAATGAGAAAGAAATGAAATAGCAAAGAGGGAAAAGAAGATAGACAATAAAGAGTCATAGATAATAAACAACATAAAGACAAAGAATAAAATGGACCCTTATGACTCATTTGAATAAAAATGAATGGGGGATTATAATTGATTGAATTGATGAACAAAAGATGATTGGATTGGAGATATTAGTGCGCTTATGGTACAATATGTTTTGGATTGACTGAAAATGAGCGGTTGGATTTGGCAAACAACGAGTGATTTAGATTGGCCAACAAACAAACAAATAAAAGGGGATAAGATGCTTTTGGATTGACAAACAAACAAACAATGATTGAAATAAAAAGAATAATGCTTAGCGCCCTTATGGTAAGTATTCGATGATTGAATTGAATTAAAAGTTATGGAAATATAATCAAAAATAAATTTGTACATGAGATATTTTCAAAAGTGGTTTTGTGGCCTTTTAGGTTTTAATTTTTTGGTTTTATGATTTCTTTTAAATTCTACACCCTTGTTTTTACGTAAGATTTTTTGATTTTGAGGTATTTGAATTAAAATGAGGGGCAAAATATGCTATGCATGACTTATATAAACAGAAATATCATCCTTAGAAAATTAAAGATAAACTGATTTTATTATACTGTTTTGAAAGAAATAGCGCGAAGAATAAGTATCCATGAGCGTCTAATTTAACTTCTTTTTATTTCGATATTATATATATAAGTATTTAAATAGATACCAGTCACAACAAAATGGTATCTAAGTAGTGATCTAGGTCCCTAAAATTCTTTGGCTGAACTTAGAACATTAAAGAAATTTTTTATAGATAATCCAATACTTTGAATTTAACAGTTTTGACTAGGTTTTTAAATGTAGGCGTGTTACTGCGTGCTCTTCTTCGTCTTTACACCCGGCTAACGACTTATCATAAATGATGGACTAGAGCCCAATGCAATGATTATATCAGAATATTTCCAGATCCAGGATTTTTTTTTCCTACTAGTAACATAATCTCCATTTTTCAAACTATTCAGATTTGCTATAACACAACAAATCATTTTTATTTTCTCACAAAAATAGTGATCTATACAAAAAAGCTTCAGCTACAACAGATTTAATGATTCACTAGAGCCATAAATAATTCTTATAAGTATATAACAACAAAGATTAACTTATCCAAGGTCTAATGTAAATGGAAAATATTTAGTTGAATTTTGGAGATCACCCTTTTAGAAATTTTAGTTTTTCGCCATTGTGACCCCAGCGATGTTTTCAAAAAAAATTGTTTATAAATAGGTGGTGGATTTGGAAATAGGCATGATATCTTTGATATCTTTGAATGTCAGATCCTAATATAACTAAACAGCAATTGGTTGCCTACTTGTATTGAGAAAAAGGGTTGATCTATCCATAAAAGACATACTTTACCCTCATCCACCACATTCACCGAATATAGCGTTAAAGGCACGACCTTTTCCAACAAGTATAAAAGAGAAAAAAAAAATTTTTACTTTCCATTCTCTCTTTTTTCTCTATGTTTTTTTTTCAAAAAACATTCAAAATTCATCCATTTGGCGTCGCTAATATTCGAGACCAATTCGATTAGCTTGAAAGCTGGATGCAAGGAGGCTCCACTTGTAAAAGAGTGGGGTCTTTTCTGGAAGGAGATGAATTTGAGAGTGATTTCGCAAGGGTGTATCTCCGGTTGAGGAAATTATTAATCTGATTCTTTCGGTCATAATCTCTTGCACATCTATCTACCTTTGTGTTCTACCCTCGAGTCTTGTCATTCACTTTGATTTGATTCGGAGGTATTTTTGTCCATTTATCTATCTATCTCTGTTCAATAGTAATATATCTGCAATGGTTTATCTAACCTCTCTCTACCGTATAATTTTTTATAATATATTTTCAAATTTTTTTTTCTCAATTTTCATGAACTTATAAAATATAAATCTCCATATATATAAATGGCTTGCATGCATATACACATAATATTTCCTTAAATATCTCCCATGTCTTAGCATTTCCTCGTCATTGAAAGAAAATGATAAAAACCATTTCTTTACCACTCAATAGATTCAGGGTTGACACCTTTACATTCCAACTCCTTACACATCAGATCCAATTCAATAGCCTCCAGTGATGGAGCCTTACCGTTGACAACAGCTGGATTAATCTCTTTTCCCAGCAGTTTTTCCAGTTCGAAATGAGATTTGACCAACTCCTTAACTCTGTTTTGGTAAAACAAGACACCATTCTCTTTAGTTGGGTGTAAGTATCCAGTTGAGTAAATGCCTTGGTTCAAGTTCTTTTGTGTCAGTTCACAAAGGTTGAAATCTTCCAATTCAACCAATTGTAAGAAATCGATAAACTCCTTTTTCTTTTCCTCCGATAAACCTTTCTTACAATAGATATCATATTGCAAAATTGTATGTGATGGGCCTATTGGTAACACTCTAATACTATACCATGCTGGTGAGTAACAGTTAATACCATTGGTTGGGAATAAATAACACCATAATCCATTGAACTCACCACCAACGTTACTTGGATCATCTGCAATCTTGGCATAATGACGACAATAGTTTGATCTTGGAACAACTTTATAAGTTCCTGGGATATCAAACAGTTTGGATAATCCAGGATGGGCAGTTGGACAATGGTAACATTCTTGATATCCATCCATCAAAGTTTTCCAATTGAATTGACCATCCAATTCATAACTCATCTCATATTGATAATCGGTGAAATCATATTCACCCATCTCTTTTTGTAAACCTTTAAACCAATCATCAAATGGGATAACATCTTCACCTTGATCAAAGTTGATAAAGACCAAACCTTGCTTTGTGATATGGGTCTTGATTTCGAAAAGACCATTTTCCAGTTTATCAAATCCTGGTACACCTTCAAAATTTGGAGCCTTGGTCAACTCACCCTCGGTGTTATAAGCCCATCCATGGTATTTACAACCCAAGATGATTGATGAACCTTTATCCTTCTTGATAACAGGGTAAGCTCTATGACGACATACGTTATGGAAAGCTTTAATTTCATTCTTCTTGGTCTTGATCAAGAAAAAATTCAAACCGACAACGGTGAATTGGAAATAATCACCAGGTTTGTTGAAACGGGAAATGTGTGAAGTGTATAACCAACACTTGTTGAAAATGGATCTTTTTTCCAATTCAAAGATGGCAGGGGAGGTCCACCATGAAGATGGTAAAGTGTGTTCACCAGGTGTAGTGGCTACTTCATTCAAGTATTCCTTTGGTGGGGCAGATGGTGTTGACTTTCCACCTGGTAATGATTGTGATAATTTAGCAAACATATTTTATTGCTCTATGTGATTTGATTCTTCTATCTGATGTTGTGATTCACAAAATCTATGTATATATATGAGGTTGAATGAGAAGAGGATATGTTATATATATATTATATATAGTTGAATAGTGCTAGGAAGTAATGGGATGATATAGGTTCAAGATTGGAGTTTTATATAAGATGATTGGCTTACATATAGATAAAGATACCCAATTCTAGTTGTGTAATGCGTTTTATCAGATAAAACCCGTTCAAATTTCCCTAATCTAGTCATTATAAAAGATTGAAGTATGTATGCATCATTTATCTATTTAACTACTTGCTTATCTACTTATCTCTCCTCAAAGTTTTGACATCCTTTTACCAATCTTGGTAGGAAACCTTTTTTACCTGCCTAATCAGGAAGTTAGAATCCGGCCTTCCTCATTTGGCAACTAATTGCGAGTACTCGAATTTTGTCCTTTGCACGACATTTTATATGAATATTACCAGATCTTTGAATTGTAAAATTTGATTTTATGCAACAAAAACAACCACAGATATGGATAGGTATCTGATGTGTAAATTTAACCAATCATATACAAAAATCACTTCACTGACTCAAATCTTATACTTTTGGATAAATATGTAGTCTTTTATCTGGCACGAATTAGGCCTTTTGTATAGTACATCATAAGTACTATTTTGATCACTAACATTCAACCAATTTTATTTCTGTGATGTAATTTTGTTAGTATTCATTATCTGATATATTTAACAATATCTGTTTGTCAATTTCTCATTTAAGTTTTGTTTGTCAATGTACATCTGATATTGAAGAATAAATGACAGTGAAAAATATTCTAAGGGTATCTAAATTCATTACGGGAACTACTCTTGGTTTGACAGATATGTAAAAATGTGAAGTAAAGAATTTTAGATGATAATATGTGTACTAACTCTAATAATAATATGCATGATCCCAATTGAAATGGAAATTTAAGCTGCTTCAGATTTATCGAAGCAGTTGGTAGAGAGTATCTATCGTATATTCTGAATTTAGCTGGAAGTGTCCATATCGTTCATTAGTAACTGAGAGAACAGAAAAGTACTCGTAAGTGTGGTTTTTCTTTTAAAAATTTCCAGTTAGATGTTTTAGGAAATCTTGCAGAAAGTATGTGATAATTGTAGAGCTAGCTTGGATAATCATTTTGGTGTACTTAAGAATTGAAATATTTGAGATAAAGTGATTGCAATAGTTTGATCGTGTCATTTTTGGTACTGTGTGTTATAATTATATTATCCCAGTAAAAATTTTCTAAAGTGAGATAGTACTCTCTTTAGTAATTACCATCATTGAGTAATTATCACCTTTGAGTAATTACCATCTTTTAGATTTTTCTTACCTTTATTTATTCATTATCTTGTTCTTCTTTTACCCTTTTTCTAGATTTGGGAAAAAAACTTGAACAAAACAGACTCCAATTTTCTTGAGTCCATCTCCGATCAAATGTTTTGTGTTCTTTTTAGAAATCAAGATCTGAAAGCCTAATATTTTCTTATGGCTGATCAATTTTTATATAACTGGAAGAATTTCCGCAGTTGACACCCATAGAAATTAGGACCAATAAATGGTGATATTCCATTTTCTTTCTTATTGATTTGCTGTATTGGACTACTGCACAAATGTATTATTAGAGTAAGATTGATAACGTTGTGTTTTAATACCACCCAATTTCACCTTACACTCAACCAACATTACAAAAAAAATTAATCCTTTGGTACACTGCTTGTATGGGATGGTTAAATTAAGATATAATAGGCTGTACTACTTATTACTTAAATTATTAGTTTGCTTGCTACTTGGACCATAATATATTCACCAGCTGGAAATTAAGAAAATTTAAAAACATGTGTGTCATATTGTAATATTTTTTTGAAAGATCATTTATTTACCTTTATTTCTAATACATATACTCAAATTATCAAAAAATAATCCACTCATTGATATATCAGTTCTCAAATATATTTCTCTCGCTACATGTTTTCACTTACATAAGAATCAGCAAGCATGTATTTCTCTAACTGAAAGATCAGTATATATTCCGACCTGTAATACATACCACTGAACCACTTACCGTAACTATCTTTTGCTTCTTCCCACAAAGCTTCAAATTCTTCTATCTGCTTGAACAAGATCATCGGATGCCTCTTGAACTGAACTGAGTTTGCAAAAACCAAAATCTATGAGATACAATTCGTTGGTTGATAAAAGTATGTGTTTTAACTGTAGGTCTTCATGGAAAATTTCTTGCCCATGAATGATATTCAATTGATCGAGAACAAGTTATTTGCTTACTTCTGTAAATTCTTCTTTACCCCATTTTTGGTGGCCAATCCAGTTCATGATAGGAAAAGGCTTCTGTGTAACGACATATCCATTTTCATCAAAAAATATTCCTCCCATCGGAGGTTGAGGAATATATACACTATTGATTTCTGGAGAACCTTCTAACTTTTGATAAGTGTCTACTTCGCTTCTACACCTTTTTTACGATAATTCGATAACTTCCTTCAATTACAATTTTCGAGAATGATGTTTTTTTGCTTTAAGAGGTCGAAGAATTTGAGGGCATATTTGCCCTCATCTTTAAACCGTCTATAAATTCAAGAAATTCCATTTCAAATTCTTCGCTATGTGGGGCAAGTTCAATCGATCAAACAAAAAGTCACTTCCTGTTGTCCTATTAAGAATATCATCATCCTGTATGATTGTTTTGAGGAACTTACCGGTAACTATCAAAATTTGACTGTTAAATGCGGCATATCCAATTTGTCTCTGATCAAACTGTTCACTACGAAAGTGGAACTCACACACTACACATAAAGGTAGTTCCGTATTCGTACCAAAGTCCGTTTTCTTGTACTTCTCCTTCTCAAAATAAGTTTTTAACATCTTGAAGTAGAACTTCTTCCCAGTACTTGTGAATTCTTTCGTGAACACCTCATCTGCCTTAATAAGCCTATTGAATACTGTTGCCTTCATTTTTCTATAATTTTTATCAAGTTCAACCGATGACTGTTGAGCAACTTTCAACATCGAAGCCAAAATTCAGAGACCAATCATTTTGGTCCGTCAAGTGCACAACATGGTACTTCATACTTATGCCACTTTTTTTTGTTATCCGACCGACCATACTGTCTAAGTCAAATTTGATCAAGAGTGTAGTTTCTATGTCACTGAGTAATCCAATTGGACAACCTATTGAGACCATCTCGTGAATTAGTTGGTTTATAACGTCTGTGATACCTTTAAGCCTCGTAGTCAGCTGTTCGCTGGAATCGGGTTTTTGTTTTTTTATTTCTTTTCTGCATCTAATTTAATGTTTTTCGACTTTTTCAAGAACTTGTATATATAACGGCCAATAGCCAATATCTGCTTTCTTAATTTCGCAAACCATGACAGTATAGATCTTTCCATCTATAGTAACCTCACAGTTAATGTCACCAGTAGAATAATATTTAGTGTTTTTTTTCCAGATATGGAAGGCCTAAAACAACACCACTTCCTTTGTGTTGACCTAAAATATCAAGTTTATTATTCAGATCTCCTTGTATTTCATTTACAACTTTTGCTATCTCACTCAATAGATTTGTTATATCAAATCCATAACCTGCCTTAGATATCCTCGGTGTAAACTGTAGTGGATCTATCAAGACCTGTTCCAAGTGAAGGGGAAGATCTTCGGTATTATTTTTGCCATAATGAAATAGTTGAACAGTTTTCCCCAATTACTAATATCAACTTTAAGTTCCCTCTTTGAAGACTGTCCGTTTTTACAATCCAGCAGCACATAATATTCGAATAGTTCGCTGCGAAATAACTTATTGAACATCTTTTTTGAAATCTCTATTTTTTTGATTAGACGATTCCTCTTCAAATAAGTCAGGATACAGAGCAAAAACTCGCGTTTTATCTTCAACCAATCTCCTTTTATCAGTTGAAAACTATTATCACTCATATTCAGAATTTTTAGTCGATGTTTTTAAAATACAAAGGAATCTTTCAAATCCTTAGGGAGGTTTTATGATTTCAATCTCAGCAAATTTTTCTGCCTTGGGCACATTCGTTAAGTATGGACGATCTGATGCGGCTCCCAGGGCTCAAGAATGAAAAAAAATAATTAAAAATTAAATTTTTTTTCAATAAAATTAACTGATAATCAATCAATCAATAATTCCGCAAATCATGTATCATGTCGATCGGTGATTAGAACTTTGATCATTGGTTGATATATGTTTTAAATTGTCTCCATCTTGGTTTTTGGGTTTGGCCATCATAGATCAGTCAATGTATGCTCTTTCTTTATTTCTCTCTTTTAATATTAATGGTGTTCATTATTAATGGTGTTCATGATAATAATGCACAGTTAATGGAAGGTTGTATACCTTTTGAAAATGGGAAAACTCTTGATAAGAATATACTACAAAATATGAATATACTACAAAATATGATTATAACAAGATCATACAGAAAATAATACAGAAAATAATAGAGATAAAGATGATGATAATGAGAAAATTAATAGAAGCAGAATGAAAAATCAAAGAAGAATTTATTTTTACTCCCTCATATTGGAAATAATATCTAGATCTGTATCTATCTACCTCTACCTACCAATCTGATGATACATCCATCCATGCATCCATTCATACAATGAGTTAATTCGAAAATTTTGGGGTATTAAATTGACATGTATTGATTCTTCATTTTTTCTATATATATACATTCATTTTAGTCGATTAGTTAGTGTAGTTAATTGGTATGATAATGATTATGATGAGCATGACTATTTTGAGCTTTCCTATCTCTCTTTCTTTTGCAAATTAGAAA
>JAJLSQ010000013.1:176034-235909 GCA_030567715.1 Nakazawaea wyomingensis
AAAAAAAAAAAAACGAAAACAACAAACACAAAAACAAAAATTCACATCACATCACATCAAAATAAAAAAAATAAAAATTTTATTGTCTAATCATCATTTTTATCCCCCTTCTTCTTCCTACCGAAAAATCCCTTCTTCTTTTTCTTCTTCTTATCATCACCCAGTGAATTACCCTTGGATTCACCAACTGTGAAACCTAATGGTTTTGGATCAGGTGAATTGAAAGTATGCGAAATATTAACTGCATTCTCATTCGCATTATGACCCATCATCATACCATTTCCATTATTATCGGCATTGATATCAACAGCTGGTCCCAATTGTTTCTGAATATCATCAGAACTGATGTTCAAACTACCACTACTGTTGGACAACTGTTGTTGATTATTGCCCCCTCCTGGAACTTGTAATACAGTACTTGTTGAAATATCACCAATTCCTTGAAACAGTGATGTACCTCCATTTCCATTACCACCACCCATCATCATGCTACTTGCAGAACCCAGTGGTTGTTGACCAAAAGCACCAACTCCATATAACGATGCAGAGGAACCATGTTGTGGACGTGGTCTAGCAATGTTGGATGAACTTCCATTCATCATATTATAACTGGATTGATGTTTTAATCTTGGTCCTCCAATGCCACCATTACCACCAGCACCTGGCATTATTAATCTGTTACCACCAGGCATTCCTCCAACACCACCAAAATCAACGTTAGCCAACGCGGATTGAGATGGAGCAGGGTACTGAGACCGACGATTTTTTCTTGAGGTTGGTTTTGGAGGTTGTTGCATCTGCATTGGGAAAGGTTGTTGACCTACTCCTCCAGCTACATACAGAGGCATGGAACTCATTCTTCTCTGTGGTGGGAATTGTTGCTGTTGTTGTTGCAGGTAAAACAGTTGTTGTTGTTGAGATGGAGGCATTGGTCCAAATCCACCATTGACTGAGCCCACAGTTGGTGATGGTGGATACTGTTGTTGTGGTGGTGGTGGGAAATTATTATTATAATATTGTTGTTGTTGTTGTTGTGGTGGTGGTGGTTGAGGTGGATATTGTTGTTGTGGGTTCATCATTGGCAGTGGTGATTTACCATTCATGGTCTGTCTCAGGTATGGTTGTTGACCATAACCATTATTATTTGGCACCATCAGTTGAGGAGGCATTGATCTTGACGTCATGTCTTGCTGTTGTTGCTGTTGAGGAGAAAATGATTCACCATTCAATTGAGCTCCGTATACAGCAATATCAGTTAAATCTTCAAAATTGTCATTCATCTGAGGAGTAATTTGTTCTGTTCCTTGTGGTTGCATATCCTGTTGTTGATCGTCTTGTTGTTGTCCATGACCATTACCAGTTATCATGGCAGCTGATCGTTGTTGTTGTTGTAAATTTTCAATCTGCAGATTATTTTCCAGATCTTTTAATTGATAAGCTCTAATGTTCACCTCATTCTTACGTAACCAAAACAATGAAACTTGGTTTGTTAATGTGCTTGAATTGTTTTCATTAACTTTTGAGAGCACTGCATATAAAAATTCCAAATAAGGTGTCTTAATTTGGAAGTCATCAGCCAAAAAGATTGGCTGTAATAATAATAAATCCAAATATAAATCATGTTGGTTAAAAAAATTGTAAAATAATTTTGGTGTTTCCAAATAATTCCCACTTAAATTTTCCAGTTTTGGATTTAATTGAATACATCTTTGAATCAAAGAATTTTCATTATCATAACCTTTGAACAATTTACAATTCATAGTTCTTACAACACTAATGATTTCCAAAATCAAACCTGAAATCAATGGTTTGGCTAACAAATATTCATACAATTCTTCAGGGTATGGTTGTTCAAAAATAATTGACAATGGACCCAATACAATTTGAGGTAAGGCGAATTTCCATTGATATGAAAGAAATTCCAATGGGGTTGATAATTTATAAACATCAAAACCGATATTTTCCAACAAGTTACCCAATTTGTTTATTATGGCAACTTCCAGTGTTGAATATTTTGGCAGTTCATAACTTCCCTTACCGATATAAATCAATTCACTTTCTTTTTTACTTTCACTAATTTTAAAACTATTTTCACCAACAAGACGAACATCAAAATCACACATGATTGCCAAAACTTCAATATCTTGAATTTGAAGACATTTTTTCACAGTTACTTCTAAATTGACATAATCGGTGGATTCAACAATGATACTTGGTTTAACACCATTATCAATCGATTTTTGTAAAATATAGGAAAGATTGGAACATAGTGTAGTGATTTCTTGTAATGAAACGGCACTGATAAAGATGAATTCGAATTTCAAATTTGTGGTGTTTCCCATACTTGAAATCTCATCGTTGTATTGGGTTAAATCTTGATAAATCTTGTTGACTGAAAATCTGGAATTACCTAAAGCTGAACTTTGAAATTGAAAATAATTTGAATTGGAACCAAGATTGTTTGTTATCACGGTTAAATCGCATATTTTAGATTCGAATAATTTCCAATTGTAAAAACATAAATTTGGATTATTACCAACTGAATAAGAAATGCTTTGTTAGTAAATTTGTTTTCTTTAAAAGAGGAACGAAAATTTTTCAACTTTTTTTTTCATATCAGTCAATCAAGTGAGCACATGGACAAAAAAAAATTGAACCATAATAACAAAGATCAATTAAATGTTGATTCAACATATATAACTGATATGGCCTCGGATATGAGAAAAATGCAATTTGAAAAATCTTTTTTTTTTTTTTCAATAAGGACACTTACTGGACAAGACATTTGTCACTGTTGCACTCATTATGGGAATATGATAAATAATTTATATATATGAAATTGAAGATTGAGTAATTGAATTGAGCAAAACGTGGGTAATAGCGAATTTTTTTTAATAATAATAAATGGATATGAAAACAGCAATGGATCTATAGGTAGAATATCTATCTATGAAATACAACCAACAAAAATAAACGTTAAAAAATTCAATCAATCGATGGATCTATGTATGTATGAAATGAGTTGTGATGGATATTGATATCCTAGAACGAATGTGTTATATTTTTATATGAAATGTATGGTATGAGTTGATTAATATGACAAAGAAGATAAAATCGTAAAAAATGGAGCCAAAACAACTTCTTCTGACACCAGTTGATTCTTTGTATTCTTGACAGATGACTAGATGAGATATGTATGAGTTTAGATATATAGTGTCTTGGAGAAGAAGTATGTATACAAGGTGTTGTTGTTATATGATATTCAACAAACAAATAAACAAAAACATACAAACAAAACACAAAAGACACAAATTTTTGGTTTTTTTTTTTTCTCAAAAAAAAAACTTCGGTTTTTTTGTGTTGTGTGTTTTTTTGGTTTGTTTGTTTGTTTGTTTGTTTGTGTTTTAATTCTTCGATTTCTCTGCGCTGCTTTGAATTAATCTTGGAAAAGTTTTTTTGTTGTCTTTTTGTTGTGAAGAAGAAGAAGAGAGAAAGAGAGGGAGAACAGAACAATAGAAGGAGAGTAACTACATCAAAGCAATATAACAAGGGTATGATGTATACAACTGTTATGACATACTTATGGCGTATCTAATATCTATATAATATCTATCTCTCTCTCTATATGTACAACACATACGCTACCTCTCTCTCTCTCTCTTTCTCTTTTGTATAATTTTCTATATCTACTCATCCTCATCGCTTTCGCTTTCGCTCTCGGTAGATCGGCCTCAAATAATTTGAACTAAACTATATATATATATATATATATATATGTATGTGTTCAGCCAGCCTAACCCAATCCAGTCCATCGTTCATTATTATTTATTAATTTATCTATTTGTGTATACACCTATCTATCTATTGCATCCATCCATGTATCCCATCTATCCATCTATCTTGTTATATCTCCATCAACATCTGTTAAGTAAGTGAACCGGAGCTTCCCACTCTCCCGAGAGGGGCAGTGTATATTATGTTCTGATATACTGTACACGACCTCATTCTATCTAGTGTTGCTATATGAAAAAAAAAAAAAAAAAATTATCATCTCACCACTATGTAATGTATGTATGTTTGGTACGTAATTAGTATATTGCTGATGTTGCCATGGTTGGATTTATTTTGTTTTAATGTATGGGTTCAATTACATCACATATATATTTAGTTGGTTGGTTGGTTGGTCGGCTACCCAAAACCGATCAGTCTCATCTATCAAAACCTGACTGTCTTCATACATACATATATATATACATATACATGCATACTTGATTTTTTGACGGATTTTGGATCCATTAATTTGATTGCTTGTTTTAAGAGAAACAGTATTGGCATTGCCTTCTTCTTTTTGCTGTCAAATTTTCTTTTTCTCTTTCTCTTTCCATCCAACCACCAGACAGAGCAAAAGACAGATTAATCTAAATATTATATTATTATTTCTCATCCTCATCCTTTTCATCCTTTTCATCCTTTTCATCCTTTTTAACTTTTTCTATTTTTGTTTCTGTGGTTGTTGTAATAGTGATTGTTGTTGTTGTAGTTAAGTCATCATCAATCTCCAATTTCTCCAACTCTTGATCCAACTCTTCAACATCTTTATCCTCTTCTTTATTCAACTCCACTTGTTCCAACTCCTCATCTAATTCTTCAATCTCTTTATCCTCATCTTTATCACTCAATTTAACATCTTTTTCCAACTCTTTGGATAAATCTCTATTCAACTTATTAATAGTCAATTTCAAATTCTTCTCTTCAAATTGTTTATCAATCTTCATACTCAATTTTTCAAATTTTTCCAATTCATTCATCTCCATAATCAATTCCATCACTTTTTCATCAATATCCCCCAATATCACTATATCACTATCCCTTGGATTAGTCTTAAAATCTCCAACCAACTCCTTATTAATCAATACCCGTATCACATCTTTTTTATCAACTTGTTCTACTAATCCGGCAAATGGATATACAGTTAATGAAGTTCCACATACAATTAATATCTGGAAACTATTTTTGGCCATGATATCTTCATCCCAAGTATCCCAAAATTTTTGTGGTAACAGTTCTCCAAAAAATACAATATCTGGTTTGACATAACTCTTACAATAATCACATACGGGGATGATTTGTGATTCTATATGTTTCGACATCTGTTCAACAGACATTGGGTCATGACATTGAATACAATGATTCCCACTAAAAGATCCATGAGCCTCGATGATCTTATCATCATCTAACCCTGTCAATCTCTCTAAAGTGTCAATGTTTTGTGTATAACATCTTTGTAACAAATTTTGATCCTGACAAAATTTGATGAAATAATGATATTTGGATGGTTTATAATTACCGGGATAAATATCCTTGGCTAGGATATAAAACAGTTTAGGACTTTCTTTGAAATAATCAATATCGAAAACCAGTTCCAGATATGGAAGATCTAATTTGGATAGATTATCGTATAATCCAGTGCCGGGACTTCTAAAATCGGGGATCCCACATGATGTTGATATACCAGCTCCATTGAGAAATATGATTTTATTCTTTTGTTTGGTTGTTTTTGATGATGATGATGACGATGACGATTTGATTAGTTGGGCAAGTTTTTTGATTGGATTATCCATTATTTTGATCGTTATTGGGTTGTATTCTTGGTTGTATTATTTGGATATGTAGAATATGAATCTCTCTCTATATTGTTGTTTTTTTTTTTTGTTTCAACCCCATTTTTATGAATTTGAAAGAGCGTCTATCTCAATCTTTATCTAAATTTATACCACAAATATGATTTTTACAACAGATACAAGCAATGCTAAATCATAAATAGAATAGAATAAATAAATAAATTATACAGAATAAATAGATGAATATGTATAAATTTATATATCTGAAATAAATAAAATAGAATAAATAAAATAGAATAAATAAAATAGAATAAATAAATAAATAAATATTAAACAGATTTACCAAAATAAATCCATTGATCATCCAATGGTTTCTCTTCTAAAGATTCCCAACATTTCCACTCCAGTAATTTAACACTCAACTCAAATTCATTATTCAGTTGAACAACCAACTCTTCAATCAATCCATTCCCAATTTGTAATTCAATTTTTTCTACAATCTCCTCTTTTTCAACAATTTCTAATCTCTGTTTGGTCAAATTCAATACAGATTTCTTATAAATAGATTCATCTGGAAATTTGTCATTTAAATTTTTAATTGTGGCATTGTAAATTGCAATTAAAGCTGGTCTAGGTGATGGATGTTGCAGAAGGCCAGTGAGACCGGTTGGGTTGCCGATACTAGTCTTGATCAAGACTTGTTCGGCTTGTCTTAATAATGAAGTGTATCTCATTATTTAATTGATCGATCTATATCTATATTTATCTATCTATCTATCTATCTAGTTTCGATGTGACTAGATTTGTGGTGATGATTACGATATTGTCCCCGTTGATTTTTTTTAATTAATTTTTTTTTTTAGTTTTGTGAACATATATAACATCACTACACCACCACCATCATGAGGAGAAACAGAGTATATAAAAAATTAAGAAATAAATTATTTAACATATAAATTGTTGTTCAATTCCAATTGATATACACATCTAAATATTATATACACAATACAACATATATACAAGATGGTATCTGCAGAATTCACAGAAAAGGTATGAAATCATTCACCACCCTTATAGCTCCCAATTATTATCCACAATTTGTAAAATGACTAACACCAATTGACAACTTTTAAAAACCAGGCCAACGCAATTAACTCCTTGACAAAGAGACCAACAGATGATGAATTGTTAGAATTATACGGATTATACAAACAAGCCACTGTGGGTGATAATGAAACTAGCAAACCTGGTACTTTTGATTTTAAGGGGAAATATAAATGGGAAGCTTGGAATAAATTAAAAGGATTGTCTTCTGAGGATGCTGAAAAGAAGTATATTGAAATGGCAAATGAAATCTTATCCAGATATAATTGATTTTTAATTTGATTCATTTATAGTAGTTTTTTTATTTAATTAAGATTATAATGGTTAATTAATTAATTCTTTAGAACTTTTACTTTCAATAATAACTTTTTTTTGAATATCTAATAGTGCCATTTAATCATCCTTTATTAGGTCTTATAGAACCCTTATTAGCATCAACACAATTATCAACAATCCTACCACTTGAATCGATCAACAAAACCATGGCAATGACACAATAAGGAGCATATATCCCCATCAAATTATACATCTCCATTTTAGACAATCCATACTGTGTATATTCATCCCCGATACACACCATACAACACATGGTGGTTAATAGTACATTGATCAGATAAATTACCCGATGAATAAGTACAACCGCCCATGATCTTGACCCATCATCACCTTCTTTAATTGATGTTTTAGACAAGACAACAACTTGCCAGATGAAAAAAGGGAGTTGATAACTCAATTCGATTAAACCGAAAAATTTAAGCCATTTAGGTGTGTTTGATAATAAGAAATCTTTGTTAAGTTTGATATGGGTTGATACAAGGAATCTTGTTATTGATAGTTGATAATTTGAAGGTATTATCAATGAAGAATCTATGAATATCGTTATTGGGATGTGTATAAGACTATATCTCTGTTAGTAATGGGTGTTGGTCGTGGATATGGTTATAAGATAATTCATACTAACAAGTAATAGTAATAGAACTTGTCTAATCGTGTCCTGCTTATCAATGTCATTCTTGGTTGTTTCCTTCAGTGTTCTTTGTTTAAAGGGTTGAAAAATGCATAAATAAACCTTTTGTTTGGTGTGTCTGTCTGTTTTTTTTTTTATTTTAAATGGCGGGCTGTGGAAAAATAAATGTCTACCATGTGATTTGTATATTACAATTGATTTATATCATGTAACACGTACATACATACATATATACAAATAAGTGTGTGAGTTAACTTACCCATCTTATTTAGCCTTATTTCATCTCATCTCATTTAATATTCTGCATCAATTAAAAGGGTAGGAATGAGACAAGAAATGTGGAATAAGGGGTGAAAAGGGGGAAAAAGGGAATTAAGAGATTAGATAACAACTGTGTGTATGCTACTAATAGAGAAGATTTATCAATATAGAATATAGTTTGATATCTATTCAATAGATATATCTACATATGGGTTGGAATATAATATCTTATAAACTCTACATGGTTACTTACTTAACACTCTTGATGATATCATGTATATATAGATATAAAGTGTGTAATATTGCTGTGTGCCGGGTAACAAATAGAGTAGCAATAAAATTGCCGTCGGTTTGTTACTCTTGTGAGAGTATAATTATAATTATACATAAGGATTAACTCACTTTATTATAAAGGAAAAAACTAAATCTTTCTCTTTTTTTTTTTTTTTTTCCTTCTCTTCCAACTTGATCTTATTTAAACAAACTGAAACTGTTGCTTATTTGTATTCAACATCTTTTACATTAAGTAGTATCATTTACTTTGTTCTGTTTATATATTGCAACTCATCTAATTAGTCAATCAATTGATCTATAAAAGCACTTTAATCCCATTTGTTTTTATATTAAATCCAAGAGACAAAAAAAAAAAAAACATACTCCCATTGACGAATCATATTTGATCCTTATATTATAAATCGTTTAATACACAAATAACAATGTCAAGTCCAAGTCCAATTCCATCCCAACTGAATCCATTCACCTCTTCTTCTTCATCTCATATCACTTCCACCAGTGGTTCCAAATGTGTTTCCAAATCAACATGTGATTTGTTGACTTGGAAAAACCCAATTGAAACTGGTAGAATATTTGCCTCCATCATCATCACATTGATCTCTTTGAAATATTTCAACATTATCAACTTGATTTTAAGATTGAGTTTTTACTTATTATTACTGTCATCAATTGCTGAATATGCTGGTAAATTGATCATCGGTACCGGATTTGTCACTAGAGTTAGACCAATTTATGTCGATTTTTTCCATAAGAATGCCTCGGCTATTGGTCAACAAGTTGGTGAAAATTTGTCCAAATTGGAGTTGAAATTACAAGATTTGATTTATTCAAAGGATATCGAGCAAACTTTTAAAGTTGCTATTGCCACTTATTTCTTGTATAAGATTACTTCATGGGTTTCAATCTTTAATTTGTTGTTAACTTCAACCATTTTGGGTTTCACCTTACCATTGATTTATGAATTAAACAAGGAACAAATTGATGCTCTGGTTAGAGATTCCTCAAAGATTATCAAACAAAAATCATTGGAATATCAAGATGTAGTCAAGACAAAAGCTGGCCCATTGTTGGAAAAACTGGGTCCAGTTGGTTCATTTATCCAATCTAAATTACCAAAGAATCAATCAAGTTCAACTACAATTGGTCAATCTCAACCAGGTGTCATTCATCAAACTACTCCTGCCTCAGTTGCCGCTTCATCAACTGGTGCTTCAACTGGTGTTCAATTACCATTTGCTCCAAGCACCATTCCAATGTCTCAATCCACTGGTGAAGTTGATATCAACAAATTGGAAAGCACAGTTCAACCTAACGTTGAAACTGCTACAAACGGTGCTGAAACTGCTTTTTAAAATGATATATTTAGGTTTTGTGGTGTCAAGATAGGCTAATGAGTCTGTGGGAAGAGAGAGATTGTGTGTTTGATTATACTATAGAGTCCCATTAATAATGTGTGATTTATCAATGATTCTTGATAAATATCCTTTTTTTTTCCTTTTCTCATAGTATCTATCGATTTACTTATCTATTTATCTATTTGCAAATATCATTTATATTATCATTTTATATTATCTTATCATTTATTATTATTCATCTTATCATTTTCTGTGTATTTCTGCTTTTTTTTTTTTTTTGGTTCTGATTTTGTCTCTCATTGATTTATCAATCTATCAATCCATCATGTATCAAATATGACGATCATGTGCCAATTATTAAATTAAATGGCGCCACATCTTTGTTCCCTGTGTTTTATTTGTTTTTTACTTTTTTTTTCATTCTCCAATTTCACCGATTTGTCGCGGAAGATGTGTGTCTGTATGTATGTTATCTGCCGTGGATTTTTTTTTTTTATTATTATTATTTTCTATTCTTTGAATTCATTCATCCCTCTTAACTGTTTTGTCTTGTATAATTCAATTTTGTATTTCTTTCTTAATATTTGAAGAATATTAATCAATTCAATCCATAATAGATATATAGAAAAAAGCTGTCAAGCTAAAGCAAGGCCAAAAAGAAAAAAATTTAAACAGATCACTACAGGCACAGAGACAAAAAAAAATGTATTAATTTACGTTATATGCTATCAAAACTTTTACATCAATGGATCGATTACAATGAAAAGCTTTTAGATAAATGGCAAATCAGTCTCTTTAGGTTCTTGTTAAAGGTGTATATTTATAAAAATTATTGGAAAAAAATCTTGTTGATGACAAAACTACTTCCTGGACTCTTTGGTACAACATCATTATCAACACCATTGGAATAATATTTTAAAACTTTATCACCTTTATAACACAGCTCTAATAGATTAATCCTATCAAACTCTAACCTTGTCTGGTAATTCTGTACCAAATCCATCTCCACTAAATCAGAACCAATCTCTTCTTCACCACCAGAACCTCTTATCCTCGATACAACTTTTCTCACAGACAATAAGAACAACAGGTTGAAAATGGTAATAAATTTATCAATGATTCCTTCAACTCTTGATAATGTGATATTCAATTTTTTTTCCAATTCGATAATTTTTTCGAAATTTTTCACCCAATTTCTCGTCCATTTCCCTTGTAATTCCCATTTCTCATACTGTAACACCATCTCATCAACTGGGACCAAGTAAATTAGAGCCATTCCTACTTTCTCCACCAACTTTCCCGATAATGGCATTCTGATCTCATCTTCTTTTTCTTCCACCATAGAATCATGGTTATTATTGTTATTCATCTCCAATTTCTGTTCAAAGAGATCATAGATTGATTTATTCGCATTCAACTGGAATTTTTCAGTCATTGGAGTGGTCTCTATATCTGGATACATGATACATTCATTACAAACACGAGAATTATGGATCAATTTGAATAACTCATTGATGAAATTTTTGTATGTCTGTGAGGCTTTTATCGTCTGATCACGTAATTTCAATAATGTAATTCGAGACCCTTTATACCGTTGTATCATCATCTTCATCTTCTCCCTTCCTCCTTTGTTATAACAGTATGGCACGAAATCGGCTGGGATGGTGTTATCCAATTGCAAATCCAATTCGAATTTTTTAATCAATCTCTGATAATATCTGATATATTCAATGGGGTATTCCCAACAAATTTCATCCAGTTGTAAGAAATGTTTAATTTTTTTCAAATTTTTCAAATCTTTCAATTTTTCAAGTGCTATAGTCATATTCTCATACAGGGACAAATAAGATTTGAATGCTCCGTTGAATTGGTATAAATGTCTTGTCAACAATTTGACCAATTTTTCATGATCTAGATTCAATTTCAACTGTTTGCTGAAATACTCACTTAATAATTTGAACACTTCTAAATTATTGAAAATGATATTCTCAATCAGTTTACTCAATTTTAACCTGGACCTCAACTCCATCAATTTTTCAATCTCCTTTTGGAAAAAATTCTCATATTGTACCATCTTCAATTGGAAATCGGTGATTTCGAAAAAACCTGGGCCATTGGTATTTTCTTGTGGAAGATATGGGTTGGGCATCATTGACAATTCACAAAATTCACCATGGTTCACTATAGGGTTCAATTTACGGGCGGGTTTCCAATTAGTTGATGGATCGGTGTCTGTTGATGTGGCGGTTGATGATGTTGTGGAGTTGTTGGTCGAGTAAAGAGATGATGTTGATGAAAAGACAACTGAGTTCATACTGTATCTATATTGCATATGGTGTATTTCTTACAATAGTGGTTGAATTTTGGTCAATGATTTATTTATGGCCTTTGAAGAGTTCTTATACAATTTCAAACATTTCAATTTTTTTAATCAAAGTAACCCCCTTTCTTTTCTGTCACTGAGCTGAAACTTGTATATATGTAACAAAAAGCCCCAGATTACAGTTGGTTTTAAATTGTTCAAGAAACTGTTACAAACTCAGTATGATCTAAAACAATTGAATAAATTTTTTGAAATTGATCTCGTTAAAATTTTGATATATGAAGCCATTTGTTAATGGCTATAAGATTCAAACGACCATCGGGCAAGTGAATTGTATCGGGGAATGAAACTCAAATTGTGGGGAATCGTTTAGATAAACTCACTCACCACTACAAAATAACAAAAATCAACATGAATATATATGATGATTAGAATGATAAAATAACATGAATTACATATGATATGGAATATCATGATTGGTGGGACATTTACGAATGAACAACATTTGATTTATTAACCTTGAGTAGTCTAATTTACCTCTCTTTTGAATGGTTATTTCTTTCGCCTTTGTAGTAGTGTAATGTTATAGCAAAAATGATTTCCTTTTTTATTCTTTCTTAAGAAATTGAAAGCCCGTGGAAAGAGAGATGATGTCTATATCTATAACATCGGGAATAAAATAACACAACAAATACATACAACAAGCAGATATGGAGTTGAATAGACAATTTCAATTTTATGATATAATACCCATCAAGGACCCACAGTATGGCTCCGTGGATAACTCATTGTTCAGTAATCCGCTGTTATCTTCGATTTGCTCTACACCATCATATCTAATATTCAATGTCAACACCACGATCAAGATATTGGATAAGCAATTCAATTTCATTACCGAATTTCAAAGTTATGATCTCACGTATAACATCATCAGAATACTACACATCAAGCAAACTTCGTTGATCGTCACCATTCTGGAGAAATTGGGATCACCTAATTTACTCAAGATTTGGGATTTGAACAAGATCATTGCTAATAAATCTGCTACGACGTTGAAAATCGATGAACATTCTTATCTTTCACAAGTACAGATCTCAAATGGGGACAACAATTACCCTGTGACGTCATTTGATGCCAATGCTGACTTCAACTTGCTAGTTTTTGGGTTTGGTAATGGGAATGTGGTGCTCGTCAGAGGTGATATCATTCATGATAAAGGGTCCAGACAGAGATTGATTTATCAAGACATTGACCCGATAACAGGAGTATTTTTAAGAGAAGATTTAGTTTTCATCACCACAATCAGTAAGACTTTGACAATGCCAACAAATGGTAAGACCCAGCCGTCAGTTTTTTTAGACAAGAAGTTAGGTGCAGAATTGGGGGATTGTACTTTTAACTACAAGTTAAAACAGTTGATCGTGGGTAATGAAAAGAATTTGATTTTTTATAGCAATGTACAAAAAATTGCCACATTGCCCTTATCATACCCAAAGAAGAGAATTTACAACTTGCAGGATAAAAATTATCTATTGGTGATATCACCAATCACTACCACGACAACGAGATTGATCATACTAGATTACGACTCCAAGCAGATCATACTCAACAACACCATCTCATCCACCATCAAAGATATATTCGAATGGTGTGGTGACTTGTATCTATTGAGTAACGATGGATTACTCTTTAAATTGGTTGAGAAACCATTGGATCAACAATTGGATATCATCATACAGAGAGATTTATACCCGATAGCAATCAAATTACTGTCCAAGCATCATTTGGACTCCACACCGATCCATGCCAAGTATGCTGATTATCTCTATGACAAATTGGAGTTTGATGAATCCATGACTGAATATATTAGTTGTCTTAACACCACTACAGAGACAAGTGGAGTGATTAAGAAGTTTAAGAGTAATCAGAATTTACCCAACTTGATCAGGTACTTGTACAAGATGTTTGAGTTAAGATTAGCCAATCCCGATCATTTGACTTTGTTGATGTGTTGCTATATTAAGTTGAAGCGGAAGGATGATTTGTCCAATTTGATTGATAAATTGCCTGCACTGCAGAAATTCGATTTGAATACCGTTATCCAGTTAAGTCGTGATTCAGGTTTCTATGACGTTGCCATTAAATTGGCTACACTATACAACGAGTATCAATTGATTATTGATATCCAATTGAATGATTTAAATAATTACGATGAAGTTTTGCAGTATTGTAAGACATTGTCGATAAATGATCTATTGAGTGTGTTGTTATCATCTAATTTGAATTTGATCAAGAAATTATTGGATAAAAAACCTACACCAACTACAAATTTGTTGATTGAGATATTCACTGGGAATTTTAGACAGCAAAAATTGGATACTACTACATCACCAGAAATTGTATCAGCTACCACTCTGGGGGATAAACCAACTTATTTACCACCAAAGCCAAGATTGATTTTCAAAAGTTTTATCAATAATGATAAGGCATTTGTGTTCTTCTTGGAATCATGTATCAAATCTTATGAGAAGTTTAAAGGTGACGAAAACGATAAGGTGGATTTGATAATAACCTTGTTCGAGATATACATCTCGTTGTACACTAAAACTTCTGAAGAAGAATGGTCTAATAAACTGAAAAAATTGATTGAAAAATACTCAAAATTGGTTGATTTGAATCAAGTGTTGTTGTTGTGCCAATTGAACGATTTCAATCTTGATGATGAACTTTACGATGAGAAAAATGTGATTGATTTATACAGATCAAGGATAATCTCCAGGGATTTACCCAAGGCTATACTGTTACTACATAAATATGGTGAGAGGGAACATATTCTTTTCAAACTTGCCTTGAAATTTTATTGTTCAGAGGAGAGTATTTATAATGATGTTGCTGCTTCAGAATTTGAATTTTTATTCGATAATATTCAGAAATACAAAATTTTAACACCTTTAGAAGTGATTGAAATCATGTCGTTGAACGAATTACCCAAAATTGGTATATTAAAAAAATTCTTGTTAGATTATTTATCAAACATGAAGAAAAATTTGAATAAAAATGAAAAATTGATCCAATCATTTGAAACTGAAAATGAAAAATTATCACTGCAAATCCAAGAATTAACTTCATCAACTACAACTATTCAGCTGACAAAATGTTCTTCGTGTGGCCTACCTTTGAAACTTCCTCTGGTTCATTTCAAATGCTCGCATAGTTATCACTTGAATTGTTTGAACGATTTGGATTTATCTCAACAACAGCATCAACGGCTGGGAACTGGTGGTGGTGACAGTAAAGACAACTATTCATGTCCGCATTGTATCAATGAATTGGAAGAGATTGAGTCAATCAGAAAACAAAAGGAGGATATCAGTGAACGTAACGATTTGTTCTTGAGTATTTTGAACAATGGTTCTAATGATGATAATTTGCAAATAATTAGTGATTTCATCGGTCGTGGTTCATTAGAGAATTTGAAGTATATAATCGGTTAATAAAAAATAACAGTTCAATAACTAATGATTTATTCATTCATTCATTTATTTATTTCCCATCATCCTGAGTTGATGATGTTGGTTTTTGTGGTTGTGGATTTGTAACTATAGGTCTATGGCCATGGATTTGTAGTAAAGGACTCGAATCCGGTTTGAAAGAATGTGGTCTTTGTAATTCATGTATCGACTTGATTTTGCCCCCGCCGAGATCTAATTTTAAATCACCACCATTTTCCTTAAGAAACCTTTCAAGATCAACCTGTTTAAGATCCAATTTAGAAGAGTCCTTAGTTTCTTCTTCTGTGGTAGGCGTGTTGGTATTGTTGTTCGTGTTGTCTGACATTGTATTGGTGTGTTCAAAAGATATTTACAATTCTTTTTCGTAGAAAAATTTCTATTTATATAACACTTGAATAGCCACTTAGATTTAAAAAAAATTCCCAGCCACTTTGAGGCAGTACAAATGGCTGAAACAAATCTGTCAAAATGTCAAATTACGTCAATTATTTCAAGCGACGAAGATGAGATGCACCAGTGGAGAGATCAATTAGTCGATTCTTCAGCACATTCAGCTCTAACAAGTATATTTGGTGGTAAAATCAATAATGAAAAATATAAAAACATGAAAAAAAAAGCGTATACCCCCGCGTCACAGCTGTATTGGGTTTCAAAAGGCATTTACTCATCACTAAGCTGAAAGCCTAAGATGCTTACGATACGTTTTTTAACTTACAACATACACATCTATAAACTTTGAACCTCATATGACATCACCAGCAGCATCTGAATGAGAAATGAGATAGCAAGAAAAGAAAAGAAGAGTAAAGTAATGAGTCAATCTCATCAGTTCAATTGGCCAGTTGAACCTCAGAAGATATCATCACCATCATCTAAAAGAGAAATGAAAGAAAAAGAATTGAAATAGCAAAGAGAGAAAAGAAGAGAGACAATAATGAGTCAATCTCATCAGTTCAATTGGCCAGTTGAACCTCAGAAGATATCATCACCATCATCTAAAAGAGAAATGAAAAAAAAAGAATTTGAAATAGCAACGAGGGAAAAGAAGAGAGACAATAATGAGTCAATCTCATCAGTTCAATTGGCCAGTTGAACCTCAAAAGTTATCATCACCATCATCTAAAAAAGAAGTGAAAAAGGAAGAAGATAATAAATAACATGAAGTAACATAATAAAATGGAAATTGATGATTAATTGGAATAAAAATGAATGGGGAATGATGAGTGATTGGATTGAATATATTTAGCGCGCTTATGGCACAAGATGATTTGGATTGGCTAGCAATGAGTGAATATATTGACGAGAAAAAGTTATTGGATTGAATATAATTAGCGCTCTTGTGATACAAGTTGATTTGAATTGGATAGTTAGAGCTCTCATAGTACAAGAATATTCTGATTGTGAAACAGTATAGTTTGAATTTGATAAAGAAACAAACAAACAAACAAACAAAGGGGGACAATATGCTTTTTGATTGGCTAACAAACAAACAAACAAACAAACAAGGATTGAAATAAAGAAATAATACATAGCGCTCCTATGATTTGTAAATTTATTTAATAGTTTAAAAGTAATAAAAGGAATTAAAAATAAATTTGTGGATCCCAATTTTTTATCTCATTCAAATTTGATTTAGTGGCCTTTAAATTTTTACTCTTTCTTTTTTTGCATATGATTTTCTTTTTCTTTTTTTGGTTTTGCAGCGGGCGGGAGCTCAAAGGAACATGCGTGAAAATTATCTCCACAGAACCATTTTACTTCTATCTTTCATGTATAATAGATCAAATGATAACTCTTGTTTCATCTACAACTACTGTAGTGGCTAGGAATTTACTCATCAAAGAATTAAAATAATGTAGACTCTTCTTTGAAAAAAAAAAAGAAAACCAAGAAAATTATGCGCCGCAATCTCTGTAGGCTTATTATATAATCTTTATCTAAACATTTGAATAACAATTGTTTGGATTAAGAAACTTCGAAAAATTTGGCTTTTGATTTGAAAGATGTAACACTTTAGGAACAAGATGGGTAAGAACAAGAGGGGAAGTTTCGACTTCATTTAGCGTTTGGAAATATGTAAGTTTTACTGTTGAAGCTCATATGAGCAGCTTTCCTTAGTCCCCTCACCGCTCAGGTTTGTATTTTACTATCTTTTCTATAGTCATTATACCTCTGATTTATATATAGGTAATAAATATTTATTTTATTTGTTACAATCAATCCGTTAAACTATTACTTTCATTAACTGTCATCATAGTGACTTTATTTCTACATATATGATATTTGAATACAGAGTTGTAGTTTAAATTCAAGCACTTTGGTGATTCCCTTACGCTATATTTTTTCTCAACAAATTGATCAAATCAAACCCTGTGATGGTGTTCAAAGAAATATGATCATGATTTGATCATCATCCATTGGTGATTTTTGACAATACTTTAAATCAACCGCGCATTTATTGTTTGCAACTATGAGATCATCTTTTTACAGTAGTAGTCATGGTGGGTGGTGACGCTAGATCAAATAATTCCACTATCTTTGGTTCAGGATTCAATATCAAACCTTTTATCAACTATCCCAATGTCACTACTAATCTTTCCAATGTGGATGTCGATTCTTCTAGTCGTGGATAACAATTTTGGACCAAACAGAAGATAAACAATACCTCAATAGGATGGAGGGTGATGGCTAATGAGGAAAATTTTGTTTTTGGTTTTCATTTTGGATTTTACTTTTGACGACTAACCTATTAAATTTGAAATCATGATCAAAACATTTCAACAATTGAGCTCTCGAGCTTGCATCATAACACGTCACATATAGATTATCAGTTTTGACGAAATCCACAACACCACATATCACCTTTGTGTCTAGTAACATATCTGAGCTGATATCCAAGTGAAGAGTTTTCAGATCTATGACGATTTTATTCTCATTTAAAATCGACAACATGTTCATGTCTGTTGTCAATTCAATCTTGATCTTATTCAGGAATAACATCTGTAAACTGTCTATATAATCAAGATGGTGGTTAGGTTTAATTTTGAAGTCCTTGGACAAGATTGATAATGATATCTTGCTCAAATGTAATAAATCTTGATGTTCTGAGATGATGATGTTTTGCCATGTGGGGAATTTGTACTCTTGTAGTAAGTTGATCGGTACATTATCGATCATCTCTTCAATCTCTTCATTCTTCATAAAACTTATATCTATCACTTTTGAATTATTAACAAATGAAACTAATCTGTTATTGATGTACATGAATTTTCTAAAATTCATCAAAAAGCTTCTGAAAAGTCTAGAAGTGATGACATTTTTCACCAAACAACCTTCCAATCCCAATTTCTTGATCAAGTTGACATTTTCCCCTTTCAACAATTGTGTCATGGCCTTCAAGCTGGATAACACTACAATCCCATGATCTGATGTAGTTAATTTGTCAAAGTCAAATATAATACTGCTGTATAGTGTAGGTTTTAACACTATGTATAACCATTTACTTGTCAAAAGTAAAGCTAAGAGATCGTTTTGTGGTAAATATCTACCAATTTGCCTTATCAAGTCACTGGGTAGTTTTTGGATCATCTTTGTATGTTGGTAGTAGATATGTTGTTGCTGTGTTGTATGTCATCGAATCGATGTGAAAAATGGTAGATAATAGTTATATTTCTATATCTGCTACGCGCACTCATTTTTATCTAATCCATCTTATCCTAAGTATGTCACGTGAAATCGGATATTTCGATCAGAAGAAAGTGGAAAAGAATTTTTTTTTTTTTTTTTTATTTTCTAAAAGTAATGGGATGACAATAATAGAAATTAATTGACTGGTTTATTAAAATTCCAATTGATGATATCTTGATCCCTTGTCAGGTTTTTAATATCTAAGCAAAGAAAGAGTGTGTGTTTGTTTAAAGAGCTGCTTATTCCTAAGAAGAAGATAGACGAATATGAACGTTTCAGACGATGTTATTTGGGATTGTCTCAATTATCATTCCAATTCACATAGAATCAAGACCAAAACAGGAGAACATTTCTGTAGAGATCCATATAACGTTACTGGATTATGTACGAGGCAATCATGTCCTTTAGCCAATGCGAAATATGCCACGGTGAGAAATTTTGGTGGTAAATTATACTTGTGTATGAAAACCCCAGAGAGGGCTCATACTCCTAATCGATTATGGCAAAGGATTAAATTGTCTAAGAATTATAATAAGGCTTTGAAGCAAATCGATGAGAATTTATTATATTGGAGGAAATTCTCGATACACAAGTGTAAACAAAGATTTACAAGATTGACACAAGTTTTAATGATGGAGAGACGAATGGCATTAAGGGAAGAAGAGAGGCATTATGTTGGTGTTAAGCATAAAGTTAAGAGAAGAGAAGAGACAAGGGAGAGAAAAGCATTACTGCTGGCCAAGATTGAAAAACTGATTGAAAAGGAATTATTAGAGAGGATGAAGAGTGGAGCATATGGAGATCAGCCGTTGAATATTGATGAGAAAGTGTGGAAGAAAGTGTTGGGAAGAATGGATGAAGAAGAAGAAGATGACGAGGATGAAGATAAAGAGGGAGAAAGAGAAGAAGAATTGGAAGAAGAGGAGGGATTTGAAGAATTCACATCTGATGAAGATGATGAAGAGGAGGAGGAGGAGAGTGATTTTGAAGGATTAGAAAACTTGCAAGAGGTTGAAAAATGGTTAGGATCAGATTCTTCAGATGAGGAAGTTGATAGTGATAGTGATGAAGATGAAGAGGTTAAGCATAAACAACACAGTTCTAAAAAACTTTCAAAGAAGAGAAAAGTCAATTTGGAAGTTGAACTTGAGGAAAATGAAATTAATCAAAAAATTCCTGCATGAAATGTTTTACAGATTTTTAAACCAATCAATATATATATAGAAATATATATATATATTTATTTGTATATGGAAAAGCAATAAAGGATAATAAAATTTTGGATAAGTAAAAGAAAAAGTTATATAATAAAAGATTGAAAAAAAAAAAAATCATATTCGATAGTTGTAATGGATGTATGTGTGAGATTATAAATTTGTGGAGTTTGTAATAATAAAAAGGAGGGTATAATAACAATCAATCAATTAATTTAGAAAAACGAAAAAAGGGGTATTTGTTCTTTATTCATTCATCATCATCTTCATCATCTTCTCTAATTTTCCAAAACATTGTCAGCATATTCACCACCAAAGTTACCAGCTGGGTTATACTCACAAACAACGTAGTTGGACCATTCACCACCACAATATTGATAAGCACAACCTAATTGAGTTGATGATTTCCAAACAACTTGTGTGAAATGACCTGTACTTGAAGAGAAACCAGGGTTACTGAAATCGTAATTAGAAATCTCACCATACCATGCATCAACGGTACCACTGTAGGAGTAACCAATAGCCAAATTCTCACCGTATTGACCACCTGAATGGGTTAAGGCAAATGATTCACAAGTGTTACCACCATCGATGTAGTTTTGAGCATATGAGGCTAATTCATCTGACCAAGTAAGATCTGGAGCTGAATGCATGGCTCTGTACTTGTTATGTTGGGCCAAGATTTGGGAAGCGAAATCTGAAGATCCACCTGAAGAAGTTTGGGTCTCTTGTGGGGCCTCGGTGGAGGTTGTTGGAGCTGGTGCCTCAGTAGAAGTTGTAGTTGGTTCAACAACTGGAGCCTCGGTGGTTGTTGGAGTTGGTGCCTCAGTAGAAGTTGTAGTTGGTTCAACAACTGGAGCTTGAGTAGTAGTTGGTTCAACTGGTGCCTCAGTAGAAGTTGTAGTTGGTTCAACAACTGGAGCTTGAGTAGTAGTTGGCTCAACTGGTGCTTCAGTAGAAGTTGTTGTTGGGGTGATTTCAGTAACAGCTTTTTCATCTGGGGTCAATGGAGTGAATGTTGATTCTGGGTAAAAATTTGAAGATGGGGAAGCACTTGAAGAAAAGTTATAAGCTTCACTATAAGTGAGAACATAAACAGATGAAGCAGGATAAGCTGACGAGGCAGCTGGAACATCTGATGGCAGTAAAGTCAGACCATTCAATACAGTGACGGTCTCTTCAATGGTGACAAAGGCAATGTCTCTTTTCTTGTGAACGTTATGACCATGGCTTGGAGCGGCAGAAGCAATAGATGCGACTGAGATCAGACTCAATACTGCGGTGGAAAACTTCATTATTGTTATTAATCTATGTTGTTCGTTTTGTTGATAAAAATGAATTGATAAAAAAAATTTATCCTTTAAAAGAATGAAAATGTTTCGAATGGAATGAGTGGATGAGTAGTAAGTTAATAAGTGAATGTATGTATGGATCAATCAATCAATGAATGAAATCAATCAAATGTATCGTGTTTTCTTTTGAAAAAAAAAAAAATGGTGTTTTTTTCCTCTTTAAAAAGTGCTAAGAAATGAAACAGTTTGTTTGTTTGTTGATATATATAGAGGGGCTCAAAAGAAATAAGATCTGGAATTACTGGAAGTGAATGAACAGTAGTTGGCAGAATGGATCCAAAGAGTTTGAGAAAGGAGAGTGGGTGGTTGGTAAAAAAAAGACTTTACTGATTATAGATATATATATATATATATATCAAATAAATCAAATTAATAAAGATATGAATGGCAATCCAACCATATATATATGTATCGGAAACAAAACGTCAGATCCCACCAGAATAATTCCCATCTTGGTATAAAGGTAAACTCTCCTATGTCAAGGCAGTGGACAGCCCCATATGCCCCTCCCCTCTGCCTCCCATGTGTGTGTGTGCCCCCCTAATCGGGTAATTCTGAAGGGATGAAATTGTAAACAAAGCAGAAGGTAGGCAAATGACGACCGCGTCTTTTTATTTTATTTTATTTTTTTTTTGACATAGATACATACATAGATACATATGTATGTATATATAAAATATATCACATTAGACAGTTAAGTGGAGAGAGAGTAAAGGTAAACAGTACATTACAGTGGTTGTAACTCACTCCATTACATTTGTTTATTTTGTTCTTTGTCTTTTATCATTCATAGATTTGATTTGATTTGATTTGATTTGGTCTGATCTCAATTTATGAGTCTGATCATAATAATACAACTGACGTCATTGATAAGAGGTTGTTTTGTATGGACATGGTTGTCAAGAAGCACAGTGGGATCTAGATTTCGTCTTCTTCTTAAACTGTTTGTGTGTGTATCTCGGATTTCCGTATTAGGGAGTTTTAGTAGTGCCTTGCACTTCTAAACTTTAATCAGCTGATATAGCAATTCTTGTTGCTGTGAGGGAATAATACATGTTTTGATCGATTGACAATCAATCTCTATGAGTACTAATGTGTGTAGTTAGTTACACATCCATCCAATTAATAGCCGTTCTAGGCCTAAATTGTATCTAGGCAAGAAGTACTCAACTGCCCCCCTCCTACCCCAAAAAAATGATTATTTTTTCTTTTTTGTTCTCTTCTTTCAATCTAATTTAATCACTTTTTTGTAATTTTAATTGTTGGCTTCCTTGCATCAATAGTCAATTACTTGGAACACTTTTTATTTATGACAATATTGAGCGGGAAAGATATGTATTATTGCTTATTTATATGATTTATATGATGTTTGTATTTATTTATTAATATATGGCTGAACTCTCCACCCATATCTAGATAGATAATTAGATAGATTGTTTATATCATTATTAGACAAACAAAAATTTGCCATAGTTCTCCTTACTTTACAAATCTCAATAAAATCATTAGATCTATCTCTTTTAATCAACCCCGATAATACCCAATGTTGAGGATGAGTATATACGAGAAGATGTAATTTAACTTTGTACATAGCCTTGCTCCATATATACATAGCGGATATACGATAGAGGATGCCGTAGTGTATGTAGAAACAATTGTTATATAGATAGATAATGTATATTCATAGATAGACCCGATATCATTCATCATATTGCCCATATCATCCATCATATCTTGAGTGAAAACTTTATTATATACTATAACTCAAATTCATCTATTAGCCATTAGATATGATGATTTTGTCCTAATTAAATTAATTAATTATGTGTTTGTTTGACGCACTACACATTATTCATGCACGTAATTTGAATTTTTGTCAATTTTTCACTTTTCTTTTTATTTTATTTTTTTTTTTTTTTTGTTTGTAAAAGTAATTTATTAACATATATGTTGAATAATAACTAATTAATTGATCATTTGAGGAAGGACAAACAATATTGGAACTTAAAAATCTGCTTAATTTGATATTTAAATTTCTCGTTATGATAACTGAGAAGTTTTACCGTAAATGACAGGAGTGCCATTAATTGATTATCAATTACTGGGTTCTAGGAGTGTAAAAATGCTCATCCATCGTCAATTGAACCAAATCCCATTACATTTATTGTGTGCTAATTTGCCATTCTCTCACATACCTCCTTGTCTCTGTTAAACACAATTAGCATAAGTACCCCTCCCCCCTACCTATCTATCTAGCCATTTTTTTTTTTTTTTCTTTTTTCATGGGCTGAAAAAAAAAAAAAATAAAGTAGCCGATGATATTATTTTTTAGTTGGTTCTTTGACTTTGGGGCTTTGTTTCGGTTTTGTTTTCAAACCATCCCGTGGTTCAATCAATCATCGATCTTTAGGTTCAGTAAAAATTACTTACTTTCTCTAGATTTAAGTTGGAATAATTACAAAATTGAAAAGGGCTTCTTCTATAAATTTTTTAATTCGAAAAACATTGTTTTGTAATGTTCTTATTCAATTGATCAACTAACTTTGTATACGATCTGAATGAATGAACCAATGTTCACTGATACTGACTGATATGCATATATTTTGTATATCTATTGTAGTCTACTTAGTTTACTTTTATACAGAATATAAATTTTAACACTACGCACTATCGAAATTTAAGCAAACCAACCGTGCAGAGAAAAATTTCTGCAAAAAACAAACCATAAAAAAAAAAGTTTAAAAAAGAAGGGGACAAAGTGCCTAATTCCCCTTTTATTGATATCCTCTCTATATATATAAATCGTAGATATATCTAATTTAGGTATACATGTATGCCTGATGTGAATGAATTAATTAATTGGGGCAATTCAATACCTCATATGAACCTACTTATGCTTGCAGGGATGAAGCGAATATAATATGCAAATAATAAATACCTGTCAAAAAAAAAAAAAAAATAACAATATCTGAGCATTTTAACAAAGAGAGAGGTAGAGAGGAAAAATTTAGAGAGGATAAATAATAAATACTACATGCACTCACGACAAGAACCTCTATGTTGAAAAAATATAACATTGTAATTCGACTCTTCCAGTATTTGTTCAACACTTCCAGTAGATTATATATTGATCCTTTTAATAGTCTATCTGGGATCAATAAATAATTGTTTTTTAAAATTATTCTTTTAATTGTAATTATTTTTTTTTTCCCAATTGATAAATAATATATATCACATTACGAACTATGGAAGGAAAATAAATCTTAACTACTAATAAGTATATTGATTAAAAATGTTAATCATCATTTATTCAAATGATCAATTACAATCCATTTGCAAAACTTGGACTGCATGGATAAGATAAGATTGTCAAGGTTGAGTCAAGACAATCTTCCTCCCTATATTAGGACCCTCATTAAAACAAATAAATAACCGAAAAATACTCTCTCTCAATTACAAATGTGGAAACAATAAATATAAAAGGAAACTAAATGGAAAAGGAAAATGTTTAAAAGAGAGTTAATAGTTACTCAAGAGACTATTGATCTATCTATATATTTTTCAGGTTTGAAAACTTTAAAATCTTACTTGTCACTTTTTTTTTTCGACCGATCTTATCTACCTGTCTGTCTATCTATCAATTGTCTACCTAAAGCAAGCAACTATAAAATCTGTCTATTGATTCCCCTTTTAAGCAGTGAACATGAAAATTATGATGATACCAATTCTGGACATTATCTATGATTATCAGCTTCAAAATCATTCATTCAACTCTAACTATATATATTGCTAAAACTCTAGCAAGTAGATTTTTGGTGGTAAAATCGGGAATAACAAGAGAAAAACCAAGAAAAAAAAATTGTATACCCCCGCGTCACAGCTGTATTGGGTTTCAAAAGATATATTTTACTCATCATTAAACTGATAGCCTAAGATGCCTACAATGCGTTTTTTTTAACTTACATCATACACATCTATATATACTATGAAAATCATACGACATCACCAGCAGCATCTTAATGAGAAAGAATTGAAATAGCAAGGAGATAAAAGAAGAGAAAATAATGAGTCAATCTCATCAATCCGGTAACCAGTCGGACCTCAGAAGATATCATCACCACCACCTAAAAGAGAAATGAAAATAGAAGAAATGAAATAGCAAGAAGAAAAAAGAAGAGAGACAATGGCAATTCAATCTCGTCAATCCGGTAACCAGTCGGACCTCAGAAGATATCATCACCACCACCTAAAAGAGAAATGAAAAAAGAAGAAATGAAATAGCAAGAAGAGAAAAGAAGAGAGACAATAACGAGTCAATCTCATTAGTTCAATTGGTCGGTTGAACATCAGAAGATATCATCATAATCATCCAAAAGAGAAATGAAAATAGAAGAAATGAAATAGCAAGAAGAAAAAAGAAGAGAGACAATGGCAATTTCAATCTCGTCAATCCGGTAATCACCCGGACCTTAGAAGATATCATCATAATCATCCAAAAGAGAAATGAAAATAGAAGAAACGAAATAGCAAGAAGAGAAAAGAAGAGAGACAATAACGAGTCAATCTCATTAGTTCAATTGGTCGGTTGAACATCGGAAGATATCATCACCACCACCTAAAAGAGAAATGAAAAAAGAAGAAATGAAATAGCAAGAAGAGAAAAGAAGAGAGACAATAACGAGTCAATCTCATTAGTTCAATTGGTCGGTTGAACATCGGAAGATATCATCACCACTACCTAAAAGAGAAATGAAAAAAGAAGAAATGAAATAGCAAGGAGAGAAAAGAAGAGAGACAATAACGAGTCAATCTCATTAGTTCAATTGGTCGGTTGAACATCAGAAGATATCATCATAATCATCCAAAAGAGACATGAAAAAAGAAGAAATGAATTAGCAAGAAGAAAAAAGAAGAGAGATAATGGTAATTCAATCTCGTCAATCCAGTAACCACCCGGACCTCAGAAGATATCATCACCACCACCTAAAAGAGAAATGAAAAAAGAAGAAATGAAATAGCAAGGAGAGAAAAGAAGAGAGACAATAACGAGTCAATCTCATTAGTTCAATTGGTCGGTTGAACATCAGAAGATATCATCATAATCATCCAAAAGAGAAATGAAAAAAGAAGATGATAGATAACATGAAGACAGAAGATAAAATGGACCCTGATGATTGATTGGAATAAAAATGAATGAGAATAATAAGAGATTGACTTGATGAACAAAAGATGATTGGAATGAATATGATAAGCGCTTATGGTACAAGATGATTTGAATTGGCAAATAATGAGTGATTGGATTGAATATGATAAGCGCTTATGGTACAAGATGATTTGGATTGGCAAATAATGAGTGATTGGATTGAATATAATTGGCGCGCTTATGGAACAACATAAATTGGATTGTCAAATAATGAGTTTTGGATTTGGCAAACAATATGATTTGGATTTGACAAACCGAAAAGAAATGGGGATAATATGCTTTTGGATTGACAAAGCAAACGAACAAACAAACAAACAAACAAACAATAATTGGAATAAAAAGATAATACCCAGCGCGCTTATGTGATGTATTCGCTAAATGAATTGAGTTAAGAGTTATAAAAATATAATTAAAAATAAATTTGTAGATCCTAGATTTTTATCTCTATAAAAAGTTGTTTTGTGGCCTTTCAGATTTTTAATACATTTAATATTTTTGGTTTTGTGGTTTCTTCTAAATTCTAAATTCTTCTAAATTCTAGACCCTCTTTTTTACCTATGATTATTTTGGTTTTGTGGCATTTGATTTTGAAATGCGAGGATAGCTCTAGAGACTACATAAGTTGAGAAGAGGAGATGGTTGATTATGTTCATATGTAAGATTTATACCTATTATCTACATATTTTGAAAGAGATAGTGCAATTATATATAAAAAGTATCATTGATATATTCCGTTATACATTCCCCGTAATGCAACCCAAGCTTTATTACAGGGGCAGTTTATAGTATGCATGATATACATACAGACACAGAGATAGAGCTTTTATATAATTCATCCATAGAAAATGATTTCTACATCAGGCATAAGTAACTACCCATGAGCATCTGATTTACTTTTTGTCTCATATCTATTTTTTTTTTTTTTTGCTTTTTGTCTTTTTATCTCGATTTTATATAGATACATACATATGCAAATAGATAGAACAAAACGGTATTCAAGAAGTGATCTAGATTTGATTTCTAGGAGGTATTATTTGGCTGAATTTTTAACATTTAAGAAACTTTTTTGTAGATAATGTGATCCTTTCAATGAGTTGTCAGCCTCGACTAGTTTCAAAAATGTAGTCGTGTTGACGCACAGTTAACAAATTATGAAAAGATGGAGTAGAGCATAATCCAATGGTTTAGTTAAAAAACTTCAAAATCCATGATTTTCCTTTTCCGACTAGTAAGTAACATTTATCAATTAATCTCTATTTTTCAAATCATCTACACAATGCAGGCCATTCTTTTCTCACAAAAAGGTTGGTCTATATAACGAGCAATACATACAGATTTAGCAGATTAGCAGAGAAATCAATGATTTGATAGATATATAACAAAAAAAAAAATGAATTATCCAAGGTCTAATCTAAGTCTGAAATTCGGAGATCACAATTCTAGAAGTTTGTTAGGGTTTCTCCAAATCTATAAAATCTAGTCTTTCGTGTAACCTTTGCTTTTCAGCGATATGTTTACAAGCATTTTTGTTATTTAGGTAGGTAAGAGATTAAAAAATCAGGCATTAATTCTTGAAGAATTGACCCGCAGAGAATAAAATAACAATTGATTACCTACTTGTTGTAATAATGTAAAAAAGTGTCGATCTATGCATTTTAGGCTTTTGACTTTTTGAAATCTTCTTATCATTTTTTTTTTTTTTTCTTAATGCGCTATCTAAATTGACCAGCCAGATATATTATTTTTGTGTCATATTTGGGCTACTCTTGGCAAGCCCTTTTTGGTACCTAGTTTCAAATATGCTTTCAACAATCAGATATATAGAAACAAAAACATTGTTTTGAGGTTACTGCCTTATGGCAGCTAATAGCCGAATAAAGAGAGAGATTAATTGATGGACCAAACGTTGATTGATTGATGGATTGACAACAGGCAAACCAGCAATAATCATGATAAAAGAGGATTTTTTTTTCAATCAGTCAGTAATAATAGTGATGCAGCTGAAAGGGGCATATAAGGTCACAGTTTGATGAAATTGGATATATCTGTGTTACAGTGATTGACGATCAACTATGTATACAGCCGCTTCAATAGTGATAGATGACACAAAGCCACCTTTCCTTCTTCTATTAGAGAAATTTCGAAGGAGAAAAAAAAAAAAAAAAGATGTAGATCTCTCTTTCACTGCTGCTCTTGCATATATACATATTTTAGTAAAGGACACAAATTTCGTCGAATGGAAAAAAACAAAAGAGAGGCTTTATCTTGTTCATTATTTCTTATTCATCTCCACATGTTTGTTTTTCATCTTTTAAGAGTATGTCCCATCCACAGGTCTCACCTCGTTCACCTGCTGCTACACTGCGTTAAATCTTACGACTGTTTCTGTTTTATTTTGTATCGCTGCGCTACTATTATTAGACACACATAAAAAGACAAAGACAAAAAAAAAAATTTCAACTTCAATTCCCATCCATCCATAGGACAAGAGAGGAGATGTGCGTGTTGCGTCATACCTAGGTAGAGAGATATATATAGATATCTCGAAATAAGAAGAATATATGTCCCACCTCTGTTGTTGTTGTTGCCGTTGTTCAAATGATATCGATCTATAATTAATCAATTGATAAAGCTTCTACCCAGAAAGATCTTTGAATCTGAGATACGGCTGTATTGTTTAAACCGATCGCTAGGCAAAGGTGCCAAGTCCACTAGATGTGCACTCGATAGACCAAGATACATATAAGTAATCAATTCTTGAAGAGGCTTGAACGTGCAAGTGCACTCATGGGTTTATGTGACAGTCTTCGGGTACTGGTGGCTTAAACAGAAGCAACATCATCGCTTTCTCGATATGCGATATAGATATATATTTATTCCCCAAATCGAGCTGCTCGAGCCTTTTTTTCATTATTGATTGGGGTTTTAATTAATTTGGGGCCGATTTTGACCTTTTTTTATTCCCAGTTTTTATGTAAAATTTATAAATAATTCTTTTTTTTGTTTTTGTCCTTTTGTGCTAAAATTCTCGTTTTCCCTTTCTAAAAGAAATTGAGCTAATGTATGGCTAAAAAGGATAAATAACGCGACTTATCCTCATGGTTCTCAGTTTATCCAACTAGATGGTTGGTTGGATGCTTTGAAGCTATCTTGATCCTTTTTTTTTTTTCTCCCTCTTTACACAAAGATGATAATTAGGATCGCCTCAAAGTTGATGAGAAAGAGATCTCATATTATAATCACTGCAATAGCTGCAGTGACAACAATATTCATTTTTTCCTTCTCATTTAAATTAGGAAATGCACAATCGGTGACTCCAATTCTCGATAGCGCGATGAAACTGCTGTGTTCGGATTATATCCAACAACTGATAAATGTTGACAATAGTGAGGATGAAGATGAGATTGGTATCGATTATGATCAAATTAATAGAGATTTCTATAGAGATGTCTTTGAAACAATAATGCAATTCTCTCCAAAGGCATTGAACCGTCCTTTTAGAAAGGGCCCAAATTGTCAAATGAAACTTCGTGGAATATTCACCGATGATCAATTTTATTCCAAGAAAACTCTTGCTGATTGTTTACTTATAGATGAGGAAAATTTTTTAAATTTGAGATTGTCACATGATATCATAATGCGTCTTTTACCAAAAGAGTTCCCACCAAATCTTTATCAAGGTGATGGAATAGTGATAGTAGGAGGTGGGAAATTCACAGCTCTTGCAGTTTTGTCAATTAAAACTTTAAGATATAGAGGAACAACATTACCGGTGGAGGTTTTTTTCCCCCATGGAGAAGAAGAACCACAGTTATGCAGTTATTTGGAAACTTTAAATGCCAAATGTATATCATTAAAAAATATAATCGATGAAGATTTAATCAAAAAGATGAATTTCAAAGGATATCAATTCAAATCATTACTGATTATGGCATCGTCATTTGCCAACGTGTTATTATTAGATGCGGACAACAACATACTTGTCAATGCAGATGATATTTTCAAAAGAGCTCCATTTAATGAGACTGGACTCGTCACATGGCCTGATTATTGGAAAAGATCAACGAGTCCTATCTTTTATGATGTTGCTCGTCTTCAGATCGGTGCTAGAGTCAGGAACAATGTAGATTCCATCACTAATATCTCTAAATATACCAAAGAGGGTCAAAATCTAGATACAGATATATCCTACCATGATAGAAATGGTACTGTCCCCGATGGATCCACTGAGAGTGGACAATTGTTGATCAATAAGATTACACAAGCTCAAACTGTCTTGTTGAGTTTTTATTACAATTTTAATGGACCTAAAATTTTTTACCCGTTATTGGGTCAAGGTTCACCTGGACAAGGAGATAAAGATACATTTTTAGCCGCCGCTGTTGTCATGGGGAAACCATTTTATCAAGTGAAGAAGGCCCCAGGTACAGAGGGGTATCATAGTAAAGGATCGTTCCATGGAGATGCTATAATCCAATTCGATCCTTTAAAAGATTATGAAAACGTACAAGGGATCCCACTGGAGACTGAAGATTCTGGCTATAAGAAGATAAGTAAATATATGAATCTGAATGCTTATTTCATACATGCCCATTTCCCCAAGTTGGATCCATATGGGTTATTTAAAGACAAGACTGCCATGGAAGGTGCAAAACATATCCGGATTTATCCTGGTTTGAAAAAATTTGGTGTCAATTTTGATTTTGAATATTTACAATACAAATTCATGGATGAAATTTTTTGTGGTGATGAGCCATTAAATTTTGCATATGCCAAAAGCAAAAAAGTTGAGAAAAAGGCATTTTGTGATTATATCTATAATCATCTGGCATTTTTGAATCAGACAACTCAAGCATTTGGTTCTATTTGATAATGAATGAATGATTCGTTCTTTTTTAATCGTTTAATCTACTACCCCTCATTATTATTATTATTATTATTATTATAATATGTACATTATTATTATTATTATTATTATTATTATTATTATTATTATTTTTTTATTTTTTATTTTTATTATAACTATAATCCTGATACGAACACATCAGTTTCAAGACATATTTAATTTATTATCAATAGTATTCCATGTGTAATTGTTGGATGTACGTATGTATGTTTTGTTTTCTCTTTTTCTTTTTTTGGGTGGGAGGCATCGAGGTCGTGCACATATATCAAAAGGCAGGAATACAAAGCCTAGCCTCTAATGGAAAGTGGAGCGGAGGGTGCAGCGGGATCTACCATTTCCTATTGTTTAACTCTGTTCAACAGGTAATCTATCTATATAAAATATATATTTGTATGGTATGAATGAGTGATGTTTACATAACAGTAGTGATTCTGATAAGAGAGCGATGGGATACCGAGAGCAAGCGAGTAGCTTATGGCCTAGTTGGACTGTATACAATTTTTTTATTTTAAAATGAAAGAAGTAAATGAACGGAACGATAAACAAAAGACACCAACACAACAAGTAAACAAGTAAATAAAACAAATTGATTCCAAAAACAACGTCTTTTTTCAGTTTTATCATCCGCGTCGGTCGGAAAAATTAGTGGATGAATGTATGTATGTATGTATGTATGTACAAAGATATCTTGAAAGCAAAACATCGATCTGCGTACATAGCTATATATATATATATGTTATGTTGGACTAAGTTCACCTCCAATAATCCACAATTTGACGAGACACAGAGAGATAAGCTACCTTACTATCTCCATTACAGATAGATAAGTAACATTACATGTAAAAATAAAAGAGCGCCATCTGCTTATACACCAAACATTTAGCGAGCGAAAAAATAATTTTTTTTTTTTTTTTTTTTACTAAAAAGCAACATTTAAACTTTATTATTATTATCTTTTTGAATTCTCGTGATTTTAGCATTATCGATAATCAAAAGAGATAGATAAGGAGACAAAAGAAGGAGAAGATTATAAGGAGATGGTCTACTAGTACAGGAACAGATAAAACGAAGTCATCAATCAGTCAATCAATTCATCAATCAATCAATCAAAATCCATTTCTGACTCAAAGAAAGAACATCTCTTAAACAAAATCATAAATAAATAATATCAACATGTTTTTAACTATTCCTAGCAAAATCAAGAGGAAAAGATACCAAATAATCCTTGTGTTACTAGCATGTTCTATGTTAGCAATAACGTTCATCTCCGCCATGAAAGTGGATATTTCCAATACCATTGTTCCTGCATTTAACAATCTGAAGAATCAAGTGCTATCATCATTGGACGATGATAAAGAGGTGGAAGAGATCAAGGAGGAGGAAATCGAAATAGATCAGATCAATAGAAGTTTTTACAAAGAAGTATTTGAAACAATTATGCTGTTTTCACCAAAGGCCAAAAAAAATCCTTTTAAATTGGGTGAAAATTGTAAGATTAAGCTTATAGGAACTTCCAATGATGACGCATTTTACTCCAAAAAAACACTTGATGATTGTACACAAATTGATGACGAAGGTTATCAGAATTTGAAGATGTCTCATGATATTATAACTCGTCTCTTACCAAGGGAATTCCCACCTAATCTTTACCAAGGAGATGGGATAGTGTTGGTTGGTGGTGGGAAATTTACCGCTCTTGCTGTCTTGTCAATTAAAGCTTTGAGACACTCGGGAACAACATTACCCGTGGAGGTGTTTTTCCCACATGGGGAAGAAGAACCAGCGATTTGTGAATACATGAAATCAAAATTGAACGCCAAATGTATATCATTACGAAATATAATTGATGAAGAATTGATCAAAAAGATGAATTTCCAAGGTTATCAATTCAAATCATTACTGATAATGGCCTCATCATTTGCCAACGTATTATTATTAGATGCGGATAACAATTTAGTTGTCAATGCAGATGATATCTTCAAAAAGGCTCCATTTAACGAGACTGGACTCGTCACTTGGCCCGATTATTGGAAAAGATCAACAAGTCCAATTTTTTATGATATGGCCGGTATTAAAGTTGGTGACAGGGTAAGAAACAGTATCGATACCGTGACACCTGTTTCCAGATATGCAAAAGCCAATGCTGATTTGGATAAGGATATCTCTTATCATGATAGAAATGGTACTATCCCAGATGGATCTACGGAGAGTGGACAATTGTTGATCAACAAATATAAACAGGTGGAGACTGTCTTACTAAGTTTCTATTACAATTTCAACGGTCCTAAAATTTTTTATCCATTATTGGGACAAGAAACACCGGGACAAGGAGATAAAGATACATTTTTAGCCGCCGCTGTTGTCATGGGTAAACCATTCTATCAGGTGAAGAAGGCCCCAGGTACAGAGGGATATCATAGCAAAGGCTCATTCCATGGTGTTGGAATGGTACAATTTGATCCTATGGTTGACTATGAGAATTTCAAATCGATCCCATTGGAGAAAGATGATCTGATTGGTTTTAAAAAAATCAATGAATATTTAAAACTGGATGGTTATTTCTTACATGCCCATTTCCCCAAATTGGATCCATACACTTTATATAGGGAGGAGACACTTTTGGATGGACCAAGACATAAGAGGATATATACCTCTTTGAAGAAATATGGAATTAAATTTGATTTTGAGTTGTTGCAATTTACCTCCATGAGTGAGATGTATTGTGGTGATAATCCATTACCCTTTAAGTATATCAAGGGTCAAAAAATTGAAAAAAAATCTTTATGTGAATATATCAATGACCACAAGACTTTTTTGGAAAAGACAACAACCAAGAATGAATAACAAGATTATTAATTGGACCATATTTCTTTGAAGTTTTTAGGATAAAAAAGATGTATTAATTAACTGCATATGTGTTTTATTACTTTTTTCATTTCCAATGTTGCATATATGATAATAATGAGTGAATAAAATAAATAATAATAATAATAATATTAAATTTATCTTATACATGAACCTAACTTTAAAATTCTTCATCTGACAACCAATATTTTTCCTTTTTCAATGGATGACCCTCTGTATTGAACACCCATTCATCAAGACTTAACACTTTACTATCTTGAAAGATCAAATAAAAATACTTCAAAGTTTCACTAAACCACCAACTCTCCAACTCATCGAGATATCTTTTCTCTAAACTAGTTATATCCAGCACCGTGGCTTGCACAAACTCGGTCTCCTTCCCCTTGATTATCTCCGTCCCTGTCATCCGACCAATCTTTTCAAATAAATCCCATGCCTGTTCTCGGTAAAGTTCTAATCCAGTGATACGCCATTGGATGAAAAGGGATTCGATCAATTCTGGTCGAAGTGAATGACGTGGATCCAAATCGTTGAATTCCAATGGTTGATGCATCAGTTCACCAGTGTGCCATTTCCCCGTCTCGGTATCGTAAGGGGAATATGGGATCTTTGACGAAGTCTTGACGTGATATTGTAATCCACCATCGTTGATCACATAGTCAATTTTATCTGGTTCGATGTACTCATCACCGTCATCATCATTATCTTCGTCTTGTTCCGTGTGGGTATGTTTGTAAATATAATCAAGTCTTTCCTGTTCGTCGTACTTGCAACGGACCAAATTATCACAACTATCAACCATAAAAGATTCAGGAAATAAGCCCATCTTGTCCGAGATCTTGACACAACTCTTGGTCAACAGTTGACCTAATTCCAAGTCCTCATGGTCGAGCAAGACACGGTTTGTCAAAGTGAAGAATCCACCGGCAAAACAGGATAAATGTGACACTCTGTTGTGTTGGGTAAGATCGAATGTATTATCATCTTTATCACGTTTGGAAACGGTGACCTCATTCATGAAAATCAAACCCTTTTCTGGTAATTTTGGATGAAATGTCAAAAATTTCTTGATCTTATCCTTTGAATTGCGGAAAAATGAAATATACTTATCATCAATGTTACCATTTAACAAGATGTACAATTTCAACAAATATTCATAAAATGAATCCGATTTTCCCTCCATAGAGAAAACTTGTCTTAACGGATTAGTCAGTTTGATCTTTTTTGATGGGATACAATACACCAATTCATTATCATCGTTGAAATTATAAGTCAAAATGACCTTTTTGGCCTCCTTGGGTAATTCACCACCAAATAGAGAATCTATATCTTCCTCTTTGAAAATTGTTTCACAACCACTTAGATCCAATTCATTGGGTATTAACCCTTTGATCAAGTAATCATCCTTGGAGTCAATGATACCATCGACTAAATTCATCACATATGTGAAATATTTCATATCCTTAGTAATTATGGATAATCTAGTGAATTCCAATGTCAAAGAACCCAATTCCGCCAAATAATTGGTGGAAGAAGGGTATATTTTTCTCCCAAGTTGATTTTCTCTCACGTTATAATACATGATGGGGAAATTATTAACAGTATCAAAGGATCTTAATAAGATATCACCAACATCTTTAGCCTTTTCCAACAACAATTCTTCTTGAGAAAGATCAAAGGCACCAAGTAATCCACCAAGAACTCTGATATTGGTCTCAAATATGGGTACATCATCCCTGGTGATTTCATAAAAATCCATGTTTTCAATGTATTTCAAAGCCATATCAAACTCCTCGCGGAACCCCATTACGAATAAAGTATCCAAAGAATCAATCAAGGTGATTGACCAACCGATATAATCATTCTCTCCATCTAGAGATAACGGTTTAAAAGAGTCAAATTTCTTACTGAAGTAGAAATATTGATTCCAATTTTCAATGAACAAACTTCGTACAGCTTGAAGTTTAGAATCTTGACCAGAATTTCTCTGTGGTTGAATTGTTGGGAATTCTTTTTTCAATTTGGTTAATTTACGTAATTTTGATATTGGATTTTTAAATTTATAATTTTTACTTATTTGGAAAACTTCATCCTTTTTCACATAATTTGATGATATCTTACCCAGTCTTAACCTGTTATACAAGATTGGATATTGATCATAATGAGAGTCCGAAAGTAAATCTTGGCCATCTTCCACATGCTTGGTAAATCCTTGAGCATGTTTGAAGTTTCTATATATATCTTTGGGAATTTCCATCTCTTCTTGGGCAATGATATCATCATTGGCTTTCTCAATCATCTCTTCAGAGATCTTTGGAAATTTCTTCTTCTTCTTCTTGTTATTATTATTATTATTTGTTGTATCATCATCATCTCCTTCTTCTTCTTCTTCTTCTTCACCAAATCCTTTCTCTTTATCATCATTATTTGTATCTTGCTTGGGTACTTGCTGTTTAGATTGTTGTTTTGAATCATTGGATATTCCATGAACTGCTGTGGTTTTGATATATGCATTGGATGATGATGATTGTTGATTCAAATGGTAAACGATGAAGAGTATCAACAAGAGCGATACGTAAACGAGTATTCTCCTCCTCTTGTGTGGTCCCGACATGATCTTTACCATGTCATCAAATTGTTATCAATTTACTCAGGGTCTCTCGGTAATTCACATAAATTCAGGCAGACTCCCATTTTTCATCTTATTCAATAAAAGAACAAAAAGGGACTGATTAGTATTCCTGTACACGACAGTTATATATATATATATATATATATTAAAAGTGTGTGATTTAGAACAAACAAGACAGACTGAAGAATAGAAAGAGACTAGAGGGAAGTATTTTCTTGTCCATATATATATATATATATATGTATAGTAGATCAAACGAGATGGATCTATATCTAATCTAATCTATATTTAGAAATAAAGAAACACCAATCTCTTTTTTTACGCGCAGAAACACAATATATAATATATGATAATACATACATAGAGATGATGTGAAAAGAGAAGAAGAAGAAAAAAAGATGGCTGAACATCAAATTATTAATTTACCGCTGTTATTATTATATACTACTACCACTGCTGACCATCATTCATAGATAACACAAAACACACGTCATTCTTATCTTCTAATCTCTATATAAAGGCAGTGAAGTCCCTGATCTATTTTGAACCAGTTTTTTACTCATCTCAAACCCCACACACACACACACATATATATATATATATTAAAAGACACATTCTCATCACTCATCACAATATACAACTATAAAAACATCACATATAATAATAATAATATAATGACTCCCTCACTGGTTACAACCCCATCTATTCCCTCATCTGCATCTTCTTTCAGCATGGTTGATCATGCCATCTTAGCTCAACAAGACATACCGCTGTTACCATTGGGGTATCAAATCAGAAGGTTAGAACGCGATGATTATAACTATAACGTGTTGGATGTTTTGAAAACTTTAACCACTGTTGGTAATATAACCGAAGAAGATTTTAAACAAGTTTTCACGGAATGGTCTAGAAATTCACATATTTATAATCCATTATGTATCACAAATCTGGATGGTGTCATTGTAGCCACTGGAATGTTGTTGGTGGAGACTAAATTGATCCATAAATGTGGTAAAGTTGGTCATATTGAAGATATTGCCGTACAAGGTTCAGAACAAGGTAAGAAATTAGGTTTGATTTTGATTAAAAACTTGTTGAATATTGCAAATTTTAAGAAATGTTATAAAGTTATCTTGGATTGTGATGTTAAAAATACTGGATTTTATGAAAAATGTGGTTTTAGTGAAGCTGGTTTAGAGATGGAATATAGGTTTTGAATTTTGTAAGTTTGAATTTTATTTATATATTATTAAGAGGCGTTTTTTATTTTTATGTTTTAGATATTGAAATACATATTATATTTATTATTATTATTAACTATCGATCTATTTAATGCTGAGAAAGAATTATTTAATTCAAGCAATTTTCAATCACCAAACATATACCTCTATACAAACCATCATTTTTGATCACAGCGTTGATCAACTCGTCATAATTTGTCGTTGTGATTCCATCTTTGTCAACAAATACACATCGTATAACAGTTTCGAATTCACCATAATCAATAGCTTGTAAACGCCATATGATGTTAAGCTTTGAATTAGTTTCCTCTGATTTTATACAAAGTATTGACTCGTTTTTCAATTTTAAAAAATTGATCAATTCATTGGTTGAATTTAAATCATTGATCTTGTATTTATCTTGATAATTATCATATATTTTTAACCAAATCTCAATTTTTTTCAAAAGTAATCTGATGTATGAATTGATGGAATATATGACTAAAGTTATATCATCCTTGTTCTTTCTTATCATTGTCACCAATTCTGATGGGACATTGACGAAATTTGGTTCAAATGAAATGATTCTTTCATCATCCATATCGATTAACAAATTGATATCAATTTTGAAAAATCTTTGATATTTCAATGAAAATTTAATTTGCTTCTTCTTCTCATCATTCAAAATTTCTATGGAATTGATATCAATTTTCAATTGAGGTTGGAAATATTTCAACAATTTTAATCGAAGATTCCAATTATCCACTATGGGTAACTTATTCAAATCTGATCTCAATTTATTCAACTCTTCATCCAGTGGATGACGACGCCGTTTCCTTATCTCAATTGTATCATTCATCGCCTTTGTGGGAGTGGCATTGTTACTGGGAGAATCATTTAATTCCAGAATTTGTAATTTAACCTTATTTATCTTGTCCTGGAGTTGTTTCCTTTTACTTATCAACTCATCTCTTTTGCTTGATAACCCCGATAACGTTTCTTCTCCCAGATTATTATGATGATGTTTATTTGATTGTCTTCTAGACCCGGGCACTATAGGAGATTCCGCCACATTAGAGGAAGGTGCTGGCGATGACTGTATGAGATCACTCAACGTCGGAATATTATTTGAAGACATTATGATATATGTATTATTTGATATATTCATATATCTCTCTCTCTCTCTCGTGTCTGCAATTGCTAAAAACAAAGCGCCAAAAATCAAAAAACAAAAAAAAACAAAAAACAAAAAATTCTAAATGCAAAAAAAAATAATAGATGTAATAAGAGATAGCGATAAATATAGATATCATATCAGACATCTCATTATAGTGCACAGCAACAAAGAGCGTAATAACCAACACAAAATGGCTAGCACTCCAGAGTTGAAGAAATACTTGAACAAGAGAATATCGGTGCTGTTGAATGGGAATCGGAAATTGGAAGGATCGTTGAGAGGTTATGATTTTTTTTTGAATATTACATTGGAAGACACAGTGGAGTTGCCCAAGAAGGAACCAATAGGTACTGTGGTGATAAGGGGAAATTCTATCATAAATATAGAAGTTTTGGAGAAATTGTAACCCATTTTTTTTTTTCAAAGGCGTGAGATGTAATGAGATGGATTAAATAAGGTTAAGAGATATCTTTTAGATAATAATTAATACACCAAAAGAGAACCATCATAAAAGTATATAATCCCTTGAACTTGTAGTCTCAGGACTGAAATTACCGTTTCTCATAAATGAATAAATAAATAAATATATCTTATCCTCCATCTTCTCATAGTGTTTTAGGCATCATCTATCTATCTCATTATGAAATGAAAGAAATCAGAAAAAACAAAAAACAAAAAAACAAAATCATAAAATCATAAAATCAATAGAGAAGAAAGGATATACTTGAAAATAATAATAAGATAATAGGGAGATGGTGTTGAGACTCCCACGAAGGTGGATCAGACAGTTGACATATTTGGGTGTAGCATTGGCTTGCATGGCCGGACTTATTGTCATTGTGGATTTAACTTTTGGCAAGATATTACCATCTAATATTCATAATATTATACCGTATCAGAATAAAGAGTTGATATTACAAGATTTGATCATACAAGAATGTTCTATATTGAATAAAAATTGTAAATTGGATGGGTATCATAGATATGATGTTGATTTGAGATTGGGGAAATCTTGGACGAAAACTGCTTATATCTTCAACAAGATTCTCACAGAGGAACGATTAACCGATGAGAATAGCAATAAGATCATTGTTGATTTGTTCGTTTCCAATGACACGAAAACAACCCCACAATATATCTTGAATGATATCGCTCGTAATGATGGTGAAACAAAACTATTAAAAGATTCAGGTTGGAGTTATTATAATTATGGAATATGGTTAAAACGTGGCAAATTTGTGAAAGGTGATGTCATCAGTGAAGTTGAAGTTCTCTTTGGTCCAGATTGTGTCGATCCAAGACCCAATTGGAATCTTTTACATTCTTCCCCCTTATTATTAAAGGATTTAATACCGGGACTTGAACTGTACTTGACTTATAGAAAGGGCCCAAATATAGAACTTTCCAAACCTGTGTTGAAAATCAATGGTGGTGATTCCAAATTCAAGATCTTGCAAGTGGCAGATTTACATTTCAGTACTGGAGTTGGCAAATGCCGTGATCCATTCCCGGAATCAAGTGCTGAGAATTGTGAAGCTGATCCAAGAACTTTGAGATTTCTTAATACAGTGTTGGATATGGAAAACCCCGATATGATTGTACTTACAGGGGATCAAATCTTTGGTGATTCTTCATTTGATTCCAAAACTACCTTGTTCAAAGCACTTTCACCTTTTATAGAGAGAAGGATTCCATATGCCGTGGTGTTGGGTAATCATGATGATGAAGGATCGATGAATAGGGAACAAGTGATGAAATTGAGTTCTGAACTTCCCTATTCTGTTGCCTCCTTAGGTCCAGAGGAGATCGAAGGGGTGGGAAATTATTTGGTTTCAGTGGAACTGGCACATTCAAAGAATGCGGCAATGTCATTATGGTTTATGGACACGCATAAATATTCCCAAACTCCAAAAGTCAATCCCGGTTATGATTGGTTAAAGGAAGATCAATTGAAATGGCTTCGAGACAAATATGACGAGACTGCCGAACTGAGAAAGGCATACACACACATCCATTTATCCATGGCATTTTTCCACATCCCATTACCGGAATATCGAGATATTGACGGTCGTTTAATCGTGGGTGATCATAAAGAAGAGGTGACAGCACTGAAATATGATTTAGGTGCTCATGACGTGTTGAGAGATATGGGAGTGAAAGTACTATCCGTGGGGCATGACCATTGTAATGACTACTGTCTCTTGAACGATTTCTGGATGTGTTATGGGGGCGCTGTTGGTGAAGGTGGTTATGCAGGTTATGGGGGTACGCCAAGAAGGCTTCGAATTTTCGAAATTGATACACAGAGAAACGATATCAGATCTTGGAAAAGAGTAGAGACGGATCCAAGTGAAGTCAAGGATAGTCAAGTATTAGTATCTGGTGGTCAAGTTGTTGAGAAATAATTAACGATATGAATTTAATGCATTTCTTTTGTGTATTTATTTATTATTGATTGCATTCATGCATTTTGTATATATATGGGAAAGAAGAAAACATAACAAAAAAAAAAAAAAAAAAGTGTGTAAAAAACATGGGTTAGAAATCAATAATACATAATAAATCAATCAAGTACGATCAGTATATATAAAAAAATGTCAGTGCATTCTTCACAACAACAGCAAGTACTTCCCAATAGCAACAGCAACAACCAGGCAACAACAACAATCTCTACCACAGATGATATCAAACAGATCAATGCCTCATGTCTTGAATTTTTGATCTTGGAAATGGTGCCATTGTCACTACGTGTGACTAAAGAATTAGATACCAATAAGGCCATTAAAGATTATCATTTCGGAGGACTAGAACTGTTTCTGGATTTGAAGTTATTGAAAAATGAGAATAACAATGCAAGAGTAGAGATGTATGGTTATTCGGTGGGGAGATCTTTATTGGAGTTTTTAATGTTTGATAAAAATGAACAACAAGATTTCAAGAATGTATTGAATATAATGAAATTGATTGCCCGAGATATTTGGAAAAATTTATATTTGAAACAGATTGATAATTTGAGAACAAATCATAGAGGTACATTTGTATTGATCGATTCCAAACACAGATTTATATCGAGATTTGATTCAAACGATGAAAATTTGTCTGCAATGGATATCATCAATTTATATCTCAAGTTTGATTGTGGTATCATTAGAGGTGTACTTAAACAATGTTCAACGTCGAGTTCAGTTAATGCCGAGTATAAACTGGATGGTACAGTACATTATACAATCATATTACAACAACAAAATCAAGAATCTATATGATTTAAATTCAAAAAAAAAAGTGTAAAATTATTCTATATATTAAGTTATAAATTAAAAAGATAAAGATTAAATATATATTATTTGTTAAAACATGCATTTTCATTCATATCATTTCTATATCCATTTTATTAAAGCATGCATGGCATTTTTTTTTTTTTTTTTTTTTTTTTTTTTAATAATTTAAAATAAATAAGCTTATCCACCAAATTCATAGATACCCCAACCCAAACTGTATTTAGCATTGTTATACAACTCTTTACCAACTTCATTATCAGCTGCACCGGATGCAACAACAATAGGCATAAAATGTTCATTTGTTGGATGAGCTCCTTGATAAAGCTTTCTATATTTATCAGTGGTCAATTCGTTAAATTTAGCCAATCTCTCAGCTCCAGTTTTGGAAACAATCTCCTCTGTCAAGAGTTTATTGAATGGAACCAGATATGGAGCAGTTTGATTTGGTGAATACATAGCCGAACGCCAATCACCTAAATTATGTACAGACATACCTGAACAAATGATCAAACCATTTTTTTCTCTATATGGTGCTAATAACTGTCCTAATTTATGATGAACATCATGTTCAGAAGATGAGGTCAATGAGACTTGAATAACTGGCATATCTAAATCCCAATCATGGGTATCTTGACTCTTTGAATCGGTAAAGGCAACTTTAAATGGAACCCATACTCCATGATCGATACCTCTTGCGGTTAATTTGGTTTTAAAACCACCTTTGGCCAATGTCTCTGAAATGTCTTGGGCAATCTCTTTGGAACCTCTTGAATGGAATTGTTCTTTATACATATGATCTGGGAATCCATAAAAATCATAAATCAATTTATTTTCATCTGGACTTAATAATTTATCTTTATTTGAAGTTAAACTTTCACCAGGGTAATCAATCTCAATCATATTTGGTGACGATGATTGCCAATGAGCACTGACAACGATGATATAATCTGGTTTCATCTCAGTTTTGAAACTTGTTCCTAATTTCTTAATCTTGTGGAATGCACCTTTATCTCCAAAATCATCATTTTCATACATAAAAGTTGGACCACCATGACTAAAGAAGTAAACTGGTAATTTTTTAGATGAAGCAAATTTAAACATCTTGGAAGTGATTGAAGAAACTGTTGATACTGTTCTATTGTTGTAAAGTATGGACATGAATATAGTCAACAATCCTAAAAATATGAGTAAGAAATTCATATAAAATTGTATTATATATTTGTGTTTGTTCTATATCAATTGAATGATATTTTTGATAGAGGGATGACTTCTTTATATATAATTATAAATATATATATATATCTTTGATGTGATATCCTTATGGTTGGATCTATAATTGTAATCACACATCACATCACTCTTCCTCTCAAATCAAAAATGTATATGTAATCAATCCACTAAATCTCTACACATTTCAAATCGTTTTTCCACTGCTTATATTTAATGACTAAGCTGACTAAAAACACCAATATTACTCAGCTCGCTCTCTCACTCGTACACGACCTTTTTTTTCTTTTTCTTATCAAAGAGAAAGTGACAAATACACCACAGATACAAATTTGAAGGAAGAGAGGGAGGGTCCTGACAAATACAAATATAATTTAACGAGTGTGTAGTTTTAAGAATCTATGTGTAATAAATGTAAAAAGATATACAGCTTCATCTCATTTACGACCTTTCTTGCCCAGATTACCGTTATCGTTCACTGCAAGCTTCATCTTATTCACCGTAATTGTCATCAAGAGATCCAGTTGGTTAATGATACTAATCAACGATTTATCATCAAACCATTCATCTGATGACTCTTTCAACTTCTTTGCCGTATCCTTCTTGTAATATTCCATCAAATCGTTGACAATTTTCCCCTTTTTCAAATTTCCCGGTTGTATCTTCAACTTGTATGCGAATTTTTGTAATGCCGATAATGGGGCAAATATTGGAATCACATCAACAATGACATCAGTCTTTAGAGGTGAAACGATCAATTTGTCAAGAGATTCTCGATAAGATACCAATTGAGGATGGTTTTGTTTATGTTCAATTTCTCCATCTGTATTTGTCTTCTCATCTTCTTTATTCTCATTTTCCTCTTCCTCTTCATCATCATCATCATCATCTTCTTCCAACTCTTCTAAAATTTTCTTCAATTGATTAATATGTTGCTGTTTCTTACGTATCAACTTCCAATTACCACTGCTGGAATCCCTTTTGGTATCTGTATTCTTTGGATCATCATGGGATGTATCACCAGTTGATTTATTCAGAATTGGATCATTCTTCAAAGTACCTAAAATCTCCATTCTTAATTTCCTCTCTTCTTCATCTTGATTACCATATTTTTGCTTAATCTTCTTCATCTTGGCTTTCTTACCACGAACTTTGACATGGGTCTGTCCATATGGAGTTTGTACATGCTGTTTTGACTCGTCATCTTGTTGCTGCTTCTTTTTATTGTTGTTGTTGTTCTTATCTTCATCGACAATTTCCAAACGAGAAATTTTAGATTCGATATCTTCTTCTCTTGATTGATCTTTCTCCATTTGTTTTTCATAATCTTTCTCCATTTTGACCAATAAATTCTTCAATTCAGCCATTTTCTTATTCACAACTTCATGATCATCAACCAATTTAAATCCCAATTCTTCATCTCTTTTCAATCTATTGGCAACATACTTGGCATTGGTTTCTTCATCACCGATCCAGAAAAACCCAATTCCAAATGTCAATTGAGCTGGTGGTAAATACCTCTTTTCTTTTGTCACATTTAACATACCTGTTTGTAATATACTACCATCAAAATCTCTTTTGGAAATCTCCTTACCAGGAACATACCATGCAGATGTAACGATTTTATTTTCCCAAGCTTTAGTAGTTGATAAGGAATAAACTCCAGCTTGATACAACGTGGTTGGTGGCACTTCTTTATTTTTGTAAGGATTCTTGATGATCATCTTTAAAGAATTTTCCAAATCATTGGTGACAAAATAATCATTATCATTGTTGAAATGTTTGTAATAAATTAAATCAATCTGTGCATCGTTTCTTCCAGCAATACACAAGTATCCATCATTACTTATAAACCAGAAAAATTTCTCAAACCATGCTTTAGTACGCATATGTTTCAAAACCTGATTAGTTGTTGTTTCCTTTTCGATTTTTCTTAAATCTTTGGAAATCTTTCTCTCTGTGTTTTTAATAGCCAAAGATGCATTCTGTTCAGTTTTCAGCTTCTTCCGCAGAGCATCTCTCTTAGCATCAAAATATAACGATGAGTTGGCAAATGCAGATAATGACAAATCAATGATAACATCAACAGTTTCAGCAGATTTCAGCAGCAGTTTCTTTTGTTTCTTTTTGAGAGCGCTCTCAGAATCAGAATCAGAATCAGAATCGGTATCACTTTCACTATCTGTTTCATCGGCTTCGTTATCATCATCATCATCATTATCAAAATTGACATCTGGCAAGCTAAGAGTGATCTTATTCTCTTTCAAATTCAATGGAGTCTTGATGAATAGGGCCATCTCATTACCACGACTCTTCTGCATCAGAATCAACTTGTCAATATTTTTCCAATCCATCTGTTGATCGATCAACGATTGAACAATCGATTTACAATTCTCAACAACATCACTATATATCATAATCAATTCTGCCTTTTTCACGTTCAAATTTTGAATTTCTTCTAATTTATTGATCTTCATCAGATTTTCATCCTTGACTAATTGTAATCTTTTAGAAGAGTTCACTTGTAATTGCTGTTCTTTTAAAGAATTCTTGTTTAATTCTAATGTAGTGAAAAATTTATCCAAAGTCTTGTTATAACCTTCAATTTCATCAGTTTTGTCAACCGACTTGTGGGTTGGCAAAATTGGAAGAAATTCATCATAGATAAATTCAACAGAATCCGGTATGTTGGAATCATAAATTGGATTTTTCTTACTTATGAGATACCCTTTGTGTGGATAATGATTTAAAATCGACTTTAATGTAGATCCTGCCTCGATCAATGAGTCCACAGCTTTGTTCAACTTGTCTTCATCTTCTAAAAGTTTCATCGAACTCTCTGATGGAACTAAACCATTATTAAACAACAGAATTTGTATCAAATCAGATGACAAAAATGACGCATTTAAAAATAACAATTTATGAATAGACAAAACCTTGTTGTTTGTGATTTTTTGCTTTTGTAACCACTCTAGCACGTCACCCTTGGTGAATACAATTTCTTCTTTCTCTTCTTTTTCTTGATCTGACGAATTGAACAAAGATTTATCAAACAGTCCATATAATTCACCAACAGCATATTTATCATTGTTCTCCTTCTCTTGTACTAACCTTTGTAAAGACAAGATTTTCAAATCTTGATCTAATAAGATTATGTTACCAGCACTGAAGAATTCCAAAACTAAATAGTACAAACCAGAACTGAACTCCAAAACAACCACTCTGTCATCACCAACTTGTCTTAAATTTGTCAATCTTTTAGTCTTCAAATGTTTTCTCAACTTGATGACAAAATTCGAGGGTTCAGGTGTTGTAGGTCTTTGAAATTCAGTCAAGTAGAATTTAGATCCACAATCAACAATCACATTTTTTTTGGAATCAGGAATGGCAAATTTGAGTAAATAATTCTTGTTATTACTTAATAAATTGTAAATATTTTGTAATCTGTAACCTTTGATATCATTTTCCAATTCGGATACCAAAAGTTTGATATCAAGAGATGAGAGTCTTTGCTATTAGAAGAGCAAGTCCGGTGTTAGTAATATGTTCTGATACCAATTATTGTTCATACAAAAACTTCGGAAGCAAATTCAGACTTACCTTCATTTTGCTTAATATTATATTCAAACTTTATATCCCTATCTTCTCTCTTGATCCTTTCTTCCTTGTCTTGCTTTTTTAACAAACCGCCTTTTTTCTGAAATTTTTCATATATAAATATAGATGTTAAATGCTATGTAAAATGAGCGTGTGGCCAAATTGATGCATTTCGCACTAAAGACAAAAAAAGAGAAAAAAATTTGAACCAAAAAGGAAAAAATTACAACAAAAAGGTTGATGAGAGATGATTTTTATATAAAAGAGTACGATAAATGTTGAGACAATTGATTCTGATTTCATCAAGACGAGCTCTAATTTTCGAGAAATCAAGTTTTAACACCTTCAACAAAACCCAGAACCAGCACCAATTGGACTTTAGCACATCTGTATCGAAATCTTTTGTCTGGAAGAAGATGACTCTGAAGATTACCGATGAGCAGGAGAAACCTGTGAAGAAAGCACGTACGGAGACTATTACTCCAATATCACTGGCACCACTTATACCAGCATCTCTTCCTGCCAAACTCGAAAAACCACTGACAAATATCGACCACTTGAAGCCAATAGTGTGGGTGGATTGTGAGATGACAGGATTGGATACTTTTAACGATCACATCATTGAGATCTGTTGTATAATTACCGATAAAGATTTAAATATAATCGATGAAAAGGGTTATGAATCTGTGATTCATTATGATGAATCTGTGATGGATTCCATGGGAGAATGGTGTATAGAACATCATGGTTCAAGTGGGTTGACGGAAAAAGTTTTAAACTCGACAAAGACTTTAAAACAAGTTGAATCGGAATTGATCGAATATCTCAGTCAGTATGTCAGTGCAGGCAAGGGCATTTTGGCAGGAAATACAGTCCATATGGATAGAATTTTTATGGTGAGAGAGATGCCACGTGTGGTGGATTATTTGTTTTACAGGATCATCGATGTCAGTAGTATAATGGAAGTTGGTAAGAGACATAATCCACTGTTGGTAGACCAGTGTCCTAGAAAAATTGGCGCCCATACGGCAAAAAGTGATATTTTAGAGAGTATAGCACAGTTGAAGTGGTATGAAGATAATTACTTGATCAAACCAGTTGAAAATGACAAGAAACTGAAGGAGACTTCTGTGGAAACAAAATAAATGAAAAACTTGTCAATCATTAAATCGCATGAATAAAGAATAGACTATACATAAAGGCTAAAAGCATAACTGCACATCAATCTCACCAACCGCGTAAATTTTTTTCTTTATAGGAAGATGCAGATTCAAATGTCCTTGACCACTTTATCTGCATCTGAAACGTCAATTCCAGTGTTATCAGGCTCGACATATGCCTTTGTCACTTTACCATCCTCCACTAACAATGCATATCTTTTACTTCTCCAATTACCAAACACCTCTGAACCGTCAAATGCTAAATCCAACAGTTTGACAAAATCTCCCTTAGGATCAGCTAAAATTTCAACATCTGGATTACCCTTCTCACCAACCAAAGTCTTTGTCCAGGCTCCAATGACAAATGGATCATTGACCGAAACAACATACAATTTCTCATAACCCTTTGATTTAAATCCGGCAAAGTTCTTGATATAACCGGGAATGAATTGATTAGAACATGGACCACTGAAGGCCAGTGGTACACCGATAATAACGTTTTTACCAGAGGCAACTTTCGAAGCCAAGTCAAACTTGTCACCTGGTGATGTTTGCTTTAATACTGTGTTTGGAATTTTATCGCCGACTTTAACCATTGCTGGGGAATATGTTTTAAAAGTTCTTATAGAGTTTTTGAATAAAGGTAATTGAGTTTTGAACATTGTTAAGAGAGGAGGAGCAAATTGAGTGGATCTGATTGACTTTTTATATCAATTGTCAAATTTATTGGTGTGTGGATAATTGCTGTAATGGATAATTAAAATATAAATCAAGTTGACCGAACCGATCAAATTTATCGCTGATTAAAATTGCTGTATGACGTTTTTTCTTTTCTATCGGAGAACGTTTTTTTTTTTTTTTTTTTTTTTTTCTTTTCCACTTGTGTAAGATTGAGTGATGGATGTGATAGTGATGTAATGATATATGGCGATTACCCATTGCCGTTGCTGTCACATATGTTTATTAGACATCTATGAGGTGGACCCAAATCCGTTTAAGCCTTAAAGGGAGCAAAACAAAAAGCATAAATATAAGCAATCATTGCAATACTGTTGAGAACAACAATCTCCAATTACGACTGGATTGTTTAGCCTTTTTATCCAAAAATGTGCATAGGAACTCCACCACGATACCACTAGAACATTTGTTTCAAATAAGTTATGCGAGATCATCAGGGCCCGGTGGTCAAAAGGTGAATAAAACTTCTAGTAAACTGGTCATTTCCATGTCACATGACACGTTACAGTATGAGTTTACCAAATTTGTTCCAAGCAAGATCCATGAGTTATATTTACAAATGGAATCACATTACAAGAGATCCAAACAAGGCGGGGTGATTATATCAAGTGATTTACATAGGTCAAGAGTTGATAATTTAAATGAATGTTTTGATAAATTTTTAAAAGATTTGCAAAGGGTCAAATATATGTTACCTGCACCACCTCCCAGTGAGACGGCAAAGTCTAAATGGGAGCGAATTGGGAAGCGAGAGGCAAATTTGAAAAAAACTGAGGATATGAAGAAGAAGTCAAAGAAGACTAATAGGAGGAAAATTGAATAGTTGTTTGATATTTAAGTCTTAAAATCAATATTTTACATAAAAGTTTTGCTTGATTAAAAGATGGTATTATATTACAATAGCGGTAATTGATGACACAAAACCATTGAACGTACAATTTCATTCCAACTTAGAATACGATTCACAACTAGTCATTTTGGATTTCTATTACTCGATTACAAACAATTGAAGTAGCTGCTGTAGTAAGCCAAAACATTACAAGAAGGGAATATTAAAATAAGGTGGAACACATACAAAATTTAGAAATTAAATTATATAAGAATAGAAGCTGTGTAATAAATATATATGAGTTAAAACGCTAATCTCATGTTATAGAACCAGAATTAAAAAAATTTCCCATTCATTCCATGTAGCACAGCTAAATATGGGGGAAGGGCAAAAATATTTCTCTACATCAACTAACTCTTCCTTTTAACACAATTTATTATCCACAGATTGAAAGAGTAGTCACATCATCGCTATCGATCAAAACTTCAAATGCAAGATTCTTATGGAAATACAAATTTGTCAATCCCCAATCTTTAGATCTATTCTTTGGTGTGGAGGTGGAAAAATTGTTCTTTGATAATGTATCTGATGAAGAATCATGTTTTATCAATTTATTACCACCAGCTGGTACCCCATTCACCACATTTATAACTTCACCTCCATCCAGTGATAACATTTGTTGTTGTTGTTCTGAGTCATCTCCGATATAAGTCAGATCACTCTTCAGGTCTTGATCATCTAAATCATCTTCGTAGTCGATCAATTCAAAATTTGATTGTTGCTGTTGTTGTTCCTGACTTGTTATCATACTATTCAATTTGATATTCTCAAATTTTTTGTTTAATGAATTGATCAAGTCATATTCATTTCTGTTCAAAAAGATAGGTTCACATTTGTCTTTGAAATTTTTAGAAATCTTATTATATTGATCGACATTTGTCACATTATCCACCAGTAAGTCCTTTATAACCCAATCCAATTTCTCATATTTGGTGAATTCAAGTGAATTGATCAAGTTGTTATGGAAATTGATTTTTTTCAATACTGACGGTGACGATATTTTTTTATTATTATTACTCAAATCATAACAAAAATCACAACCAATTTTAAAATAATTGTGATATTTATCATTAGAGGTACTCAATGTATCATCAGGTGGTCCTAAATTGGTAATGACATCTTGCATAGTGGTTTTCCCTATAAGCACATCGAAGATTCTACTGGTGGACCTATTATTATTTTTATGATTGTTGAAATAAAATTTGACTGATTTTCGATCCAGATCGATTTCAGCTGCTTTGATTTTTTTAGTCGTATAATTTAAGCTTTCCCCACTCAATAAATCTTGTAAATTTTTTTTGGCTTCATCAAAGGATTTAGCTCTAAAGATGAAAATTGAGTGGCAGTGTATAGATTGAGAATTATCATTGATAAATTGAACCAATTTCTTTGATGAATTGGTGTAATTTCGTAAATCAAAAATAAAACAGATTCCTTCATAGCCCAAGATATAATTATCGTTTTGATCAAGAATCCCCGGGTATGTAGGCCCAAATATCTTGTTATAGATTATTTGGAAATCAGGTAATCGATAATTCAAATTTAATACGTTATCGTTTCTTTCGAACAACACTTTATCAAATTGGTAAATCTCAATCATAATCAAAATTTGACGTCCAGTGGTGTATATCAATTTCAATCCATACTCTTCCAAAACTAATACCGTGGGAGTTGCATTTGTGAAATTGGAAATGATCTTCAACCTTAATTTGGAGGCTTTTATTATTTGAATCGATTGATATAATGATTGTCCAAGCTCTGAAATGAGGAGGTAATTTTTTGTTAGTATTTTTAAACAAAATTTGGTAGCGGGATTGCGTTAGACAAAAGCGGAACAAAATTTGAGTACATACTAAACTTTCCAACACCTTCATATGGATCTATCGATAGGTTAATCAAATGTTTTTGTATTGGCATTCCAGTTGATGATGATGATGATCTTTTGTTGTTTATTGCTTGTCTGATGTCTTGTATAAAGATGAGTACAAATAAAGCTGTCAATTATTATTTATTATTAATTTTTTTTTTTTTTTAGTTTGATAAAGCAGTTAGATTGCCGAGACAGCCCCGATGTCTGTTATCTACGCGATTTATTCAAAATAGTGAAAAGGAAACAATTTCTTAACATTACAATCTATTTGTCAAACATTTGTTGTATTGCAAAAGATAAGTATGCTGTGGAATAAGATCCAGGCATTTCACTTCTACTGGAGTGGTTATCATCTTTTTTATTGTGAGCAAGTCGGTTGAGTTAGATTCTGATCGATTTTTTGTAGTTGTTGATTCTTGTATGCTACTTACAGTTGCATTTCATTATGTTTTCTCTCCCTATTTTAGAATATCTTAGATGAAAACTATGATAAAGATAACAAGAAGATATTACTCTATCGCATTCACTGATTACAGTGGAAAAAAAGATTAGCTTCTTTGACACGTAGGTAAGAGGAAGATATATTACGCGTGATAAAAAAGTCTACAAGGGAAACTGATGGGAATTGGATCAATAAAATAGAACAAATGAGTCACAACAAACAATACATTTTATATTGAGATAATGAAGCATGTATATCTTTGTGCCCAGAGGTACTCAACTGCTCAGTCGTTATTGGACTTCATCTTTTCCTTCACTAAATATCCTAAAATTCAAAAGAATGAGATATAAGGGAAAAATAATCAACTCCTAAGAATTACTAACCGTTTAAGTAGATAACCATAGTACACTCCAAATCATGTTATCGTTGAATCAAATAAATAAATGTAATCACCTAATCCACACAAAAACAAGGATATCCTAAAAGTGATTAAGCGCGCATGAATTGATGCAAGTTTCTGTTCTTCTGCATTTAGTCTGCATGAAGCCTTTTTGTTTGATAGTTTCACTGTTCGAATATTGGTATGCTGAATAAATCAACTTTAATTTAAATTGATAGATAAAAGTATTCTATAATATTATTTGAGTATATAGAAACCCATATATATACTTTATATCTTCTTTCGTTTACTCCTTCTTGTTTTATTAGGGGAAATGATCATCCAAAAAAAAAAAAAGGAAAAAAAACACCAATATTTAGCGTAATGATTTTATATGATTGACGATCTTACAAGCCTTCTCATGTATGAGAGTATATGAGAGTGATTAATAATCACTAGATATGTCGAGAAAAAATATCTAAATCTCACATCAGCACTTCAATTACCAAATTCATTTGATTATTTTATTTTTTTAATGAGTATGTAATGTAAGCCAGGCAGTCAGTCATTCGAGTTGTTATACAAAATACATGGAGCAGATCTTACCACTTATCTTTTGTGCACCAGCTTCTTAAGTTCTGCTATCCTGTGGATATAAATTTCATGCTTGCTTTGAGATGCTGTTTTTGAGATTCAAAAGTCACAAAACCAATTTCGAATTGAGATATAAAAAAAAGGATTTATATCATATTTTTTTTTAATTGTATTTTCAAATTTTTTAAATGAATTAAATCAACTCATTTTCTGTTATTTTAAATCTTTTCAATAGATATATTAAGAAAACTTAGAGTAATCAATCTAATCAAAAATTATTTTCCATCATTAAATGCTTTCCAATCTAATCATTTTTATCCACTATTATTCGTTATTAGCAATATCATTCTTTCTCAAAGACAAAGTAAGAGTATTCATGAATAAATCTTGTAACAAGAACTCACTAGTTCTTGATTCATAGGCGGAAATTATCAACAATCAAACACGAGGAGATTGTCACTTCCAACCAAAATAGAGCTAGAGTAAATTTCTGGATATTATTGTTATTGCCATCCATAACCTCATTCTCAATAGCTATAGATTTTTCAATATTAATGTTATTAGATTCAATATTTGAGGGTGAGGAAATTTAGCATATATATCTTGGTATTGACAAAGTATTCTGCTCAATCTTGAGTAAAACTCTGTTATAAACACCTCCGGATAGACCCATTTCGTAGTTAGCGCTGTTACCACTATTATTATTAAGATTACCATTATTATCATTCTATTTATGATTTGTCACCATTATTATTAGAGACCGATAAGCCATTATCAAGAAAGGCTTAGTTTTATTCCAGTGATTCATTGTTTGATACTCATTATTTCAATTATTCTTTGCTTGTAAAGTTGCAAAACCAATTCACACCCCCCCCTCTGCCCATTTTATTTTTATTTCAATTATTCATCAGGTTCCCTTCCCTCTATTTATTATCTTCTTCTTTTTTATTTCTCTTTTGATGGTGGTAGTGCTTTCCTATGAAGTTTTTAGTCTATATATGTTTATGATGTAGAGATTTTGTAAACATCACTGAACGTGATCAGTGATATGAGCAAACATCTTTGAAAATAAAAATTCTAGTGAGAGTGAGGGCATACACTTTTTTATTATTATTATATATATGATATCGGAAGTGGTCTGTCTCTTACATGGTCCTACTAAAATGATAAGTAATTTCGAAACTCTTCTTTTAAATAGAGTAATTGTTTTTTTAGGTTCACCTTATTTGAAGCATGGATAAAGCCAAAGAGACAGATTTCTTTTATAGGTGACAAGTGCAAATCACTGTCAACATCATACATCTACTCAATTTAAATAGCACTTTCACTATACAATTTGAAATCAAAAGCTGATTGACTTCCAATGGACTGTTGTTGTGATGAGTGTAGTTGAACCGCCAAAGGCTAAATAATAACTTCAGAGATCAAATCACACTTTGAAGCAAGACGTATGATGAAGAATAAAGTAACCTTCTTGTTGAACCTAAAACTTCAAAAAACTTTTGCTGTTCTTGATGTTATTGATAATTTGGGGGAATGGGGATGAAGATGGAAAATTTCAGAAAATAACTCCAGAAAAGAATCCTGAAAGCTTAACCACTCTCTTGGTATATCTAAGATTAGGAAAGCTCAGGGGAGGAGGGTACACTATCTATAAAAAAAGGGAAAAGGGACATAGCATGGGAAGGAGAGTAGTTGCAGATAGTGCCACATGTACTTCCTTTCTCGCCATTAACATTCTGCATTATTTGTTTTCAAACAAATGGTATCATGCCTTTTACAACCTACAGTGGAAAAAGAAAAACAAACGGGATAAATGCAAGCGGTAATACTCCAGACGGGGTGCAAAATAAAGACTAATGCTATAAAAACTTTTCTAAAATAATCCATTAGTGGCAGTACATAAACAGTAATCATCTAAGTCAAACAGGATTAAAAAACAAATGAGGAACAAAACAAAACTAACTCTCTTTTTCTCTCTAAAACCGTGAGAAATATATATATAGAACTTAATACGAAAAAACACCAGAATGATATTACTATAACAGTTGACAACAGGTTTGGATGTTACCCTTTGTACAACACATGCAAAGACAACTCATCAGATTCAGCATGTAGGAATCATGAATACACCAATCATCATAAAACGTGCAAATACCATAACACGACACATAATCTTTGCAAAACTCTGTACACTCATTCTCATCTCGGATATATTTCTGTCTGTACAGTTTCCTATCATTTTCTTCCATTTCATCCATTTGTAATTTTCTGTACTGTAGTGTTTGCTCATTAACAGGTTGTTGAGTAATGGCCAGTCCAGGGGGTGGCCTTATTGTCAGTTGCGAATCAATATCACCCAGTTGTCCTGGAAGTCGTGTAACTGTATCCTCATAGTCCGAGATATCTGTTGTTGTTGAAGGCAGCACATTCTTTCAAAAAAAACAACGTTAGTATTTGATAATTTTTGATCCAATATCTTTCAACCTATCGATTCCCAAGTCAAGCTAAGCTGCACCAGATAGTGAGTAAAACAAAAAAAATTCCTTTTTTTGTTTTGAGCCCTTCTTTTTATGAGACACTTACGCTTGGTATAACCCTGATCATGGGTATATCACCCGTGTTGTTTGAAGTTGTGGTCATGATGTTGGAGATATTGATCTATATATTATCTCTAGTGATTGAGAACATTTATTTGTGCAATTTATGTGTATAGTGATGATTTTGGAAGATCGATAACAATTATTTAACGGAATTTTTTTTCTTCCCTTGAGATGCCTATCTCAGATGATGTTTGTTGACGGCTGTTGTTGTTGCTGCTGCTGCCGTCTCAATGAGGTTGGTAAATTGAGATTTCTGATTGAGTAAATGATTGTTGACAATAAGCTGTTCTAGATATATTAAACTAGTGAGTGATTTCAATCGATGGTGGAGATGATTATAAATTTTTGTGTTACAGAAGTAAATCTTGTCCCCTTCTTTGCTGCCCTGTATCTGTAACACAGAAGTAGCAAATATCCAGATTTGAGAGATATGCACACGACTCTTTTTTTTCCATCAACTAAAGTAGTGTGGGTGATATCATGATGATGTAGATATGAGCTCAGTGTACATTTATTTACCATTTATTTATATATATATTTTGATTGAGTTACTTCGTTCAATATGTCTTTGTAATTGATGCTGTTGATGTTCATGTATGTATTGGGTTGTACAAATGGTTTATTTGCAAGGTGTCATATATCTGTAACAACATGACTGGATCGCTGGTTTTAGACGTGAAAGCAAGTTAACCAACTAGTTAGCTATCGATATATCTCCCTTTACTGTATGTAACTGGGTGTGTAAATTGTTTTGTTTATTTATTTAGTAGTGTTGTTGTTACCCTACCTGATTCAACCTAACCCTATATTTCTTCGTCTTCGTCTTCACTCTCGTAACAAAGAAAGTGGATATAAAATAATTTTTTTTTTCCAAATCCAAGAACATTTCATAATTTTAAACAATTGGGATCCATATTGAATTTATATAGTTGTATTGGTTGTATTCATCTCCATTATACTTTTTCAGTTGATCCTAGATTGAGAACTCATATATGCCTTTTTCGCTAACCACGATCATCACCTATTAGTCGTTGTTTGATAGTAGGAGAGCATACATTTTACCATACAAGAACATCTTAATTTCCATAATTTTTTACGTGCCTATTTATTTAGAAATGTTCATCTATCTACGTAATCTTTCAACAGGTACGCCGTCTTTTCTGCTAATACTGTTTGTTTTCACCTATGATCTCTTATTATCACTTTGAAGTTGGATTGCATCTTGGTCCGCTTCTCGAATGTTGTCTATTGTGAACAAAAACAATGTAGTAGGTTTGAGCTGCACGACTTTATATTGTAGTGCGCAAACAGTCAAATAAATGTGTACACATACAAAACCAAAGCAGTAGTCATAATAATAGCAATTAGACAAAGCTAAAGCAAAGGAAGAAGACAGGCATAGAAATACCTACACTTAATACAATAACAATAGCGTTATGACAATTTCGGCATCTACAATATCATTTGCAGCTCTAGACCAGTTGACAAATAAAGTTGGATCTAATTTGTTGAATGAGGTGGTTCTTAATACTTCTGATCCATCAGAATTGTATTTGAACTGTTTGAACTTGACTAAGTTGAACGAATCGTGTACATTGATAGGAAAAGAGTTGATCAATAAACAAATTGCAAATAATAATGATATCAGTAACAATAACCAACTACAACAGATTAAAATTAATTTGCAAAAGATCACAACAACAATCAATTATGAGTTGTTTAAAAATCAACAATTGTTAAAGGAACACGAGAGAGCAGAGCAAAATGAGAAGAATGAGAAACAAAATGTGCCCAGTGGAGTTGAAGATCAAATTATGCCTCTGATGAATCCAGTTGAAGATGAGGAAGATGTATCAGAGTTACGAAAGAGATTATTGTCATCAACAATAACGGGTATCGATTCTACATCATCATCTACCGATGCACTGGAGTTGAACGATTATCACGAAAATTTACAACAAGAGGTGATGAATGATCTCACAAATTTAGCTCAATATTTGAAAAATTCGGTGAACCAATTTCAAAATTTGATTGAAAATGATAGGAATGTAATGGAAAAAACACAGGAGAAATTATCTAATAACCAAGATTTATTCAAATTGAATCTATCGAGTTTGGCTAATTTCAATAGAGGTGGTAAATTGTCATATTGGGAGTTGACAAAGATCTTTATTTTATTCACCTTATTATGCTTGTTAACTTTTTTCATAGTATCGATATTCTAAATATAATATATATATTTCAAAGTCGTGCCTAATAACTTCCAAAAAGAACTTTCTGTACGAGACAGCCCCAGTAAGCAAAGATGAAATTGCGGAATGCTGCAAGGAACAAACTTTAATTGCATGGGTGAAGCGAGAAATTAAAATTCAAAACTTGTTGACCGGAACACAGTAAAAGCAGAACAACATATCGGATGTCTTGCTTTTGTTGTTGATTCCTTGGTCACAACTTAATTGATAATTAAAATATCACCACTATAATTACTGGGTAAATTTAATACTACTAAATGCACTTCAGATAATCAAAACTCTACTGTGATGCAGATACCGAAAGAAAGTTCTACAGAGCTCTTTCCTTTTGCACCACCACATCAACACAGGAAGAGAAAAAAAATATTAACTTAGATCGATCATACAAAATCAATGAACATTCATTGCACAAGGAATTGCCAATTTCATATTGATCCCATCCATCAATAAGTTATTTGTTTTCGTTTTTGTCATTCATGGTGTTGTTGTTGTGTCTTTTATGAAACGCCACAACAAGCATATACTTCTGCGCGCATATATACATACATACATACATACATATATCAGAACTATTTTAACTTGCTAATAATACCACATCAAATAAACAAAACAATTCACCCACGTTCGATCATTTTTTTAACTAACTCAATTGATGAATCGGCCGTTTTCAATTTTTTCTTTCTTTTTCTCTCTCTGCCTTCGTATGTGTCAATCACAGACATATATAAATATCTCAACTTCCTCTCTCCACTTTTTAAATTTTTGTTCTTCTTACCTGATATTATAATTATTATCATTTCTAATTGAACACATATACCAACAAAGCAAAAAATGGGCTTATTCGACACCGTTAAAGAAAACTTGACCGCCGAGAACATCGGTAAGGCTAGAGAAAAGTACAATGAATTCAAGAATCATGGCAAGTCTTCTGATTCCGATTCAAACAAGAATGATTCATACGGATCTTCAAACAATGACTCTTATGGATCTTCAAACAATGACTCTTATGGATCTTCAAACAATGACTCTTATGGATCTTCAAACAGAGATAAAAATGATACTTATGGATCATCTAACAATGATTCTTACGGATCATCTAAGAAAGACAAGAATGATTCTTATGGATCTTCCAACAACGACTCATACGGATCTT
>JAJLSQ010000014.1:0-232378 GCA_030567715.1 Nakazawaea wyomingensis
TATAAAATAGTAAAATATAAATCTTAGCGGTGATGTGGCAACTAGAAGCTAAGGAAAAAAGCTCAGAAGAGCTTTAACAGTAAAGTATCATCGCTGAGTTCTCATACTGTCTCCCAGAACAGGAAAAAAACCTTGCCTAGTCGATAAGCCATCAAAGGGGAAAAATGTAGATAAGTAAGAAGAGAAGAGATTAGAAAGTAAAGGTAGTGGAAGAAAAACAAGGAAAAAGGAGAATTAAGAAGAAGAAGAAATAGTTGAGAAGAAAGAAGTAAACAAATAGGAGTGAAAGAAGATCTAAAAAGTGAGATCAAAGAAAATGGAAACTAATAATAAATGCCATCATAATATGAACCCAGATAATGACTGGATATATATGAAAGGGTCTTCCTTTGCCAAAGTTCTTTAGTCAAAGGCTCAGGAGGAGAATTGCCATATCTTCGTTGATTTCGAAAGCGATCAATAATGGTGAGAAACATGTTTTGAAGGAGAATTTCAATGAAGGTGCCTCGAGTGTTGAATAGAATGGAACGTTGTTGGATGGGAGGATAAGTAACAGAAGATTGAGAGAGAAGAGCAGACCAAATGTATTGAGCAACAGGACATTGATCAATGATGTGGTCCACCGTTTTCACGGAATTTTCAAGACATAAACAACAAGTTGGAATGGAAGAGTGGGGTCTATCCAGTAAAAAATTAAAGAGTCACGTGACCAGGAAAAAATAGCACACTTAATTGATAAATCTTTAAGAAAAAACATAAAAGTCCGTGATAGTTTAGTGGCTAGAATTACCGCTTGTCGCGTGGTAGACCGGGGTTCAATTCCCCGTCGCGGAGTTTTCTATTTTTTATTTTTTAACTTAATACAATACCAGACTTCGATCAGAACGAATATGTTTGATTGACATTGCACTTTAATTGGTTTTGAATAAATATTAGAGTATTTCACAAAGTTTTGTCTGAAGTGCTCCAATTTATTTGCTAATTGATTAATTTTGTCTGACCTGTATTCAATTGAGATCCATTTCTGGGTTGTCTAAGAAGAATATTCCATACAGAAATTTCACTGTGCAAGATTTTTTTTCTACGTGACAGGTCAGAGTAGTACATTACGATTCTCGAAACAGATCACAACCCATCGCAGACACGTTCAGAAATTAATATTGTTCCAATCAACTAAACATATCCGTTGTACCACACAATTTTTACCTTTCAACTTAGTTATCGTTCACATAACTGGGGTCACTAATAGTCTTTCCGATCGTTTATCACACAACCCAATTTCGCAGAACCACAACCGATTACCAAACCACAACCTTCCTCTGTTCCTAATGATCAGGTCAACTCAGTCAAAATAACCACTTTGCCAGTGGATGTTTCTTGGCTGGAGTTAATTGTCCAACATTACAAAAGCCATCTCTCCTTCAAAAGGTATTGTCCATCACATGCCTTCCCTGATTTCCACTTACACAACAACAATCATTTGCATTATTACCAACATCACCCTTCATTATATGGCAGACATCCTAGGATCACTCGCATGCTCTAAATTCCTCGACTTTTTTTCTTTCCTAAATTCCCCCAAAATTTTTATTAGACTATGCTCAGGCACGTCAGAGACTTTTCCCGAGTTAAACCTCGAATTCACTCACCTGATCTACTTCAACCAGTGAAACCATTGAATTCTAGTTGGAACCACATTGCTATTGAAATCTTTTCTTGTTTTCCACATGTCACTCAAAATGATCAACAACTTGATGCAGTTTCAGTTACCGTCAATTTATTTTCCAGCCGTTGTCATTTCCCACTCATACAGTGCCACTAGTCAAACAATTTGATTACTTAATCGAATAACTTATTTGTGGTATAAACTGCTTCTATTGATAAAAGAGTATGTAAAATGTCTCATAAAATAAAATAGACTTAATAATTCAAGATCTGAATTACCCCTATTTATATCATTTCCACTGGCGCTTGCTTCTTAATTCAAATTGGCAATTCTGGTGATGGCAAACATAGGTTAGCTTTTACATATTAGTCCATTTGGTTATTCAATGATGAATTATGGTGTTATTGATGATGATATCTAGAAAGTTCCATAAGCATCTTCCTTATTGTATATAGCAAAATTACCCTTTTACGTAGTCAAAAATAATAGTAAAAAATTAATAATAAACCTCTGTGATATGTTAAATGATAATATTCATTTCTCATGGATAAGGACAAAAGGTGATCTGGAAAAATACACAAAAGCATATATTTCACTTGTTATAGGTGATTATTTGGTAATATATATTACGATTGCGATGCATTAAGAACAGAATGTGGCTGAACAAATCTCCAAAAAAATTACTTTTCTCTTTCTTTAAAGTTTGAGTAATTAAGGATTTTTTTGATTACCTTCATTTAACACAGAGACCACAATTTCGATAATTTCGAATTGACTACTTTGATCGTCCAGGTATTCTACGGAAATATGTTTCCAACCCAAGGAGCAAAAATATGTTCAAAAAAAAAACAAAAAAAAAACACCAGCTAAAATAATATACAAATACATAAAAACCATAAATCTCAACTTCCCTCTCTTGCACGTTGCTTTAATTTTTCCAACTCATCATTGTTCCTTTGAGCACCCTTTTCAACAACTAAATTCCTCAATAATCTGTTCTCCATCTCCAATTGTTGAATTCTCATTTGTAATTTATGAGAATTTTCATTCAACTCACGTATATTTCTTTCCATTTCTTGTTCTTTGAGCTTCTTCTTAATTCTAAAACGAGCTGAAGCAGCTGTGTTTCTTCGTCTTTTATCTGAATCCGCAGCATCTGATGATTTGTTTGAAGGAGACGCTGCTGCAGAATATCCAGTTTGGATCTGCATCACCCCTGCTGGAGATACCACTGCAGATGAAGGAGAAGGATCCACCATTGCTTGAGGAGACGTTTCCGTGAAAAGATGTGTTTGTTCATGATTGAAAATGGTTGCTGATGAATGCTCAATTTTTGGTGATGTCGCCATATTTTGATTATATTGTTTTGGAGCCGCCCTCACCTGAGGCGAGTTCGCGTTCAAAATTGAAACGAGATTAGATAGAGGTGCTTGCTGATTTCCCTCAGATTGACTCGGCGTAAAATTGTTTGTGATGTTAGCATTACTGGAAATTCTATTCAACGCACTGACCGCACTGCTATGGAAGCCAGAGTTTTCGTTTCGATCAACCAGCGCTGAATTCTGGCTATCACTATCATTTGATCTTAATTGATGCTGTGCAATTAAAGCAGCTAAAGCATCGATTTGAATTTGAGATAAACCAGCAGTGGCAAGAGTTGATAATGCACCTGGTGGAACATGAACTTTCGGCACATTTGACAATAAGCTTGTCGAGAGAGAATCAATAACCGAGTTGTTTGTTGATCCTTGTGAGGAAAGAATGGTGACCAAACTTTGAGAAAGTAAATCAGGGTTAATCTGACTACTATCTTCAGTTCTTTTTTCAATGAATTCGTTATCAAAAGCATGGTTTCCCGATACAGTTCCTTCAGTAAAATGATTATCAATGAACATATTGTTCGGATTTTGGCCATTATTGTTTAAATGCAAAGGAGCAGCACCAAATTGAAATGTACTATTATTTGATATATTACTCTCGTTATTGCTGTTATTATTATTGTTAATATTGTTGTTGATATTATTGTTGTTATTATTGTTTTGATTGTTGTTATTATTGTTAATACCCGGTGGTTGAATGTCGTTTTCATTATTATCATTAAATTTGGGTTTCTCCTCATCAGGAAATATAAAGGAGTCATCTGCAAATGCCGCCAACTCAGCTGTTAGTTGGTTATCGAAAGAAGTTGGATCTGAATCAGGCATGAACGAGTCAACATAAATCAACTGTTCCAACAAAGCAGCAGGCGTATCTTCGTGATTATTGCTATCGAGCTCATTCACTGTAGGCTCTCCACTATCAAAGCCACTCGACATCTTTTATTTTGGATTGTGGCAATCGTATCATGCGAATCTTTGAGAAATTAGCCAAAATTTTGTATCTGAAAAATAGTAACTATATATCTTGTTGTGATTAATCACTTTCTATCAGTCAACTAGGCTCATACTCCGTGATGGATTCATGATATGGCATAGGCAGTAAAGAAGAGGAAAAAGAAAAAAAAAAATGAAGCTGAGTGACACCATACCACGTGACTCACCCTTCACTTTTGGACTGCCGCATCGGGAAATAAAGGGCCTTTTAACAGCTGGCGCCTCATTATGTCAAACAGAGATGAGATAGATAGATCTCTGGAGGTTAAAAAAACAGTGATAGCTGGTGAAAAACTCCAATGGAGCTATAAAATCAGATATTGGAACTAGATCCACTTTCTCCTGCTCTCTTAAGTCGTTATGATGAAAAAAGTCACCTCTTTATCCAAGCTAGATGATAACAAATTACCATGAATACAAAAAAAAACATTCTATCATACATTTCTGCTTTTATTTCTAACTCTATATACAATGATATTTGAACAAAAGCAGCTTAGAAAAATCTCTTACCCAATTCATATGTACTTATCATTATCGCACATGAGGGGGCAATTTTCATTGATCTCGGGATCAACCCAACGTAAAGAGATCCAAAGCCCTCATTTCGGACCATTTGATATAAAAATTTAAACATTGATGTCTTTTGATGCTCCGAAGAGACCTGTAATCTCGTCTTACCCACATCGAAAGGATTTGTCAGCACAGCTGCAATTACTCCAGATATTGAGCCACTTAAAAAACTGCATAAAAACACCTTGGAATCAATTTTAGTGGTTTTGTTGGGGTTCAAGTTTGGGTTAAGGTACTTGACATGTTTTTTAAACCAATGAGACGTGAATTCATACGATGACCAATAAATACCGCTAAAGGGAACGTCTCTTAACAAAGTTATCGGTAAACCACGAAACAACGACGAAAATCCAGTTTCTTTGATTTCTTTGTATGAATTTTTCAAAACCATTTTCATCAAATTGCTTCCGGAAGAGGAGGGAATAGCCTGTAACCTTGTCTTGACCAACTCTATTGGTGCCACCGACGTGGCAGATAGCACCCTGGCTAATGATCCACAGATCAATGGATTTAACACATGATTGTCCTTTATTGGCGATGCATCTCGAAGATACTCGTAACCTGAAAAATAGACAACATTTGAAGGAATTGCCATAAGTAAAACCAAACTCAAACCTCTATAAAGAGCTAAAAATCCTTCATTGGAGTAGATTTTAGTTATACCAGAAAAGGTACCTTTGATTTTCGAGTCTTGAGCACATGAGTTGGTATTGTTGCAAAAATCATCCACCATCGCCTTATTTGTAGTTGAAATATATTTCCCATTTAACTTATTGGACCCTTTGTCCTTGAGTGTATTTTGATCCAGTGTTCCTTCAAGATTTTCCTGCCAAAACACTTGCTTGCAGCATCCATCTGAAGATCTTACATGATCCGGTAATATAATTTGTTGTTGTTGTAACCTAATTCTAACCACATCAAATGGGGTAACCACTAGTGATGTTATCAAGGAGCCAGTACAAGCACTCAACATTCTCTGATGTAATGTGATAGGTGTTGATCCAGTTGCCGCTGATAAAGAATTGGAAATTGCTTCTTCTTCCACCTCCTCTATTGTCGCCGCTATTGCCGATGACATATCTATTTTCTGAGCCGACTCAAGCTTAACAGAAGCCTCCTTGGAAAAGACCAGTAAATATTATATACAAGAATGAATGTAGTCTCTTCTTCACTTATCTGGGGTTAACGATATTTCTTCGCCATGGGAAAATTTGTGATATTTTTTGAAAATAGAATTTTTTGCTTTTTCTTCGCGGAAACGTTATCAGATGGTGATGGGTACCGGAAAGAAGCATAAGTCCTACATTACTTTGAAGGAGCTGTGAGTAAAATATTATATATCTATATCTGCTGTTTGAATAAAAGAGGGAATTGTTGATTCGGCAAAATCTTTTGCAACACTTTATGTTGTAATTGGCAAGAATGGAGCCAATCTATGATTTGATCGATCCCCCACCATCGATCTCGTAGTGTTCGAAAAACCACTTTCTCTCGAAGGTTTTTTTTTGCAGTAGTTAGTAATCGATCACATCAAATTTGGTTAAGTTTTCGATAACAAGACAGGTTGAAGATCCTTGTCAAAAGATCTCTCACAATAAGGACACCCACTACTCAGTTACTGCTCCAACTGCTCATCATCACTTTGCTAAAAGTCGAATTCAACTAATACAATAAGAGATACATGCCTGTTGACACAATCCAACCTAGCGCACCATTATCAGGCCAGCTGGATGTGAGGACAACAGGTGCACAAAATGATAATCGAAATGGGGTCATCGAGATTCCGTCTGTGGACCATCCACAAAGACATATGCAGTTCAAACCTTTGAATATGGAAATGAGACATGGATTCGAGAAAGAGTATTCATCACCAGAATATATGGATATACTAGCAAATAGTTTTTATATCTATTATGATGACAAGAGACACAACACATCGGGAAATCCTATGACAGAAGAGGAGAAATGGACTCATTACAAAAATTATCAACCTATTTTAGATTGGAAAATTATGAAAGATAGACAAAAGACAGTGAGTGCAGCAATCGTATTATGCCTTAATTTGGGTGTAGATCCACCTGATATTGTGAAAACACATCCATGTGCCGTGGTAGAAGGAGGAATAAACCCAGCAAATTTTACCGATACTAAAAGGTGTCTTCAAGCTATCGGAGATGCTATTCAAAAGAATCTTGAAAATTTGTCCATGAGAACCAAATACAAACAATCTTTGGATCCATCAGTTGAAGATATGAAACGATTTTTGAATCAGTTGAGGAGGTCATCGAAAGATGAAAGAATACTTTTCCATTACAATGGTCATGGGGTACCTCAACCAACACTGAGTGGTGAAATTTGGGTGTTCAACAGAGGATATACACAATATATTCCAATATCATTATACGACTTACAGACTTGGTTAGGGGCTCCATGTATTTATGTTTATGATTGTAATTCTGCTGGTAACATCATCTCAAACTTCAAGAAGTTTGTTCAAAAAAGAATTGATGATGATAACAACGGAAATCATGATATATCGGCACCATCACCAACATCTGCATACGTTGAGTCTATTCAGTTAGCAGCATGTAGAGCTAATGAACTTCTTCCCATGAACCCAGAATTACCAGCTGACATATTTACTTGTTGTTTGACGTCACCTATTGAGATAAGCGTTAAATGGTTTGTGATGAATTCTCCACTTAAAAAACATGGATACTATGACTCCTTATACAACGAAAATGGACAGATAATCATTCCAGGTAAGCTCACAGATAGAAGGACCCCGTTAGGAGAATTAAACTGGATTTTCACGGCTATCACTGATACCATTGCATGGACAAGTTTGTCGAGACCTCTTTTTAAAAGGTTATTCAGACAGGATTTGATGGTTGCAGCTCTATTTAGAAATTTCTTATTGGCCAAGAGAATCATGCCATTAGCTGGTTGTAATCCCATGTCAGATCCTCCATTACCAGAGACAAGAAATCATCCCTTGTGGGAATCTTTGGATTTGGCTATAGATCAAATATTGTCACAATTACTCATGAACCAGAAACATACAGGAAACCCAGCGACATCATTGCAACAAATGCAATTACACCAACAACAGCTGCTGCAACAGCTGCAACAACAACAACCTCAAAATACAACAGATTCAAATGCAGTTCTGCCTAGAAATGTATCAAATGATGTATTCATGGCCAACTTTCAGCACTCAACTTTTTTTGAACAACATTTAACTGCATTTGAAATGTGGTTGAAGTATGGCTCTCAAACACGACAACCCCCTGAACAATTACCCATTGTATTACAGGTTCTTTTATCACAAGTTCATCGTATAAGGGCGTTGAGCTTACTTTCCCGTTTTTTGGATTTAGGTCCATGGGCGGTGTATCTTGCATTATCAATTGGAATTTTTCCCTATGTCTTAAAGTTATTACAGAGTCCTGCACAGGAATTGAAACCAGTTTTGACTTTTATTTGGGCAAGAATATTGGCTGTAGATTATAAAAATACACAACAGGAGTTGGCTAAAGATAAAGGGTACGACTATTTCTTACAGATATTGAACATTCCAGTACCACCTGGAAGTAACGCTGGAATTGACAACCAGGTTTTAGGAGAACCACATAAAGCGATGTGCTGCTTCATTCTTTCATTATTCGTGAAAAAGAAAGCGTTGAACAAAAAACTTTTCATGAATTCAACAAATATCGCTACAGTGTTGAACATTATGGAGACAACTTCAAATCCACATCTTCGACAATGGTCCCTGTTATTGTTGTCACAATTGTGGGATCAATATCCGGAGGGGAAATGGCTCTCATACAAAGATGGTATTCTTGACAGATTGGTTACTTTGTTGAACGATCCCATTCCAGAGGTTCGAACTTCGATCATATTAGCAATATCGAATTTCTTACCAGATGTAGATAACGAGGAGGAAGAAAACAATACAAATAATTTCGGAAGAGAAGAACTTCAACATCAAGAGATAAGGTTGGCTATTGCAGTCTTGAGTTTGATTGGAGACGGGTCTCCAATTGTTAGAAGAGAAATAGTGGTTTTCTTCAGCAAATTTGTCTTGAAGTACTTGTCATTTTTCTTGGTGAGTGCTTTTGGTCAATTGGAGGAGGAAATAGTTTTGATCGATGATCCAATATTGATTGATGAAGTGCGTAGAAGTTCTCCTTCATATGGTACCATCTTTAGCACCTCTTGGAAGCTGTTGTTGATTTTTTCAGAAGATCCACATGATGAAGTTCAATCTTATGCCCAAGAAGTAGTGGATTATGTTTTACTCAAATTGAACGAAAGCAACTTAGGAGATATTGTCAAGGAAATGGAAGAGTATCTTTTGCAGAAAAGTACTGTTAATATTTCGAACGATGAGAAGTCCTATCACAGGATTGATGAGTTGAGCGTCAAGAAAAGAACTCCGATGGGTGCATCTATTCCTAACAGATCTACTTCGTTGAATATCCAAAAGGCACCGAATGGGAATTCAACAATCTTTATCTCAGCCAATGATAATCCGAGGATCACATCTTCTGCTTCAACCATGTCAAACTCATCGTTCAGTGAAAGATTGAGAAACACACTTTCAGTTACAAGTATATTGAGATCGTTGAATTTGATTGATCATGAGGATGATAGTGCACATAAAGATTCTTTAACTTTGAACAATCTTTTAAAAAACTCTTATAAACCAATCAATCTGGGTTATGGAGTTGATCCTCATCCAACCACACCTAGATTCAAGAAAAGAAACATGAAAAAGCGTCCTGAATTACCATTGGCATCGGGTTTTTTCGATTACAGTTGTGAATATTTCCAAGAACCTCAAATCGGTCTCCAAGAATCGGAAGAACCAGGTAGTCAAGAATTTACTAAACGTATATGGAGAAGAAATCGTAACGAAGCTGTGATAGCCGAAACTCAAGCTCAAAAACCCTTAGCATTGACTGGCAATTGGAACGATATGTATTGCACCCTTGATAACAAAACTCAGCCTAAGCTTATGAAATTTACCCAGTTTGAAGATTATTTGGTTTGCACCGATGATACCGATACAGTTACATGCTTTGATTATCAAAAGAAACAGCAAATTTCCAGATTCTCCAATGGGAACACTTTTGGCACCAAGATCACCGATGTCAAATTCTTGAATGAGGATGATGTACCATTACTCTTGACTGGATCATCAGATGGTGTTGTCAAGTTGTACAAGAATTTCCATTCTGTCGATGATGTCCAACTAGTCTCTTCTTGGAGAGCCTTGACCGATTTATTATTAACTTCGAGGTCAACAGGGCTTATCTCTGAATGGCAACAATCAAGAGGATCATTATTAGTTACTGGTGATGTGAAGATTATCCGGTTATGGGATGCACCAAGAGAGATGTGTATCATTGATATCCCAGCTAGATCCACAAGTTCAATTAGCTCTATTACGTCTGATCAAGTTGCTGGAAGTATTTTCTGTTGTGGATTCAATGATGGTACTATTAGAGTTTATGACAGGCGTTTATCATCCAGGGAATCCATGGTGAAGATATGGAGAACTAATAACTCCTCAATTAAGAATTTACAATTACAACGTGGAGGCTTCCGAGAATTGGCCTCTGGAAACGCTGATGGAACGATCAACTTGTGGGATATCAGAAATGATCAACCTTTATCCACTTTCAAGTTCAGCAAGAGTTTGATGGTGATGGATCTTCATGAACATGCGCCAGTATTTGCCGCCGGTTCCAAGAATGTAGATATAGTCACAACATCGGGTGATTTGGTAACTACTGTCAAGAATCCGTTTGGTCATTTGACCAATAGGCCATCTAATTACTTGTCCACGTTGACTTTACACCCTCATAGGATGATGATGGCTACCAGTTATACGCATAATTCTCATATAACCGTTTACAACTGCACAGAGCCGAACAATGATGATTTCTTTTAAATAGTTTTAAGCTAAGTTAGTTGAAAAAAAAAAAAAATAATACAATAAAATTTGTTTAAATGATCTGATCTAGCTAAGCTCGAAGTTAAAGAGAGTGTGAAAAAAAAAAAAAAAAAAAAATTTGATACAAAAATATTAATTAAAAGGGAGGGGATAATCTACACAACTAACCAGGACTCCTCATTACTAATAGCAGCCTCTTCCAACTCTTCATTACGTTTATCCAAATTAGGACCATACAACTCTTTCTTCTCAATGATCAAATTCTTTGCATACTCTAACTGTGAATAAATTGTATCGATTGCCACAGTGACACCATTTTCCTTTGAAATACTCAATCCGATATCTTTAGCCTTTTGAATAATACGTTGATTTGTAGTGGCCTCTTTGATCAGTTTACCCAAACTTTTCGAATTGAGTTTCCTCACAGCAAGACCAGCACCGATATCGACAACTCTATTGGCGTAAAAAAATTGATCTCCGAAAAATGGTTTGATAATGGTAGGTAAACCGGCTCTTAATGTAGCCCCCGTGGTTCCAGAACCTCCATGATGTACAGCGGCATCTATTTGACCAAATAACCAATCATGTGGTACACTACCAGCGTTGTAAATACATCTAGGTAATGGGACTTCGATTTTTTTCGAGTCAGTGCTACCCAATCGATTAGCCCAACCTTTGTTCAAGATACATCTAACATCGGTATCAACTACGGCATTCACCACGGCTTCTGTTAGTTCTTTTGGATCCGAAACAACGATGGATCCAAATCCAATATATATCAATTTCTTCTTATCTTCCCTTGCCTGTTTGATGAATTCAACTAATCCAACTGGAGGTTCATAAGCCTTGGCTTCATCTAAGAACCAATATCCAGTCACTTTAATCCAACTGGCAAAATCCAAACTTGGTGGGAAAACAGTTGGTGAAATGTTGTACAAGAATGGGATTTTGGATTGCAGCATATGTTCAAGATTTGTCTTTGGAAGTTTTAAAGTTTCCACTCTCCATTTATTAACTTGTCCACTAATTCCTCTCCAAAAAACATTTTCAAACATGACATGGGTTAAATAGTTATATGAACCACCGCGTTTTTGGTCAGGAACTATAAAAGCATGAGGATAAGCTCTAGTCTTGGTCCAAGGCATGGTGAATGCACGCATATAAGGAATTCCCAAAGCTTCAGCGATATGTACACCAGCCATTGCTGAGGGGGATTCGATCAAGATATCTGAATCTTGACAAGATTCCCAAGAAGTTGCCAAAAGATCATTGATCCAACCTCTAAACTTTGATGATGCATCTTTCAAAAAACTAACACTCATAGTTCCATGTGTCACCATTAAACTCATCAATTCCGCAGGATCACCAGCAATGGCAGCGAAATTGATTCCATGTTGTTCAATCCAAGGTTGGAATTCCTGGTGAGTTACAATCTTCACCTGATGTCCTTCTTTGAGTAAACCTTTCGCAAGTGCGATATAAGGTTGTACATCACCACGAGAACCAATGGTTAATAAAGTAAAACGATATGATTTTTTCGGTTTGAAATCTGTTTGAATATATGGATTGTTTTCAAGAATGATAGGTACATTGACCCCATACAGATTACTCAATTTACTTTCAAAGAGTCTAACCCTAGCATCTGAGAGTTCTGACTGAGACTCTGCGAGTTTGACATCATCGTAATTATTATTATTATAATGATCTTTCAATTTATCATCAGTGGTTGAGGTGGTGGTATTATGAGTGGCCTGGGCTTCCATTTTAGTTAATTTGATATCGATTTGTTTCAAAAGCAAAATCTCACAATCATCTCTAGATTCAGATGATCCAAATTCAAAAAATAATTCTTCATGACCATGGATAACAATAACGAGACCTGAATAACCAAATCGAAATCCTTTCTCCTTGTAAACGTTTTCAATGTCTTTAAAGGGTAAAATCATAAGAGTATTAGTTCCAGGTAACAATGATCTATAACAAATTTGATTATCACCTAAATAGATCTTACCATAAACTGGAACATTTTTGATAAAATGGGCATAATACGAGGAAACCAATTTGGTATCCAGTGATAAGGAGAAATGTTTTTGAAACCTTTGAGTAGCTTCCACCCTTTCTTTAGAACTTTTCACCAAATATGGATCTTCTGAACCTCTCTCTAGTGAATTAATTTCATCATAATGCATTGGATTTGATGACCACATGGTTGAGAGATTGGTGACATGATTAAGTCCAGAAGATGTCGAATTATAAACTCCTTTAACCAAAGTTTTAGGAATCCATTTGGATTGTTGGTTTTGATAGATCTTGTCGAGTTCGTTGACATCTGTTTCCAATGAAAATCCATTTGGAGTTGGAGAATTGACTCTATCAACTGGTAGGAAATCTGAACCTTCACTTGATGGGGAACTATCATTGGATTGTTTGACATTACCCTGGTCATTAAGAACGATTTCTGGTACATCATCATTATCATATCTTACAACTTTCTCAACAACAGAGTTGGATGACAGAATAGAAGGAGTTGATTCCGTACTCAAATCTTTACTTCCAAATGAAGGAGATAAGGATTTTGTAAGTTTATGGAAATGTGATGAATGCATACGAGGTGATACCAGAGCTCTTGAAATTAAACTTGATGGATGGAATTTGCTACGGGTTGGTGAAATGGGGGAAGTTGGGGTCTCTATGGGTTCATCTGATAGGTCATCCTCTTCCTCCTCAAGATCATTATTATTATCGTCATCATAATCATCATCATCAGTAGCACTTTCGTGTTCTTTCGGTATTTGTAACGATAATGTACTCTGTGAATCTTCAATTTGATGAGCATTACCCGATTGTTTCATTGCTTCTTTGATACTATTGACAGCCTTATCGGCTCCATACAAGAACATCAAAAAATAATCATCAACTGCATAAGAATCTGAACTTTCTAAAACTTTCAATCTCAAAGTTTGAGAATTTTCGAAAATTGGAGTCAATTCCAAATCTAAAATATTTCGAAGTGGAATCTTAATTGTGACGTGATCACCTTTATTTCTAGCGGCGAAAATATGTTTCTTCAAAGAGGCGACCCAACCATTAGCGGTGTTCAATGAATCAGCATGAAACAAATATGATCCTGATTCCGTGAGTAATTTGAACCAAGTTGTTGTTGTTGTTGTTGTTGTTGTTGTATTTGAAGATTCTTTATTAGTACAACCACCACCACCAAAGATCCTACTCTCATGTTTCTTGTGCACCAATTCGGCTCTTAAAGCATATTGTAAATCAATGGTCAAATAGGGGAAATACAAATCTGTTGAAGAAGAGTAGATAGAAAGAGTACTATCTCTTAGAACAGCCCATTTCTTTACAGTTCTCCTGGACCGATTAGTTTTCATTCCAATTGATCCATCCATACTAATTTTCCCCTGTTTTCTCGGTAGAAATGCAAAATAAAGTAAATGATGACCAGTTAAATATAAATGACCTTGTAATAAGACATCTCTTAGCAACCAACATGAATAATCACTGATGAATTCTTCGTTATCGTCAAGGGCAAAAGTTGTTTTAAGTTTCTTGGATACAGCCAATGCTCGCAGTGTACTTGTGGATTTATTCTCGTTGGAAGATGCTAGTTTATGTACCACTGATAATTCAAACAAGGTGGATTGTCTTCTCAAAGGTTTGATTTGAAAAGAGTCCTGTTTAGCCAAATCAGTAGATCCAGTCCAGTTATGAATAGTAGAATCTGTATCGGTATCAGTTTTCAATTCTTCATCATCTGGAATGATACTACCATTATCCTCCTCTTCAATTTTTTTCTCAACAACATGACCACCAATTTCACTATTCTCCAATGTGTTTTTGGCAACAGAATTATCATCAATAGAAGTATAATCATCAAGAACAGCATCATCATCATCCTTAAGCACTTTCCCATCCTCATCTTCTTGATTTTCGATATCGTCATTAACATCAAGTTCATCTTTCTTGTTAGTATGATTTTCCAACTCCATACCAGCGTACATGCTAGCAGCAGTCAACATGGTTACAATTGATTTGGCCATATTGGATACTGGTTTACCACAATCATGGGCATCTGTTGTAGGTTTGGTATTGTTATCTGATTTGGACGGACTAGAAAGTGGAGATGGATCTTTTGATATAATCTTGGATACATTACCCAAATTGAGATGACTATGACTGATATGAAGGGGATTTATCAGTTCAATCAGCGATCTACTGGGAGAGATGGCTCTTAATAATGATTTGGATAATTTAGTGGTACCGGCAACAGGGGCGGTTAACATCGAGCGACTTGAACTTTCAAGTGATATCAGTCTATCATTGATGGTTGACTCATCTTGATCACTATTCATGGCCAACTATTACTGATTATTACAAATATAAACTTTTATGCTCTTGTTCTTGTTATTGTGGTAAAAAAAAGTGTGGTTGAATAGTTGTATGGAACCTGATCTATCAGTAATCGGTGAATGGATAGATGAGTTTTCTTAGAATAATAGACTCTTTATGAAATGTAGATATTGTTTTGGTGAATTACTTAGATGGATAGATGAGATTGTATGGATATGTGTGTTAATTACTTCCTTATCTTAGCGCAATTTATTATTATTATTCCTTTCTTCTCCATATATGACACAGTTAAGTTACCGACCCATCTGCGCACAACAAACGGGTAAGATGGAGAATGAAAATTGTTATATACAATCCAATCCAATCCAATAACGAATACTTTTCTATATATATTACATTTGCACCCTCATATTGCTCAAAAAAAATAGCCTACCATTGAGTGATATCCAGCTCGGCCTCACCAAATAAACTATCCTTCTTAACCGACATATCAGCCTTTTCCAACTCTTTAACAACTTCATCTGAACCTTCCACTTGTACAGTCATCAAATCGGATAAATGTTGATTTTCAAAACCAATTAAAAGTGTATTCATCTCGGCAAATTCAAGTAAAAATGCATCATGACCTTCTGGGGAATCAATCTTGTGAAATTCAGATTTTGGAATATGTTTGGCAATCAATTGTTGTTCAGAAAATGTGAAAAGACCATCTGAGGTGATTCCAATGACAAGAGTTGGTTGTTCAATGGATTCTAATGCTTCTTCCACACTATTATGAAACATTGGTCTATCTCTTGAAATATCATGTGTATCAAGTTTTCTTGTAATTGAAATATAACAATTGGCATCATATCTTTTCAAAAATTTCTCCCCCTGATATCTTAAATAAGATTGAGCAGAGAAGAAATGTGGAGCTCTATTTTTATTTCTATGACGTGTTGTTGTTGTCATCGATTCCGGTGATGAAGGTCCAGATAGATTGGTGTTCAACATATGATTAGATAAGGATTCCATTGAACTTCTTCTTGAACTCTCTTTGCTAGAACTTCTTCTTGGACCTTTTCTTTGAGGATTCCTTAAACCATCATTATGAACAGACCAATTTGTATCTTCAACCAGTGAATCAATCGTTGTGTTATAACTGCTTTTATTATTATTATTATTATTATTATTATTATTATTAGTCAAGGTTTCCAGTTTTGGTTTCTTTGTACCTTCATTTCTTCCAAATTTTCTTTCAAATGAATTTCTAGAACGATATGTCAACATTGCAGACATCCTAGCGGCACTTAATCCATTTGATGGTGGATCATTCAAGGGATAATAACCATCATCATATTTTGGATCAGAATAAATACACTGTCGTTGTGCTTCGTTCCATGATATACACCATGCCGAACTTCTGGCACTTGTGGCACACGCCACACATGATCTCACATAATCTCTTCCCATCATACACCATTCTAATGCCAACATACCACCCATTGATCCTCCAATAACTATGGCAATTTGTTTCACTCCTAAATAATCTAAAACAATTCTATGTAAATTCACATCATCTCTTACTGTTGTAAGTGGGAATTCTGGTCCATATATTTCCCCAGTTTCAGGATCCTTAGTAACAGGAGATGCAGATCCATATGGTGAACCAAGTGAATTAAGACAGATGATGAAATATTTAAATGGATCAAAGGCTTTATCCTTTCCTAAAAGTGGACCCCACCAATCACTGACATCGGCAGACCCTGTAAATGCATGACAGATCACCATACAGTTATCCCCCAGTTCATTCAACTTTCCCCAAGTCTTATAAGCTACTGGAACTTCGTAGATGATATCACCACTTTCCAATTGATATTCACCAACTTCCACTATACTTTGGTTGGAAACCAATTTGGCAAACGGGTTTTCTGGTTGTACCAGATCAACCTTGGATATCCGACTTTCTCTCATGGATCTGGTCAATCAATTCCTTGTTTGATTTTGTCGATCTGATCTAAAATTTATCTCTTTAATGACTCCACCACCACTGACTGTGTGACTAATTTTTTTGGTTTTTCCTTTCTTTCTTCTCTTCTCTTTTAGCAAAGAAAGAGAGAGAGAGAGAAAAAGCAGCGCACACAAGAAAATGTGATATTTCGAATCCCAAATCAAATTTTTTTTAATGTGTTATATACATACATACATACATACATCTATCTCATCTCGTTGTGTGGTGGTGGTGTTGTTTGAATAATTGGGCTTATCATAGATGCATGCTGCTCGATCAGGTTATCCACAGGCCAATTGCCGTGTGCAAGGAGGATTGTTGAAAAATTTGCAACAGGGAAAGAAACCTTTGAGTACTTTTAGGGCTCATAATTTTGCAGATAAGGTTGATATTCTCATTCCTCTCAAGTTATATTCATCATCATCATTATCATCTTCTGTCATTGTTTCAAATTTCAAACAAATTAAAAATTATAAATTGAGATGTAAATTAAGGGATTTATTGAGTGGACCTTTGTTACAATTGATAAGAATAGAAAATGTTGTGGTAAAGCTTTTCGGTTTCAATTGTCATGATCTTGATCCAATAGTGGTGTCTATTATAAATAATCAATTATGTGTTACATTAGATAGGATTAACAGTTTGAAAACTGGTATTCATATGAAAAAATCTCAATTCAAAGGAGTTGAAAGATATAATTTCATAATAGACCTAACCATAAAAGATTTGAGTTCTAATTTAAATTTTCTAAAATTACTCAAATTTTTCCAATCAATAGACGATGATGATGATGATGATATCGAAACTCCTATAGAATTTATCCTTTCCGTTCAAGATAAATCTATGGTGCCCATGGAGATACCGAATGATATCAAATTAGAATTGATGCTGAGTGTTGATGAATTGAATGAACAAAATATTGAAGTTGAATTGAATACGTTATCAAACATTTCAATTGTGGATTTGAAAATACACAAAAATGATCCAGAATGGGCTCTTCAACTGATGGAATATTTAGATTACGTTTCCATAGGTGGGCAACAGTTATCAACAACTATAGATCCATTTCTTTCTCAATATTCCCAAACAGTGGATATCATCGGTACTGAAGATGTTATCAGATTAACTTTAAAATCATCTCTTGTTCCAAGTTGTTTTATTGTTGAATCATTTATCAATTGTATGAATGGTTTAGAACAGAAAGATTGGTTTGCAATTCTCACTCATGGATTAGTAAATTCCAATTATAGCTTTGGATTTTCGGAGCATGTAGTTCATGAGAATGGGGAGAATAATACCTGTTTTTTGGTAAATGGTGATGAATTTGTACTTTGGGAAATAACTGGTGGTAGAGATAATTATTGATATATAGATCTGTTTAAGCGCAAAAAATCAAAATCAAAAAAATAATTAAAAGAATCTAATCATCTATTTAAACATCAATTAATCAAAGAACATCAAGATTGATCCAAATAAATAATAGATAGATAGATATCTTGTGTGAGTTATTTATGTTCCCCCTCAACTAGTAGTAGTAGTGGAGAATAAGAAGAAAGAAATATAGAGATATAGAGATAAAAACTCAATACATAGATATATCCCATATCAAACTACTTGTGAAGTATAATCAATACTGTTTTATCGGTTCTTACTAATACTTTTGACATATTAAAAAAAAAATTTCACAAATTCAAACAAATCAAAATCAATAGTGGTTTGAGTTTTTTTTTTGGACCAACAACATTTTATATAAAAATAGATTATGTCTTATAAGGGAATACGAGTGGATCAAGATGTATTAGATGAAAGGAAAAAATCTGAAATAGCCAATACATCGTTTCCTAAAATTTTCAACAAGTCGGTGAGAATGGATAAAATCAACACCAAAGTCATCGATACTTGGATCGAGAATGAAGTGGAATTACTCGTTCCCGGTGATGATATCTTGGCCAATTATGTCAAAAACTTGATCAACAATACCCTGACCCCTGACATCAAGGATATTCATTTACAATTAACAAGTTTCCTTGCTGATGACACTATAAGATTCACCAAAAGACTTTGGCAACTTCTATTAGATGCCCAAGAAGATCCAGATGGGATTCCACCATCGTTAATCAAATTGAAAGAGAAAGAATTGGTGGAAATTGATAGAAATCCCATCCGCATTTCAAATAAGATTGCTTTGGATGAAAGGAAAAGAACATTACAAGAAAAATCTAAACCATATAATCATCCAAGATCAGGTAAATTTGTGGATAAACATGCAATAGATGGACGTGAAAATTGGTATCGTGGAGCAGGAAGGGTTGATAAGCAATGGTCACGAAAATCTAAAGATAGATATTCTATGAGAGATTCTGGTAAAACAACGGGGAAACTTGAACTGAAATGGGATGGTTTTACTCCGAAACGAGACCCTTACTGGAATAAAGATCGTAAGTAATTAATTGGTCTTATATATATTCATTCTCCTATCTCTATATATAAAATAAATAAATAAATAAATAAGTAGAGCCGGGTAACTTAATTAATGTGTCGTGCCCCGCACCCCGAAATTTGTTAGTCGTTTAAATTTATGACAAACGTGAAAGAAGAGGTACGATTCACATGTATAGAAGAATATAAAGTACAATACAATTATTAACAGAGTTCTTCTAGAAAAGTATTCATTGCTTTAAAGAGATCATTATAACAAGATATATCATATCACCCATTGAAATAGACTGGCTAAAGAAGATAAAAATGTCAGACCAGCAACAGTTTCAAGAACAGCAACAAGAGACTGGGCTGCTGCAACAACAACAACAACAACAACAACAACAAGAATCTGGAGAACATCATCATCATCATCATCATCACCACCACCATCATGAAAAGACTGACAGCAAAGAACAGATCCCTCAACAACAACAACAGCAGCAACAACAATCATCTGCACCACCAGTGAGAATTGGAAAATACCAAATTGTAAAAACTATTGGTGAAGGTTCATTTGGTAAAGTTAAACTTGCCTATCATATGACCACTGGTCAAAAAGTGGCTTTGAAGATTATAAATAGAAAGACATTAGCCAAATCTGATATGCAAGGTAGAATTGAGAGAGAAATATCATATTTAAGATTGTTGAGGCATCCTCATATCATCAAATTATACGATGTCATAAAATCTAAAGATGAAATCATCATGGTTATGGATTTTGCAGGAAATGAACTTTTCGATTATATCGTACAAAGGGGTAAGATGAAAGAAGAAGAAGCTAGAAGATTTTTCCAACAAATAATTGCAGCAGTTGAATATTGTCATAGACATAAGATTGTACATAGAGATTTAAAACCGGAAAATTTATTACTAGATGATCAGATGAATGTGAAAATTGCCGATTTTGGGTTGAGTAATATCATGACTGATGGTAATTTTTTGAAAACAAGTTGTGGATCACCAAATTATGCTGCACCTGAAGTGATTTCTGGGAAATTGTATGCAGGTCCAGAAGTTGATGTTTGGTCATGTGGTGTTATCTTGTACGTTATGCTCTGTGGTAGATTACCATTTGATGATGATTTCATTCCAGCATTGTTTAAAAAAATTAGTAATGGTGTTTACACATTACCAAATTATCTTTCACCTGGGGCTAAAAATTTGTTGACAAAGATGTTGGTTGTTAATCCATTGAATCGTATCACCATACATGAGATTATGGAAGATGAATGGTTCAAAGTTGATTTCCCAGATTATTTAATTCCACAAGATATGAGACAGAGTAAACGTGATGTTGTTGATATAGATCTGGTGAATGCCTTATCGGTGACGATGGGTTATGATAAGAATGATATTCTCGAGGCAATTCATAATGGCAGGACTCCAGAGACAACAGCATTGTTGGACACTTATGAATTGATGAAGGAGAATAAACTGTTGGTTGAAGAGATTAAAAAAAATCCGGCAAATGCTGATCAATTCTTGGCTCAATCACCACCTTCAGATTGGTCAAATGATAAGAATTGGAAAACTAAGGAACAAATTGCATTTCAAGCCTTGTCTAATAATCCTGAACCAAATATATCATCAGAATTCCAATCAACAATTGCCATCTTACCCTCATCGTTACCACAAATCCATAAAGCTTATATGATTTCTAAAGCTGGAGCTGAATCTGTTCAAAAGATAAGTCCAATGTCTACAAAAAAATCAAAGACCAAATGGCATTTCGGAATAAGATCTAGATCTTATCCTCTTGATGTCATGGGTGAAATATACAGAGCTTTGAAAAACTTGGGTGCTGAATGGGTTAAACCATCTGAAGAAGATTTGTGGACTATTAGAGTCAAATGGAAATATGGTACTGCTACATCACCAAGTGAACAAGAATTTATGAAGATGGTTATCCAATTGTTCCAATTGGAACCTAACAATTATCTCGTTGATTTCAAATTTGATGGTTGGGATGGACCCAATGAGGCCAATTCAAAAGAAGCTGCTGATCCAGATGAAGATGAAATGAGTTCTTTTAGTGCATATCCTTTTTTGCATTTGTCTACAAGACTTATCCTTGAATTGGCTGTTAATCGTCAGGGATGATGTATTTACATAAATTAGTTTATAGTCCATTGTCAATACGTTAATACCGGCCGATTTGCGTTTTTGTAGTAATTAATGGTAGTGTGATACAGTTCTTTTTCTTTTTCTTTTGTATTATTAGTCTATACCCAAGGTAATTGATTGCCTGCCTTATCTGTCAATCAATCAATCTACTTGTCATATACACATATATACCTTATCAGGTATATCTGTATTGATTGATTGACAACTGAGATTATCTGATTGGTTTTCGTTATCGGCCGTTGTTACATGTGCAAAAAGACAAAAAGATAAAACCCACCGGAGAGAGAAAAAGCCCCAAAAATGGCAATAAAAAAAAAAAAAAAGACTAAAAAAAACTAAAAGAACAATCAAATATTAATATGGGATCGTTGCGGGCTGGGCTCAAATCTTCCCACACTGGATGAATAGGTTAAGTTTTACATTCACAACATACATACACAACAGGTGTTTACGCTGATAGATAAGAAATAGGTTTATAAAATAAACTACTTCAATTGAATCATGTCATCGGGGCCTGACCATTTGAAGTCTATTTTGAAAGGTCATTCTAACTCACAATTAACTGGCCCATCCGATTCTGATGTAATTGGTGGTTGTGGGAAAGGGAAGAGCATTTCGGATTCGGTGGAGACATTAGATACACATTTCCAAAGTTTGCAAACATCATGTGATGCCGATGTTTATAAAAAAAGCGAAGAGATTATCAAGTATTTCGAACTCGATAAGAAGTTCAAGGTGATCTCGGCCCAAGGTGATAAAGATGATCCCCTATATACCAAGGTGAGTTGCCCATTCCCAAGTGAATTTGATTTCACCGACGATATTGATGGTGAACCACAACAACGTTCCGATGCAGAATTGAGAAGAGAGAGTAATCTTAGTCATAGAGCCTATGAAGGTAGACGACTGAGAATTGGACTCAAGAGAGAAGCAAAAATTGCAGTGAAGAGAAGTCGGGTGTTGGATTTTTTAAATCCCGCCTTTGTAAAACGAGTATCATTCGATACCGTAAATAAAATCGTTGATGAAAATGATATAAAAGATTTATATGATGATTCAATGAGGGAAAGTCTATTGGATGGTGGTGGTATGGGATTCAAACCTGGAGCCGTGGACCTTCAAGAGTTTGCTAGAGGTAGAGCCTCTTTAACTCCAATGCATCATGGTTCTCCTTCAAGAGCGCTCTCTCCAAACAATGAACCACCAGCTAATTTTAGAGTCCATTCACCTAGTAGGTTATCATATGGTCAATCTAAGATTATAGACATTGATTCGTCTGTGACAACACGATTGCATCGTGATTTTGAATCTATATACGATGATACCGATTTCAGTACGAAACCCGTATTACCAGGGAGAACAGTCATGGTCTATATAAGTGGTAGAAAACATACATGGGTTGCTCTTGATTGGTTATTCAGCTCATTTTTGGAAAATGGAGACACGGTGGTTGTGGTTGCTGCTGTAAATCCATTACATGCCCATTTTCGAGCAAAATCAGCTCAACTGGGAGAAGATGGTGAATCCCAACTGCGTTCCAAGAAAAGAGCCAATCATAAAAATTCACCAGCTCATGTGAGGGAAGTTACTGCAAAAATCATGAAATATTGTTTAGCGCTTGCAGATCCAGATCTCATTGTGAAAATCGTTGTTGAACTCTCTGTTGGTACAACTAGAGAAGCCATCAGAAACATGTACGAGTTATATAAACCAACGGTTCTTGTCACCTCGGCAAAACGTCGAATTGAAACTTTTCCTGCTGTGGCTTGGAGATCTTCGAAAATTGGTGATAAATTGGTTAGTTCATATATCGTTCCAGTGATACTTGTTCCTGCAAGAAACATGGATTTATTTGAATTTTCTTTATTTCTGCAATTGAGACTTAAATTCCAAAATATCAAACCTGATTTGACCACTCCTCAACAATTTCAAAAGACAAAGTTGAATAGTCAAGATTTGTACTACATGATGAATGCATTGAAGATCGGTACTAGTTTAACTGCCGATCTTCTTAAAGGTGTCAGTGATGATGAACTGTCTGTTAATGATACGGTGGGAAATAATCAGGAAACTGATGATACATCGAGTATCGAATCTGTCGAATCTGATGTGGATTCAGTGAAAACTTTTTCTGGTACTAGTTCTATACTAGGATTGAGAGAAACTTGTGAAAAAATTGAAAAAGAATTAGAAGTTCAATTGAGAATGGAGAATAAGGAATCTCCCGATTATTTCAAAAATTTGTTAACCCTTGTAACTGATGCTTCCAGAGAGATTGGTATACGTATGGCGGAAATTGAAAGAGAAGATGGTGCTGGTGCAACGCTTATTAGAACCATTACTGGAGCGCCAAGCAATAAAAAGAAGTACAAGTCCTTATTGGACGTTGGTGATAACAATATAACTAAGGTCAAGACGACAGATTACGTTGGTTCTCGTAAACCTGTTCCAAAAGTTCGTATCGATGATCAAAGTAGTCCCTTGAGACCAACTCAATCATCGTTAAAATTCGACATGAATACTCCAAAGAGAGAGATTCTGCAACGTCAAGCTGCTAGAAAATCATTTTCTGAAACCAGTTCTACTGGGAAACCACAACTTTACCCACTGAGATCAAGTCCTCAAATAAGTGGTGGTGATCATATACATGCTGATCATGAAAAGGAAAAAATGAGAAAACATAGATTCTCATCCTTTTTCAAATTCCGTATCTAGTTGAGTGAAAAGAGGTGGGTGGATAAAAAATAATAATGCACTTTAAATGTCTTTGATCTGGTTAATCTTATTCTTATTTCAATAATAAATATATATATACACATTCAATTCTTCTTTTTTTATTCAACCTCGGTTCACAACATTTGGTGTATCGGCAGTTTTTTTCTTCGTGCTTAAATATAATTTAATATTCAGCTGAAAAGTAAAAAAAAAAAAACTAATAGGTAGTTGTAGCCGTATTACAAGACAGACATATGCTCTCTTCTATAAAACCATATCATGTTCACAATTCCATCAATTTTGGAATCGTGGACCAATAGAAATGTGAAAACCCCATTGACGAGTAATATTGCAAACGTCGATATGGTGGAAAGTCATGTTGACAAAGTTGAAGCTGGTAAAGATGGTAATAATTATCACGATCGAAAACCGCATTGCTCTCAGGGTCTTAAAAATTCCAAGTGGTCGGATCTCTTGAAAACAACAGTGCCGATATTGATCCTTGGACTCACAGGATATATAGAGTACTGCTACTGTTACAGATTCTGTTATTTAGAGCTCCGGCAGAGGGACAATAGGGTTGCTGGATTGGTATTGCTAGTGATATGCAATGTGTTATTAATGTTTCTTTTGGTGATATGGATACAGATTATGATTGTTGGACCAGGATCAATAGATATCAAAATACCTCCGTATGATTTATCGAGATTTATATCACTCCAATATACCAATTCCCCAATTGGGCAAGAACAACCGATAAAACCACCGGATTGGTTTGTATGCAATCTGAATGGGCTCCCCTTCTGGTGTTCTCAATGTCAAAGCATAAAAATTTTCAGGTCACACCATTCTTCTGACACTTCTTCTTGTGTACCGAGATTCGATCACTACTGTTATTATATTGGATCAGTGATCGGACTGAAGAATTACAAATTATTTATTCTATTTTTAGTAACCGTGTTTATATGGTTTTTATTCATAGTCATATCTGTTGCATGTTTCCTGTCAGAGATCAAAGATTATAGAGGTATTGGTAATATGTTCATAATTAATCCGAATCTTATAGTGCTCCTTATGGTGTCGATTTTTTGGATGCTCATGACAGGTGCATTGTTAGCGAGTCATTTTTCACTCATAAATAAGAATATGACGACAGTGGAAAGTTTACATTTGGATAAGAGGAGAACCAATTCCGATGGCAAAAGATTTGTCAATTTTATACATCCTTCGGGTGAGAGTAACAGAATAGTGATGGAGATTGACTCTAAAGAATCGCCATATGATAATGGGTTTTATCATAATGCATGTGATCTTTTTGGATCTCAAGGTGTGTCTCTATTATTACCCTTCAATGTCAATTGCTCAAATAAGCTCAAGGGTTCTTCACAAAATAAAAAAATTTCAAAATGGGGGTTAAATAATACTATAGAACAAGAGAATAAACAAATAAGCGATGAATTTAAGAAAAACATTTTGCATAGATTTGAGATGGGTGAGGGTATTTTATTTGATGAAATTCATAGAAGTAATCAATCTCTGGTTGACTAAGGCTGACGCTAGTCGTCAGTCATTCAGTTTTGGATTGAGTCTTTACACTTTCTGAAGTTGATAACAAAAGTTTATTAAGTACAATTATAGAGATTTATAAATTCAACAGGTAAATGGGCAGGATAAAAAAAAAATGTAAATTATCATTCTTATCAAAAAATTTTGTAAATTAAAATCATCATACTCACTCACAAGTTGGAATATGTTTCAACTAAATTTCTCTCAATATTCAAGGTCTCATATCTATAACTCAATCTAATATCAGGAACATTGGTTTTTTCAATATCATTACCGTCTGGGCCATCCAACATGAAGTTTTCACCCAACCAATGTCTTTTCATCTCATATTCAAATCCTGATTGTAAGACGGAATTTCTTGCTAACTCACATGAATCGACATTGCTCAACTTGTAAATTTGGGCAGCAACTGAATATTCCTCAATTAATGGCTCTCTTGTGTACGAGAATTGTAAAGGATCATCGGTAGACAATGACACATTCAAGCCTTTTTTGAAATAACCAAGGAATGGATTCTTATCATAGGTCAAAAACAATGCATTGTTTGATAATGGAGACATTGCAATATGAACTTGATCTAAATAGTAAAGATACTGAACGAATGGTAACTTTCTCAATAATATACCGTGTGATATTCCCTCAGCAACCAAATACGAGTTGATCAAATGTTCAGGATCCCCAGCTTCACCAGAGTGTGGTCTCAAAACAAAAGTATTGAATCCTCTTCTCTGCCTCCAATGATTTAATGAACATATGTTACAGTAAAGGTAATATAAATAATAAGAATATGGAGGATTTGCTGAAAAATTCCAATACCTTGCAGAAGGAAACTTTTTCTGAAAACGTCTATCAGCTTTTGATTCGTCATCAACAGAGTCAAATCCAATAACTCTTTGAAGAAAGACATGTAATTTTGGATGTGTTGTTGGATCCTTAGTGACCTCGTAAAGAGGGCCAAAGATATTTTTGACGATATCTTGATAACTGTCAATAAGATTACTCTTTTTGTAGACACTGTACAATCTTGGAATTTGGATCAACCACCTAACATTATGACTGAATAAGCTGTTGTCAATGACCCAACTAGCCAATTTGTCCCATTCATCTGCCGATCTACCATAAATGGAAATTCTGTATTCAGCCATTTGATACTTGGATTGCTCCAAATCAGAAAAAACCTCTTTGGTAAGCTCAGCCAAATATTCACCATGAATGTAATTATCGGTTTTCAAGAAAATCTCTCTTAAACGAGATTCTCCAATGGGATTGTATTTCAAGTTGAACTTATCAAATCTATGGAATGTGTCCTTATGAGCATGCATATCTAATGTGTCAATACTTAAGTCATAAGCAGTTAAATTCAAAGATTCAAAGACTTCCAGAAGTGTTAAAACTTTACCATCTCTATGAATAACCTTTTCATTTGGTGAATGTCTAATTTTGTGTTTGATAAATCTTAACAAATGTTTCTGATTCATACATGCTGAATGGTGAACGTGAGTATCCACTTTTCTAACATTGTAGAAATCTCTGTGTGGATTTCTCTTTGAATCTGCAACCTCTTGAAATTCATTTAACAAACTGTATAGATTCCACTTGGCTTCCAAATATTCTAATCTTTTAAAGGCAAAGGACTTGGCTGGTCCGTCAGAAGCGAAATTTACTATCTTCTCCAAATCCATATAGTAATCTCTCATCGTTGGAACATCGATGAATTTTTCATGTGTTATAGGATCGATGATCTGATAGCAATCCTCATCGTCCAAGACATAATCAATGCTGATATCTTCGTTAGGGATTTTACATTTCAGAAAATCAAATGGCTCAGATTCTTCCAAAGATGAAATTTTTCCCAACAGATTGAACTCTTTACTGTCTTCCTGAATTTTCCAAACTGGCTTTGGTGGTTCGGGATAAATTTTCCAGTCTCCATTCAGGGCATTCTTTGGATTGTCTCCAGATCTCTGTAGTGAGATCCTTTGATACTTTGCCCTCAACTCTCTGCATAATTTAACTTGCTTGTACAACTTAATTGTCTCATCTGCTGGAATATCTGCAATGATTGTTTGATCGTGTCCTATTGTCTTGAAAGGGTTACTATCAACGGTTGGGATTGTGGAAGGTTTCGGGTTAAGTTTCGTTTGAGATGAGGATGTCCTCATATGAGGTGGTGGCACTGGATCCACAACGGAATAACGTCTTGTTTGGCCCCCATGAGTTGAATTATGAACCGCTTCAAGTGCTCTCAATTTCGCACTATGTTCATTAATCATCTTGTCTTCTGCAACTGAGTACAGAGTGGAGACACTACGGTTCATATCCAGCTCGTGGATATCGTTCTCATCTGCATCAGGAGAGTACGCTTGTACACCATCTTCATGCTCATTATAATTGTGTAGCGACAAATTATCTGCTGTAAGCTTGTTATGCTTTTCATCGATACTGAGATTATTAATCGCCTGGGAAGTCTTGTCCATTTTGCAATTCAAGATTTGTTGTTCAGAGTCAATGATCAACAATATGATCCTTTTCAATCAATCTGGTTTGGTTTTTTTTTTTAATGGCTCAATCAAACTTTTTGCGTTTGAAAAATTCAGTTCAATGACTAAATCCTATAGCAAAGAGTATATCGATCTGGTGAATACTATAAGATATTTGCTTTCTCTAAATCAATATTTCTGCTTTGAATAATTGGAGAAGTTTCATTCGAAATACAGAGGAATAGACGAGTATTTCAGTAGAAACAATGACCTCGTAAGTTTGAAATCGAATTTGGATCAATACTTTTTATGCTTCGTTACTAACACTTGCCCTCAGATTTAGCGACCCATTCTCCAAATTTGGTTCCACAGGACTTGGCAATAATGGATTTGAGGTGTCTTTGAATTACATCAGTGGTGTGCCTGACTTGAATACGGTGGTTGATCCTAAGTTGAAAATCATATTCAAGTCATTTTTGAAGAAAGATGATACTACAAAAGAAAAGCTGTTGATAGACTTTTTGAAGGTGCTTTCTGATGATTCTGAATCCGTTTTGATCAATGATGATATGATTGTAATCTCATGGGTTCAGTTATATCCAAAATTAGCCATCGATGTTTCGAAAAATGTTAGACTCAATTCTCATTTAGTTCAGAGCAAATTTGTACAAATTCTTGGTAAAAGGTATGCCAAATATTTAAAGGACACTGCAGCTATTTGGTTAGCTGGAACCTTTGACCCAGAAAGGGTTGTTTCAAAATCTGTGGTGAGCTCTTTGACGGCTGCCTTTCAAACCCAAGAGAAGGTGGATCTCTTGTGGAAAATGTTTGCTGATAAAATATTGAATTTCTGTTACCAGGTTTTGAAATTTGAGACCAGAGAAACTTTATCTGATGAAAGAAATATAGGGAGGGATGAAGCAGAGGCAAAATATATCAGAGTACTATTAAGTGCTGTAAATGTGTTTACCAAGCTACTCACCGGGGGCTACATTTCACATGATAAAGCTGATCTCTATGAGAATGTTTTAAATCTTGATGAGTTGTGGGAGCTCATTAGTACCAAAGATTTGAATTTGAAGAAATCTTGTCTTATGTTGATAATCACTCTTGTGAAAAATCAGCCAGAGCTCGTCAATGAAAAATTGTTCAAGACGTTATCAAAGTCTGTCATCAAATCTTTAAACTATAAGCCAGCCACGAACAACATTGTTTACTCAATTATTGCATTGCCCACCATATCGTGTATCTTGAATTTATCGAGCTTTAAAAACGAGTTTTGGGATTTAGGTGGTAAAAAAAGCAAACAAAAATTTTTGTCGTTCCTAGAGTTGGGATCATGTTCCTCGTCCGAGATATATTACGATTTGTTGGAGAAGATACTTTTGAGGGTCCCAGTTAGTATCATTGATTGGTCAAATGATGGAGATTATACTAGAATAACACTGATCTTGCTTAAAGATATTGGCCAGGAAAAGTTGATTCCATTCAAAAATAGAGTATGGTCCTGCTTTTTCTCTCTCCAAATCAAATTCTATAAGGAGCAGCTGCAACTCGTTTCTCTTAAATTGAAAGAAGTGATGTTGGAGTATTTGAATAAAAGCCTTTCCAAGGACATAATAAAATCTAGTGTTTCTTTTTTCAAAGCAATAGATTCTGTTGGCCCATTAGTTGAAACAATAGATATATTATTGAATGCCCTCCCCAATGGAGAAATCAATTCGCAGTTAGTCGAGAATGTTTTTGACGTTTTAAGAGGGGTTGATCCAAAACTCTTGGATAGTATCTTAGTTAGATCATTTGATTCTTTGGAAAAATTAAATGATGATGGAACAAATTATAAGCCTCCAGTGACGTCCTTCATTATCTTCAACAAGATCATCTCTTCGAATCTTTTATCCTTCAAGGACGACATTGACTCCTTTTTGGAAAACGGCTTTGCATCTTATGTTGAAAAGAATTTTGTCGAAGAACCTTTGGCTTTATTGATCGCGTACAATAACAGTAAAGTGTTCGTGAATGTTAAAATTTTGGATGAGGCCTTTGATATGATGTTCAGCAAATTGTTGATGCTAGATGAAAAATTGGCACAAAATATGATTACAAAATTGCCTAGATTAACAAACGTCGACGTCGATTTATGTCCGGATGTCAAATCGTTTCTTGTTGGAAAATCAGAAAGCTTTGATTATGTTGATTCCTCCAAGAACAACATGATGTTTAATTTTTTAACAAAAGACATTTTCATAAACTTGTTCAAGAACTCTGTTGAGAGTCAAAGTGAGGATACTTTTGTCTCTCAGTTTTTGACAAAATTTGATAAGAATATTTTATCTGATTTTCTTCAAAGTGGAGACGAGTCGGTTCAGAGATTTTTCAGCTACCTTTTCAAAAACGTTAGAAATTCAAACTCTCTGCATTTAATACAATCTATTAGTGAAGATGAAGATGACATTTTGATTAAAAGTTTGATGACCTATGTTACACAAAACAAAGTCCTTGATATAGATGAAGTTATCTCTTACTTGAAGTCATATAAGCCTAGTGTGACAAAGAAGATTTTTGGTGGTTTCGACTCTGACAGTTTAATTTCAAGAATCAACCTTGCTATTGGTGAGCTGGTTGATTTGAGATTAGCGATTGCCAATCCTTTAGAGGGAAATATTTTGATTTCATTTACCGAAATTACTTCAACATTTGACAGTCTGAAAACATTGGAACTTGTCCTGTATGCGAACATGCTCCTTGAATTTATACATCTGGAGCCAGACTTTGATGTGAAGGTAATCTCTTGTTTGGCTTTAATTGGTGAAATCGCCATGGATCATATTTTCTTATTCAAAGCGGATGGTGATGATAAGCTCATGGACTTCCACACCAGATCTACAGAGATTTTGAGAGCTACCACCAGTGATTTGCAACTCGGTGATTGTGTCAATAGTATCTATGGGGAAACTTCTCCTTCTTCGTTCTCTTCTGAATTACTAGATTTTTTGAAGAAACAAACCGAAGGTCGTTCTGCATTATCATTCTACTTTAACCGGGTTTTAAAATCAATTTTGACTAATTTGGTGGAAGACGAATCACTCCAAGGATTTGAAAAATTGGAGATCAACTTTAACAAGCTGATGGTGTCTCCTTTGAGATTCACGACGTTGATTATCAGTTGTAGAAAATTCTTGACCTCAACAAAGTTTGAACGTGTTAGAAATTTGATAGCTTCTGAATTGATTGGTTTGAAAACTGATCAGATTTTGAGTAAAGGCTTGACGTATTTGTCGATGTTAGACGATTTCTTGCTCTGTGATTCGATGAGTTATCAAATTGACACATTTGTCCCTATTCCTGAACAAAGATTCAATTTGGTGATGAGAGACTTCAATAACTGGATGGAGAGCGATATCGCATATGAAAATGAGTTCATGTTGGTAAGAATTCAGTTGATATCTTTTATCAACAACTATATCTCCATCGCCACTAAATCTAATGCGTTGGATATCGACAAAGCCTTACAAATGGGATTCACCTTGTTCCGTGATTCGATCGGCGTGGTATCTGTAGAGCAGGGAAATACCGCCTTGAAGGAACTTGTTGTGCCATTGAGATATTCAGCCTTGAAATTATTTATTATTTTGAGCAAAAATAAAGGTGATATCGAAGCTTGGGATGATGATATTGAAGGAGTTTATGAAGAGTTGGTTGACTCGCTATTGTCAATGCCTAAACTAGACACCGAATTGGATCAATCATCAGTAATGATCAATCAATTGTATTACAGAATCTTTGACTCTTTAATTCCAATCAAGTTTTTGAAACAGGATGAATTTTATAAATTGATGAATTGCTCTGGTGATTTACAAAGACTCGGGGTTAATGTGTTGGACAAATTGATCTTAGCACAACAACAGGACTATGTCATTGAGTATGAATTGAGCAGATCAAAGTTATCACTGCAAGATATGCACGATGACGATTTCAGCAAGGCGAAAATCCCACAACAGTTGATAGACTGTATTTCCCAGGTTCCTGAAGAATATGTCGAATATGAAGATTTAAATAAGATGAATAAATATATTTGGGGTTGGTACTTGATTTTTGATCATTTCAAAGATATAACACAGAGGATGAGGGAAGATTATATCAAACAATTGAGACCTGAATTTGAGATCTTTTTCAAATTTGTATTTGATCAAATTGATTTGAGCACCGATTTAGATTTGATCAAGAGGCTATCACTGAGTGGAGAGATCAAAAATTACAGCTTAGCAACATCGGGAAGCTCTGAATCGTATATTGAAGAACAAAAACAATTGATCATTCACCTATGCTATCTCTCGTTTGAAAACGTTGGTTCGTTGGTGCAATCCTGGTTCAACACCATCAGAGACCGTCAATTGAAACTCGGAATTGAGAAATTCTCAATCAACTTCATCTCCCCTATAGTCATTGACAACGAATTGAACAAGGCTTCAAAATTGCTTAACAATGACACCAATATTAATGACGAAAATTTGACTATCAAGATCAATCGTGCCACACATGAGATCAAATCATTGTACTTGATCGACGAAAAAACCATGGAAATGGTGATCAGGATTCCAAGTTCGTATCCATTGCAAAGTGTTGTTGTAGATGGACCTGTTAGATTGGGAGTCAAGGAATCGCAATGGAAGTCATGGTTGTTAGCATCGCAGAGAATCATCACATCTCAGAATTCTACAATCATGGGAGCTATAGAATTGTTCAACAAGAACGTGTCATTGCATTTTTCTGGATTTGAGGAATGTGCAATCTGTTATTCCATTTTGCATTATCAGGATAACAGCTTACCATCTAAGACATGTACCACTTGTAATAACAAATTCCATGCCGGGTGTTTGTATAAGTGGTTCAAGAGCTCGGGTGGAAGTACATGTCCATTGTGTAGAAGCACATTCAACTTCCGTAAGTAGAGCTTACTAATCAACTGAAAATAAATTACCCGCAATATTTTCTATTGGTTATCTATATATCTATGCATCTATATATTAATATCTATCTATCTACCTTTCTAAATTGTAATTGTCATTAGTAATAAGAAATCTGTACGGCAATTTCCGTTTCGTGGGGAGACGAAAAAATTTAAAAATATAAATGTACGGGGACATCCAAGCCAAGAGTGCACAGCCGGTCTATCAGTTAATTGACAAATACACAGGTAATAATTCACATAAAATCTCTCTGTTGATAATAGCATCCCTATTAAAGCTGTCATGGCGAACTTATCCGATGAGAACAATAGTCAACAACAGTTCAACTGTCCTGCTCCCTCTGCCACATACTCTTCTGGTACTCTGAGTCAGAAGAGATTTATTGACAGGGACTGCAAATCGGAGCTCTTTTCAGTTTCTCAGACTTCACCACTACCTGACCAGTATGAAAATATTGAGATGTTGCCACCGATCAAAGATCAGATGGCCCATTCGGATACCATGAGTACTTTTAAAAATAAAAATGTCAACAACAGCAGCAATCCAGAAGAAAATATTGAAGATTTACAAGAAAAGCTCTTCAAATGCAACTCCGCAAGAATCAAATGGCGTATTGGAGCCATGTGTGCTTGGTTTTTTGCTATTGGATGGAATGATGCCACTGCAGGATCAATTTTGGCTTATATAGAAGATTATTACAACATTTCTTATGCTTTGGTGTCATTGATCTGGTTGGGAAACGCGTTGGGTTATATCACTATTGCTCTGACAAGTCATTGGTTAAATAACAAATTTGGATTTTATAGGATGGTTATCTTCAGTCCTATTTTCTACTGTATTATGGCGGCGATAATTAGTTCAGGGACAAAGTTTCCACTGATTGTTGTTGCCTACTATAGTGCTGGGTTAGGTGCGTCGATAGGGTTGAGTCAATTTAACGTCTACCTCTCCAGATTTGATATATCTTCGACCTTGTTAGGCGCTGGGCATGGTTTCTATGGTTTAGGTGCTACAATGGCTCCCATAATCTCGACTGTTATGACTGATCATGATGTTTCATGGCATTTCTTTTACCTTTGCTTGTTGGGATTCATGGTTTTCAATGCTATCAATTTGTACTTTTCCTTCCAAGGTATCGATGATGACCTCATTGAACTGAGTGATGAACACACTAAGGAAGTCTTGCATATCACTGCATCATTAAAGAATACAAACACATGGTTAGTCTGTTTTTTTATCTTGTTTTATCAGGGGGCAGAAGTTGGATTAGCAGGTTATATAGTCAGTTACTTATTGGACTATAGAAATGGTGATATCAGTACGGCTGGGTATGTGGCATCTGGATTTTGGGGAGGTTTAACAGTTGGTAGATTTTTGATGACCACTTATATGTTGAAAACAATAGGGGCTCGAAGATCAATCACAATTCTTACAATTTTATCAATTATATTTATCATATTGTCTTGGTTCATACCAAATTTGATACTGGAGAGTGTTTTGGTATCTATTGCAGGTATATTCATCGGGCCAATGTACTCAATGATTATATCAGCAGCTTCAAGAATCATACCAAGAAAGCTTGTTATTGTCTCTTTGAGTCTTGCCTCGGCATTTGGATCCACTGGTGGGTCATTATTCCCGTTTTTGATTGGATTGATCTCACAATTTAGAGGTAGTTATGTCGTGTTGCCATTTTCAATCGCATTGTTTGTAGCAATGTTGGCATGTTGGGTAGCTATGCCTAATTTTGATAGACCTAATATCAAGAATTGGTGGGAAAGGCTCGTGTGAAGTTACATGTGTATAGAAGAGAATTACAATAGGGCAGCTGGCTAGCTGCTGACCATGCGTGCGCTTATTAATATGAGCTTAATACTAATAAAACTACTACTTGTAATTCCAATACTAAAAATACAAATTGAAATGATCTGCAATCGATATAAATTTATTTTGATTTGTTTGTAAGCAATATGTTGTCTCGTTCCTATAAACTAGTTGCTAAACTCGTTTTGATTGTCGTGTGCGTTAGTGTAAATGTGGTCTATTTCATTTTTAGCCTTATCTTTTTCTTTATGTTGCTACAGCGTTAATTAACATTTCTGTTGTTGGTGAGTGTTTAAAAAAACAGTCAGTCAGTCAATCAGTCACGTAATTATTTACATAAAAATCATTCTGATGATAAACAGAGTGAGGAGATTAGTTGCTGAATAATCAATTCAGAATTTGCTAATTGTAGAGAACCTGGACCACTGAGAGCCAGTGGATATCAAATCGATTCGTATTCCCATCTAGCGCCGCGCAGATTGGAAGAGCAAACAAGAAAACAGCAAGCTTGCATGAATACTTTTCGACAAAGCACATAAACACACAAACATTACGTCTTGAATAGCAATAATGTTTATTTTTGTAGTGTTGTTCTCACTAGTAGAACACTAAAATAAATCAATTATATAAAGAATAGAACTGCCGGCTCTTTTTTATAATCTAGAGAGAATCAAGTAACAGTTATTTATTTTTCGACAAAAGTAGTATATATCAGTCTTTAATTTGCAGCAGTATCTCATCACAGAAATGGCGTCGAAGGAATCCAGAGACATCAATCAAAGTGAAGCTATCTACTCAACCTCAAATGGTGTACCATATTTGCATCATCCTTATGGAGCTCAATTATCCAAACCTGGAGGTCCATTACTTTTACAAGATTTCAACTTGATAGATTCTTTGTCTCATTTTGACAGAGAGCGTATACCTGAAAGAGTTGTACATGCAAAAGGTGGTGGTGCCCATGGTGTTTTCACATTGACCAAGTCCTTAGAGGATATCACATATTGCCCAATGCTCATCACAGAAGGGTATGAGTGTCCCATGACTGTTAGATTTTCTACTGTTGGTGGAGAGTCTGGTACTCCAGATACAGCTAGAGATCCAAGAGGATTTGCCATGAAATTTAAAACAGATTGGGGCAATATGGATTGGGTTTTCAACAACACTCCAGTTTTCTTCATCAGAGATCCTAACAAGTTTCCTCACTTTATTCATACTCAAAAGAGAGATCCAAGAACCCATTTGAATCATAATACAGACTCTACTATGTACTGGGACTATCTCACCCAAAATTTGGAGTCAATCCATCAAGTCACATATATGTTTGGTGACCGTGGTCAACCTCCAAACTGGGGAGCCATGAATGGTTATTCTGGTCATACTTTTAAGATGATGAATGCCAAAAATGAATTGACTTATGTTCAAATTCATTTGATTAACGATAAGGGATTTGAACTTTTCAAAGATAATAAAGAGCCACTGGATTTGCAAGGTGCCGCACCAGATTATAACACTGCGCGTTTATTTCAAGATATTGAAAGTGGGAATTATCCAACCTGGACATGCTATATGCAGACGATGACCCCAGAACAGGCTGAAAACTTCCGTTACTCTGTGAATGACTTAACAAAAGTCTGGCCACACAAGGAATTTCCATTAAGAGAGTTTGGTAAATTCACTTTGAATAAGAACCCGGACAATTATTTCAATGAAATTGAACAGATTGCATTTGCACCTTCTCATTTATTGCCAGGAATGTCTCCATCCAATGACCCTGTGTTGCAATCCAGATTGTTTTCCTATAACGATACTCATTTTCACAGATTGGGAGCCAATTACCAACAGTTACCAGCAAATAGGGCCAGAACTTTTGAAAAAGGTTCTGGTTGTCCATTTATGGCGGGTAATTTCCAAAGAGATGGTCCTCAAGCTATTGTGTCTCAAGGTTTTAGACCAAATTATATCTCATCTTATAACACTATCAGCGCTGCTGAATTGGGACCGGATGGCAAGATTAAATTCAGCAAGAATGATAAGTATTATGGTGTTGTCTCACATGAAGAAGAATTGAAGTCATTGCAAGCCCAACAGGAGATGAAGTTGAGAGAGCACGAGATGATGATGTGGGATAAAACAGCTTACATCTTTACCTCTGGTGTTTCTGAATTGGATTTGGAACAGCCAAGAATCTTGTACCAAAAAGTTTACAACGATGACCAGAAGGAGAGATTTATTGAAAATGTTGTTGGTCATGCTTCAACGATAACCATTGAGGGTATAAAGGAAAAAGTTGCACTCTATTTCGGATTATTGGATAAAACTCTTGGTGAGCAGATTGCTAAAGGGTTGGGTGTTAATTACAAATACGTTGATTTGGATGGTTATATCAGTGCTTTCAAAGCTGCTGAAGTTTGATGTATTTATTTTTTCTATTAATATGATATGACACTTATGATAGTTGAAAATTTGGTAAATGGTAAAGATCTTGTAATTCTTGTAGTTCACTGACCCAGTATGTTTTGTCCTTTAAAAGTCCATCAATGTTTCCATTTTCCAAAAGTGATAATCTTAAACTCGCCTTCTTGCGTAAATACATTCTGTTTAACTGGTCAGTTACATTTTCTCTCAATCCACCATTCTTATTCGTCCAATTTATCAGGTTTTTCAACAAGTTGACCGTATTCTTCATCAAAATTTGTTTGTTGTTTTCGTTAGTATTGATTTTTGATCTCAAATATTCAATGTCGGATCGGCTTATCATGATTTTCAGTATAAGAGAGATTTTTGATGAATAAGTATCATTTTTGGTGTTAATCAACTCAAACTCTTTTACAAGAAGATCCTGAGCTTTCTTGTAAAACCCAGTCATCAATGTGTACAGTTCCCCATTACCTAATGGATCAGAATTGGAGATCAAATTGCTCAATAAATCATTTCCAGAGAGATAAAATTCAAATTTCGTCGAATTATTCGATTCCATCTCCTTCAAAAATGCCAAAACTTCCTTGATGTTGTCAAGATTAAATACTTTGATAAACTGATCCAACCTTTGCAATTCCAATTTGTTTTCCTCGAAAGCCTCTAAATCCAGTGGGCTGTTGAATTTTTCGCCATAATTTGTAGCAACGATCATCTCAGCTTTACTCTTTAAAAAATTCAAGAAATCGTTCAAGGATGTATTGATAACCATGATATCATCTATTGTTGCTGCAGATTCATAAACTGATTGAATCAATCTATAGGCAGATATCTCAGTGTCCAATAACAGTGCCGGTGTGATTACCTCGAACTCATTCATTTCTTCTTTTTCATCATTTTGTGAAATTTCATTACTATTATCATTTTCAACATCAATTTTCAAGATTTCTAACAACTCCGAGATCTGGTGTGTTAAATACTCAGTATACAACCTTGCTGATTTCTCTGCAATAGTCAATGTCTGTTCCAATTTCAAATCATCAGACTCTTCTATAAATTCTTGATATATCAACGCAGCGTTAAATGTCAAGTCCCAAGATATTCTACCCAGTGATTCAAACTTTTGCAACACAAACTCAAAGTACTTCAATATCAGTGGTAATTCTTGTATCACATTGCCAAAACACTGATCTATATTCTCCAATGTATTCAATTTGATCTGCTCAACTTTGATGAAATTGTTATGAACATGGAATAATAATCTTGACAAGTTGTAATAACTGTCCAAAGCATTGCTGTCTAATTGCAAGCATTTCAAGTAGCCATCATAAGCACGTTGGTAAAACCTTAAACTCTTCAGTAGATCAGACGAACTCCATCTATCGCCACTTTCTTCATCGTCGATTCCTTGAGCTAAAAACTCATCGGCCGTCTGTGGTTCTTTTTTCAAACTCTTTGGCTTGTTTCCGTTTACTTTGTCCAATACACTTTTCGGCAATTTAGGCCCGGTTTCTGAACATTTAGACTGTCAGTTGATCTCATTCAAATAGTTTGTTGAGTATAAGCATACTTACTCTTGTTTGCCATCTTTGTAATATTAATTCATTTCATATACCGATAAAAGCAAATGTCATCTCAGTAGTATGTTTTTTTTACACACAAAATAGGACGCGAAGGGATGGGTAAGACACGGCAAGAAACGACAACAAAAGTGAGATGAATGAATTCAAAACAGTATCACAATTCCCACCTATAGATAGCATTCCACTCAACAAGATCAAGAATGCCAATATAGCCCGAAACTATGGATATGTGTTGATGGCTCATCAGGTACCACGTTTTCCTACTACTATAGCATTGACGGATCTTACTACATACTGTGACCGATTGGTCGGTCCAAGAGGCTTTGTAATGGACAAAGAGTTGGTTTCAAAATTGTGTCCAAACTCTATCTTTTTAATGACGTTGAATCAAAGGCAGACTTTGAAGTTTTGCAATCAATTGAAAGAGATTTATGGAATAACGATCGATCTTAAGGGCAATGTGGTGCCATTGCACAAATTAGGTGTTATTATCAAATCAGAGTATTACTTAAAGAACTACAATGATCACCTTGAAGGAATGTGCATTGACTTAGAGTTGGTTAGAGATCTTGAGAAAGAAGAACAGGTACAGTTATCTCAGTTAATAGATCGAATCAAAGACAAATTTGACACTCAAACATTTCATCAGAGGAGTCCACTGGTTTTTAAAACTGACTTCAAGAAGAGAAAGAATCCAAATGATATCTTGTTCCAAAGGCTGAAAAAGCCAGTTGTGCAAAAGAAGGTTGTAGATGCGAGATTCGACACTCAACAGATATTGTTTAATCTGAATTTTTCAAGCGATGACGATGAAGAAGATGATGATAATGGCGATGAAGACGAAGAAAGAAGAGTGGATGAAAATTTTGGAGATGAAGATTCTGAGGTAGATAGTTTGGAAGAAGCTGAGGAATCTTTTATATCCGTGATTACATCTTTGAAAGAGTTGCGCAAGATTCCCTCGGCACAAAGTAATGGTAAAACATTCAAGTTATTTGGATATCTTATTGAATATCCAAGGGGTAATAATGAGATTATATTTGTTGAAGAGACAGAGTTGACTAAATTGAACGATTCAAATTCTTTGATTGTGAAAATTGATAAAGAGCTCGATTCCTTAAAAACTGGCAAGAAGTTGGAGATTTCAGTGATGAAGCAAGTTGTCAATATTGGTCAGATTAAACAGATTGAATTCAAAATTGTATGATGAGCCCTTTTGTTGAAACTGTAGTATGAAAATTTAGAAAGAGACGAAAAAAAAAATTTTGTGTAGTTTGATACGATAAGATCAATTGACACTAATTAAAACCCATAGAGAGTGACAGATACACAATGGCACCAAAGATGTATGTGTGAAATCTGAGAGATATTATATTGATTGTCTGTCTGAAATGTTTCTGAATATTAACATGAAAAATTAGTAAGAAGGAGAGTATTCCAACGAGTTTCAAATATGCCAGAGTAGAGCCTTCGACTAAGTTGGCGATGCATTTTGGGGCCCACGTCAGTGGTTCAGGTGGTATTTCTAATACTATAATCAACTCAATGAACATTGGGGCTAATAGTTGTGCTTTTTTCTTAAAATCACCAAGGAAGTGGGAGTCTCCTCAATACACTCAAGATGAGATCAATAAGTTCAAGAGTTATTGTGAACGTTTTAATTATGACCCACGGACAGATATTTTACCACATGGACAATATTTTATTAATCTTGCCAATCCTGAGGATGATAAGAATGAGAAGAGTTATAACTCTTTCATAGATGATTTAAAAAGATGTGAACTGTTGGGAATTGGTCTTTACAATTTCCATCCAGGCTCAGATCTAGGTTCAGATCATCGTGTGGCGTTGGAGAAGTTGGCAGCCAATATCAACAATGCCATTAAGGAAACCTCATTCGTGAAGATTGTCTTAGAGAACATGGCAGGGCATGGGAATTTGATTGGCTCGGACTTGCAAGATTTGGCTGATGTGATTGAGATGGTTGATAATAAAGACAGAGTTGGAGTCTGTATCGATACTTGTCATGCATTTGCTGCCGGATATGATTTGAGAACTGCTGAAAAATATGATCAGTTCTGGAACTCATTTGATAAGAAGATTGGGTACAAGTATTTAAGTGCTATTCATTTAAATGACTCTAAATCTGTCATTGGGGGTAACAGAGATTTACACCAACGTTTAGGTCTAGGGTTTCTAGGGTTGGAATGTTTTAGAATGATAGCCAATGATGAAAATTTACAGAATATACCGATCATCTTAGAAGTACCATTTGGAAAGGATGAATCGATCTTCGGTGAAGAGATCAAGTTGTTGGAATGGTTAGTGGGAAAGAGTTCAGATGAGATAAAAGAGAAATCGGACATACTATGGGAAAAAGGTGCGATTGAAAGAGATGAGTATATGAAGAAATATGAGAAGAAATTGGCCAAGAAGGAATCAGATGATGATAAGCTGAAGAAAAAGAGAGGTGGTGATGTCTTGGATATGTTGACGGGCTCTAATAAGAAGGCTAAGCAAACTAAAATATAGATAAGTAAATCGATCGCTTGATGTACTTAAATGATGTATATATATCATCCATATGATATTAATCTAATGTTTCTTAATTTTTTTGATGGGTAAAGTTTACGATATTAAAACTCAACGATACCAAAACTATACATTCCTACACTACAGCCCATGATCACCATTTTCTGACTTTGTTGTGACCGCCAGTTTATCATCATTTTCTTTCTCTACTGAACTCAGTATTTCCTTATCTTTCTCATCTTTGACTTCCTCAGAATCCTCCTTATACGAGGCGCTCCAATTATCATCCGGTTCTCCAACTTCCTCACGCTCGAAATCAAACATGGTCAAGATCTTAATCATTTTCTCCTTCAATTGTGGGAATTGGATCAATTCCGGTCTAGAGGATGCCAAGTACAACACTTTCAAGACTTTGTATTTCTTCAACAACATATAGTTGTTCACATTGGACAGAATTTCAGAGAGAGATTCCAACAATTTTTGTAATTGGCTCATATTAGACAGTTTGGAAAGATGTTTGATAAAGACATCGGATTTGTCAATAATGTTTTTCTTGTCTTCGCCGTAATGATCATCATTATCATTGTTAAGTTTCTTGAGATACTCAGGGAATAATAAAGATTCTTGCAAATCTAATCTCAATTGTAGCACTTGTTTGTCGTTTTTCTTGATCGTGTTTTGAATTTTTTTAGAATCCAAATCAATTGGAATAAATTTTTGTTGAATTTCTATTTCTTCCTCCAAATCATCTTCTTCATCCTCCTCTTCTTGCACTTCTTCTTCCTCTTCGCTTGAAGATTCTTCGACAACAATTATCTTATTCTTACCTCTTTTGCTCAGTACAGGAGCAGGTGAGGGTGTTGTACTAGTTTTCGCCTTCAGTACAACTTTTCTCTTCTTACGGCCCTTCAGTGTTGCAGCAGCTTTTCTCTTATTGGCGGATGTCTTTCTTGAATTTTTACCCACCAGCCGACCATCTTCAACAGCATTTATATCCAGATCATCAACATCAGCGGCAACGGTAGCGGGATCGACATAAACTGGGAGGACATCCTCACATTTAGGATTTGTGATTGCTATTTCAAAACTTTTTTTATAAACCCCTTTCAATTTCAGTTTTTGTTTCTCGAAGGATTCCACTTGTGATTCATCGAATTGGGTCAATTGATTCTCATTACACCAACTGAAAGTACCATCTGCAAGAAAATAGACTGGATATTGTGGCTTGGAAATTTTTAACTTAGGCTTTTTCAGTAAAATGTTTGAAGGTAATCTTTCCTCCGGACAGACAATGGAGGGCCATGGTTTATAACCTGAGATTTTCAGTAGCACTATATCATCTGGTTTAAACCTCGACTCTATTTGTGGCTGTTGCTGTTGATCTGAAGACATATTCAATTTATTTCACAAGTATCTATCTCTCTATTTGTTTATGATCGTAATTTTTTTAACATTGAATTTCTGTTATATTTTTTTCTTCTACAATCCTCAAATACACGCGCCGCCTTAGAATAGTAAGTAATCCATAGTTACGTGTGAGTGATAAGGGGATTCATTTGAGATCAAATAAATACGTTAATTAAAAGAAAAAATAAAAATAGATATATCTATGTATATAGATAGATATTATTCCTAACTATATAGATGTATATATTGTTCTAATATACAAATAGGGGGATAAAACAAATAAATTCAAAAAAAAAACACTCAAAATTTCAACTTCCTCTCACCAAAGTGACAAGACCAATTTTAATCATCTCTCAAAACTGTGTAAAGGTCTGGGTATATATCTTTTTCCTTCCTGTCAGTTGAGAAATGTTCTCATAATCCAATAATAATAAAAATGATGATAATAATAATAATAATAAAACACATATGAAACACTCACATACAACAAGTATACCGTAAATAAAAAATTTCAATAATAACCATAGAGTAGGATGGGATGGGGACCAACTAACCGAAATAAGATTCTGGCATGTATGGATAACCGCCTTGTTGTTGACCTGGATGTTGTTGTGGAGCACCTTGTTGTTGTTGTTGCGGAGCAACTTGTTGTTGTTGAGGTGGTGGAGGAGCCTGTTGTTGAGGTGATGGAACATCATTGGCTCCATCATCTTCTTGTTCCTCCTCTGGAGCATTCAAACATGCTTGAATCAAATTTTTACCCTCTGGTTTTGTAACCAAAGGTTGTAATTTTGGAGTAGTAAAAGTGTAAACCAAACCAGTTTCACTGACAACCAATAACAATACTTGAGTACCTGTTAACACAGACAATTCGTACAGTTTTTTCATTATACCGGCTTTCCTCTTTGAGAAAGTGATATGTCTTCTAGATTTATCTTGAATAAATCTAATTTCAATCTTTCTTCTTTCTCTAGCCTTACCTCCAGTAGCGACTTCATCGTCTTCATCACCGGCAACGACTAATTGGTTCTCATCCATAGGCTCTTGGGACTCTCCACCCAAATTTTGTTCTAATTTTACTTGTTCTTCAGACATCCTAATAATAAGTGAAAAGTTAGTTAGTTAGTAAGTATGTAATGAGATAAAGAAGAGATGGGTTGAGGTTGTTTATGGTAATTTTGTTTATCTCCTTTTGTTTTATTGCCTTTTTCGTCACCCCAGCCAAAAGAACGACGAAAAAGGGTAGTGTTGTTTCCCAAAATAACAATTGCCACCAAAAAAACACGTCTTTTTCTTTTTCTTCACTGACTCTCTCTCTGCTTGCTTAAATTTCCTTGCCTGTTTGTTTTGTTTGTTGCCACGAGAGAAACAAGATAATGTGATGTGATTGGCAGATACTTGAATAAAGTGGGCTGGCTGGATGGCAAATAGATTGCCACTGTAACGTTGACGAAGTGTGTATCATCCATAACATGGTGTCTGGAGTGTGTATGATATTAAGTTGTACTACTGACAGCGATAACCTTGTTCATGACCTAATGGAGTAATATGACTTTCTCATTGTATCACCTACCCAATCCAGAAAGCATGTATTGCAAAGCAAAAACAAAAAACAATAAACAAATCCAGTAATAAAAGCTTTTAATCTGGTACCGATGATCGTAAATACAACCTCAGGAACACAGTTTAATATTAGCTTGTTCTTGTTAGATACATACATACTTTTGATTGATTAATTACTTTAATTGATTACTATATCAACCGAATAGATCTTCTGAGTTGATGTTATGTATTCGCAATATTAATGTATGATTTTGTGTATATGATTATTTTCATTTACTCTTTTAGATAAATTACTCTGGGAAAATTGAAAAAGGAAATTTTGGGCAATTCGGGATTTTTTGTATTTCTGTACACTAATTAAAATATGAGGAGAGCTAAAAAATGTAGCTTCCTGTGAATGAGTTACCCGGTCTACGTACCTGTCAGACAGCATGACCGATTTAGTACAGCTTCACTCCGCTATTGGTCAGGTCAAATTGCCCTTTTCTATATATATAGATAGATAGATGCTCAATAGCAAAACAAAAAGAGCTTACAAAGGGAAAACATCATTACTATTCATCAATTCCAAAAATTACTTAAGATATCTAGTTGAATATCTAGATAGATTTCTTTATAAGGGTTAGCTGGGATGACTGGTGTTTTGATATTTCATTGAATGATGAATACTTGAACATGATACAAACACAAAACAAAAGGTAGTGTACTCTCTATAACAAGTTTTCAAATTCTTTGCCCTGTTCCATTGCAACAACATCCTATGTGACTGGAATCATGCCCAAAAAAAAGTTTCTGCAATCAATCAATCATAATAAACTCAATTGGCATGCCCAATGCTTCTCTTTCATTCAAATTCCAAGAAAACATGTAATGATAAATAGTTACACTACTATTACTCGAGAATTTGTTGATCAACAACTGATAACGAACATTACTCATTCATTCTATTGCAAAGAGAGAAATAATAGAATAGATATTAGATAGATATATGTAGAACGGCAAAAAGGGGTCCAGTTAGTTCATAATATATCACTTAATTGTCAGTCTGATAATTGAAGAAATTTAAAAATATAGTACGATAGAAAAACAAAATATTAAATATGAAATGGGTTATGGAAAATTATTAATTAATTAATTATAATGGAATAATCAAGAGATGTGATTGCAAACAAACAAAACATGAATAAAAGTATTAAATGACAATGATGTGATGATAAATTTCTTTGAGACACAAACTTTTCTTCAATTCCAATTAAACGTGAAGGAGAAATATCGAACAAAAGATTAACTCAAATAACAAAATAAAACACAAAGTAAAAAACCAGAAGAATAACAACAATAACAATAATAAAAAACACAGAACAAAATAAACAATATATTATTATAATTATTATTGAAAAAAAAAACAAAAATCCCTTCAACCTCCCTCCTCTTCTCCAATGCTCTGGGTATCAACAAATTATATTTCCATCTTTCCTATTAAATTAAGTATATGTCTTGCATTTGATTATTCCTTCTCCTAATGGTCTCTTTCCATCCTGCATCTCAAATTTCAGCTTTTTTTCAAAAAAAAAAATTAAAAAAATAACATGAGCATATGTTTGTTGTTGGTGATCTAATGTTTCCAATTTCAAAAAATAAATATACCATTCATCTTAATCAATCTATTTCTTAACAGTTCTTCTATTCTTGATAAGTTTGGAGATGTAAATGGCAAAGATACCAACACCAATAACGAAAATTAAACAGAAAACTAAGATAACACCGGCTGGCAACATTGTATATTAAATTATTATATGGGAGTGGATGACTATTAAATCTCTGGACTAGAAAGAAGAAAATGGAATTGGTTAGTTCAAAGCTCTCAAAAGTTTCGATAAAAGATAGACAGGAGGATATATGGCTATCTATATATATATATATATATATAGTAAAAAGACTTACCAATTTAATATATGGTATAAAAATGGAATATGTTTATAAAACAAATTAATGGAATATCCAATTTTTTAATATAAATTCTGAAAAAAACCAGAAGTTTGGAAAAAGAAAAAAATTGAATACAAAAACCGCACAAAGACAAGTAAAATAAACAATTAAATGCAGAAAATTTGATTATGTATGAAAACATCAAATTGAATTGAATCCCACAACCATCCACCCACCGCTACAACCACCGTTTACGTGCATAAAGAAAGATATTGAGTGGGAAAATTGCCCAATGCGTAGGAACCGTTTCCCTCCTCCCACCTACCTAAACAAACAAATGCCAGCCCAATTCGGAATCTCACGGTCTACTCCTTTTCGTAATCCCATTTATGCTGAGCGTGTCCACTACTGCTTAACTATGTAGCTGGGTCACTTCTTTAATCCCATTTCCGTGGAGTCCCCTCTATTCCGGTTGCCGCAACAAACAAACCCAATTGAGGGATTTTTTTGCAGTAGTAGACAGCAAAGGGCAGGGCAAAAAATGAGGGAAGCGAGAAACAGGCAGCAGAGCTAAAAACTTATAGCAGACAGAAGTAAAGAAGTGAGATATATTTTGATATTTTAATCTTTTGATTATTATTTTTATTTATCAATGTCCGTTGTTGTTATATACTTACATACATACATACAAATGCAAATGTTATACAGAACAAGTAAAGTAAACAAAAAAAAAAATTCAAACATTTTTTATCTGTCTATCTATCTCCTATCTCTCTCTTCAATCACACGCAAAAACAAAAACAAAACCCAAAACTGAAAACAAACAAACAAACAAACAAACAACAACAAATATTTTGTTGCTGGTTTTGCTTATTTCTTTCCTGAATTGGGACACCACACATCCCATTTCGTAATACTACACCGATTACATCAAGTACTTACATACCTGGATAAGAAGAATAAATTGAATTGAATACATACATACTTACATACATACATACATTTTTACTAATGGTAAATATAGACTCCCTCAATCGACATAAAATGATTCAATTCAACCTTTGTTTAGACCACACGCAATTCTGTTATCATATATATTCTAATCAATTCGCTCTCACTTTTCAATCATTTTGTTGCTCATTACTCTTATAAATCATATATACCGATGAATTAAGTTAAGTTAACTGCATGAGTTATTGTTGATTTTGTCTGTCTGACTATCTATCTATCTACATCTCTCTCTATCATAGTTGGACACTCAGTAATTCGCTCGTATTTCCTGATCATTCCTTAGAACTCATCTAATTATTAAGTTACCTTCATCATCCACTTTTTTCAACCTCATCTCTCTGGCTTATGCCCCCCCCCTGTGTTCTCCCTTTTGCCTTATTCTCACTCAATAATTTTACAATCCCGCCTCTCCTATATTCATATAATTCTATCTACAAATATATGACCTCTAAAGCTAACGATCCTTTAGATATACTCGGGTTTATACAACATTATCCCATACATATGTAGATACATTTTACGCTTAGATTTTGTTAGGTTCAGTTCGGATTTACTGAAGACAATTGTTATATGTATACTACTTGTATTACCAAAACGGAATAGAGAATTGACGCAAACAACTATGATAAAAGATTTTTTTCAACGTCCATGAATAACAGAAATGAAAAACTTGGTCGATCGATCTAATTGTCATCAATGTCAGACAGATATTAATTAATAAATAAGTCTATTGTATATTATATGTCGTGCACTCTCACCCAATTTATCAATCCACACCCACACACTTCGTTAAGTTTGTGTTTTGTTTAACAGACAGCTAGTTAACTTACAACCTATACAAACAACTACAGGGGATGATGAATAACTAGAAATATATATGAATAACTACCTATAGATCTCCAGTATATATCAATATCCATCTTTGTAAAAACCCGTTCTCTCTCTCTCTATCTATCCTTCAATTTTAAATATCAATCTGTCAATCAATCTATCTGCTAATCGACATGGTAATGGTCAAATAGGAAGGATTGGGCAAACATGTAGAATGGCGCACGGGCAAAAAAAATATCTGAGTCGGCCAGTATCGGTTTTGTTTTGTGCTTTTCTTTCTTTGCTTCTTTCTGGTTCCTAGATGGATGGATGCTTTGCCGCTTCCTTATTTTTGTACTTTGGTTTTGTGACCGGAGAGAGGAATGTTTATGTTTGTTTGTTTTGATTTGATTATTTTGTTGTTTTTTGTTTATTTACTTTTACTTATTTATTTATTTGTTTGTTTGTTTATTTGTTTGTTTACTTCACTATCTTTCGGTGTTGATATATGTTATTAGCACTCGAGCCCGACTTTGCATATATATGTTTTTTAGACAATACAATACATCACTCTTTCTCTATTTCTCTTTCTCGATATCTCTCCGTTTTGCTTACGTTGCTCAAATTATAAGAAAAGAAAATGACATATAGACCAAAATATGTAAAGGCAAGGCGGTAATTTTCCACCAATTACCTTCATATATAAATACCGAGCATATCAAGAAACAAAAAATATTTACATCACCGTCGACTGAACTATTACTACTACGGAGAATGGTTAATTAATTATCAATTATCAATTATCCAACAACTCTAGAAATATATTAGGCAAGGATATCCTAATAGTTAATATTCATAAATAGCTCATCCATTACATTATATCATATCATATCATTATCTCTATCTTTTTCAACAGTAAACATATCATCAGGGGCTGCGATTAATTTTCTTTAAATATGTCGTATCGATTTTGATCAATTCAAAAAAATCGTGCATGTTTTTTCAAATTTGTTTACATCTTTGTTTTTGTTCTCTGTTAAACGAATTACTGGTTCTCACTTCGTAATTGAATTTTTAGTTTGAAATCACACTATCTTTTTCTGGAAAATAGCGCACGAAAGCATGCTAAGCGGTCATGTGATAAAGAGAGGTAGAGGGGCTGGCAATTATTACAATTTCGAGAAGAGAAAGAAAAATTTCATAGAAAGAAAGAAATCTTTTTTTTTTTTTTTTTTCAGAGCTCTATTCTTCATTTTCTTCGTCTGAAGATATATACATATTTCAGACAGTTTCTTAGTTAGTTGATAGATACTTCAAGAACCCGATTTTCAGTATTTGGTTATACTGATTTCATTGTTTGGAAATTCTCAAAGTTGCTGAGTTTTTTTCTCTTTGCGGTACATTCCATACATATATAGCTATCCACCCTTTCTAATCATATTCATGTTTAATAGCATTGGTTAGCTAGCTCATCACCACTCACTAATTCACCACTTGTAATTTTTATACGCGTTTTTATAAGATAAAAGATCAGATCATTCAAAACACACTTATATTTCATTCATATCAATCTCAATTTCCTTTTCCTTCCCCTGTCATAATGATCCAGGACTCCACTTCAACCAAGCAAAATTTAGGGGATAGAAATCATTTTAAACACTTACATGCTCATTCAATACCTTCCCCACCTGCGATGAGATCCAAGAGACGATACACTGAAGATGACGAAGATGAAGTTCAGAATCAGTTCCTGAATAATAGCAATAATAATAAGAGCAGGTTTCAGCAAAGACAACGATATCAATATAATGACACAACAACGACACCTCCACCTATCAATGTTGGAACAGGTAGTAATAATCATGAAAACAATGATAGTACCGATCAAGAATACCCAAAATTCCACCATCCAGAAGGAGGATTTATCCAATTCACCCCACAGGGAACATTAAGGACTTATATAGGTCCTGATAATGTTGAAGTATCTGAATTACAACCATCTGGTGAGAATAATAAATTCGATTTGGGTAATGTGAACCATGGTATAGATGGTTATAAATTGAACCATAATGATGTCTCAGTGGAGAGTTATATGTCGAGAGGATATAGTGATTTCGGTAATGGCTCGAGCTCGGTACAGGATTACTATAGCTACGATTGTGATTCTGATCTTGAAGATGAAGATGAGGATTTTCAAATGATTTGAAATCATGAACGAATTTTCTTCCATTGGTCTCTATCAATTTTCTTGTTTTGTTTTTGGTAGGGTTTTTCATTTTATCGGGTTTTTTATTAGATTTTATTCATTCAGTTCTCTTCTTCTGTTTTTGCTGGCATTTTTTTCAATTTGTTTATTCGATATTGTATTTGTTATTATATTTAAAGTTCTGTCTATTACATTATTTTTATCGTCCGATTTTGAGATGATATTCAGTAAACGATCACTAGCTCATTATTTCAAAAGAAGTATTTGATTTATATATGTCTTATTTCACTCCATTTAATTTCGTGAAAACTTTCTTCAATTTGCTATGAAGATCCCACCCCCACTCTATTCCCTATCAAAGCGCAAACCCCTTTATGTTTTTTGTATGTTGCTTACAAAAAGAAAAATTCGTAATTTGCCACTATTGTAGGGATAGAACAAACAAGTAAACAGCAGGGATTATGACTCTATCTTTTATTTCATATTTAACCTTGGGATAGAATCAATTCAATGTAGCTTTAAATCTCAATTACATTAGAAATGAAATGCACAAAAGAAACCCACTTCAATAAATAGTTGATAATTATTGGTACTTCTGGATCCCATCCCGGACTCTTTTTTTTTTCTAAGAAATTAATTATCAATGACAAAGTACTGGAGTCGGATTTTAACCCCATTATTGAAGAAATAATTATATCGAAGTGGGTTTTCTGTTTATGATGGACTATACTATTACTAAGTAAATTGTTGAACCATTACCAGTTAGTATTATTATTGATTTTGTATAAAGTGAGGGAGAGTGGAAATTTGATAAATGCTTATATTTATCTTAAATATCATATATATCTATTTCTCCTTTCCATATTTCAACCAGAAATATTACAACTCTCAAAAACTTTATAAATCTGTACCTCTTCCTGGATAGAGAGAAAAAAAAAGCTAAAGCCAAAAATTGAGAGTGGATTGAGTTATCTTTCAAAAGAAGTATCTCTGTTTAGAAATATCTTTCCTCTATAAGATTTATAGTTATTTGCTCAGTCTTCAACTAAGACACATTAACCTGGATTTAGCTTATCGAATCAAGGTTATAATAGGAAGAATTTTTTTTTGGGGGTAACTGATAAACCTTTTGCAATTCTTTCCTCAGGAGAGTGTTACTGTACCGGATAAGGGTAAGGTGCGAGAGCAGGGGGGGGGGGAAAGATCTCTTCTAATAGATGGACATCGTATCCAGTCGAGAAAAGACACACAGAATGAAAGAGTGAAAATATTTCCGGTACAGAAAATTTCCATTATGGAGATATAGTAGTCTTTTCAGTCAAGGTAAGTTGAACTCTTCTGTTATATCTATTTGATTTGATTATGTATTGATGATTTGACATCCACCACTAAACACATAACAGTAAATACAGCCCCAGTTTGCTAAATTTTTTTGATCTTTTTTTTTTTCTTTTTTCATAACGAAAGAAAGGAAAAATATCAATTCCATATATGTAAACAGTGACTTGATAATCTATGACAAGGAGAAGAGTAAGCGAAGCGATTGAGTGAGTGATACATATAAAAAAAAATGGACAGAGAAGTGCCGGAAATGCCAGGCTTCTTGGTATCCGAAGAAGTAACAGAAGCATTGAAATATGAAGTGTCGAGAATTTTACATACACGTAAAAACGAATTTCCTGGATCCCAACCAGTAAGCTTTGAGAGATATCATATATCCAATGATTTATTACAACATGATTATCTTGTATGTGAGAAATCTGATGGATTAAGGTGCTTATTGGTGGCCTTGATGAACAAGGATACCGGTGAGGAAGGATGCTTTTTGATAAACAGAGAAAATGAGTATTATTTGGTTCCTGATTTCCATTTCCCAGTTGATGATAAGGATTTTACTCAACCACATGATGGAACCATATTGGATGGTGAATTGGTGATAAGTACTAATCCTGTGACAAAGATAAAGGAAACAAGATACTTGATATTTGATTGTCTCGCATATAATAGGGAAAGAGTGATGCAAAAGATTTTAACTAAGAGATTGTATTATGCCAGTGAAAAATTTCATAAACCATTTCAAAAAATGAGACAGGCAATGCCACAACAATGTATGAATTTCCCATTTAAAGTTGATTTTAAAAACATGTCTCAATCTTTCAAAGTTTCTAAAGTGTTTAAGGAGATGAAACATTTGACTTATGTCACAGATGGATTAATTTTCACCTGTTGTGAGACTCCTTATCTACCCGGATCCGACCACTCTTTGTTCAAATGGAAGCCTGCTGAGGAAAACTCAATTGACTTCAAAATAAGGTTAGAGATTCCCGAGTTCATTGACGAGAGTATAGAAGATCATCATAACCCAGATAGGTCGTATCCAAATTATGACGTGAAACCAGTTTTCAAATTGTGGATGTGGGAGGGAGGTGATGATGATGCAGAGGTATATCAAGGGATGGATCCATATGATTATCATACGAGTTTTGACAACTATATTGAGTATTCAGAATTATATGTGACCGATGAAGAATTTGAATATATGAAAAATTTGAAAGAACCAATTAATGGTAGAATCGTGGAAACCAGAAAAGATGAAGAGGGAAGATGGAGATTTTTAAGATTTAGAGATGATAAATTGAATGGGAATCATGCATCAGTTGTGAAAAAAATTTTGAATAGTATTCTGGATTCTGTCAAGAAGGAAGAATTGATTGATGCTGAACCACTTATACTGGAAAGATGGAAAGAGCGTGATTTAAGGCGTAAAGAAGAAGAGAGGAGAAGAATGGAAGCTATGAAAAATTTACATAAGGCTCAAACAGTGATAGATGAAAGAGGTATAGCTTTCAGACCACCGGAGGGATTACTTGATAATAATAACAACCATCATCATCAACCTCATCATACTAATGTTTCTGGCAATAACACTAAATCTAATGGTGTTAGCTATAAGCCACCACCTCCATCACAATCTTCTGACCATCATCATCAACATGAGCAAGATAATCATCATCATCATCATGAACAACTTGCCAAGCAACAACAACAGCGTCCTCCAGAGCAACATATTAGTAAACCAAATATGTACAATGACAATGACGACGATGACGATGACGAGTTCGATGAACTCCCAACTTATGACAAATCTGTATCTCCGAAATATGGTGGTGATGATGAAGATGATGAAGTTCACGATTTAAAAAGACAAAAGATATAATTTTAAGCCTAATAAAAGATATAAAAAGGCCATAAGATTCAAACCCAACCCTTTTTATATGCATTTTGTTATTTTTATTTTTATTTTTATTCCATTTAAATGATAGACGTACATGTATTATTATAAGCTATTTACCTTTTTTGTTTATTTTCTTTCATATATGACTTCTATTCTAATCCATGTATGTATATATGTATTGTATTTACAAAGTAAATCAGTGATAGTTCAAGACGCAAGCTTTGTAAAATTCGCGAGGATTACCGTTCCCACTGACGATATATTTACCATTGAGTAATTTTTCATCATCTTCAAATTCATCTCTAACGATATCAGTTTTCTTCATTTGATCTAACAAGACTTTTAATTCTTCCTTGTTAAATCTTGGAATTTCCAATTTGGACAATCCATCATTCATGGCCAAGTATGAGGCTAATTTAGGATCAAATGAGTTTTTCTTATAGTAAGGATCAAATTCCTGCAAACCTAATGGAACATTCAAAGTTGGCTTTTGTCTACCACCGTTTGTACCTATCAATACACCACCTTTGCTGAATGTCTGTATTCCTGTGATGTGTTCGATCAAAAATTTACCGAAAGTGAATTGATCAAAGTATATATACTGGTTTGAAGAATCTCTGTAATTTGTGAATGGTCTGATGACGATTTCTGAAAAATTATCCACCGTTAAGAAAACAGGATAAGTTGATTGTGTCTTTAATTCATCAATCAACAGTTCCCAAACAACAAATTTCTCAACACTTTTTAATTTCTTACCAACGTTTATCAAATCAACGATATTATTTTTAGGAGTCAATGAAAATTGAGCCATTTTGTAATTCTTTGATAGTTGTAAACTTGAAAATTCGGTGAAATTACCTTTTTTCAACTTGTTGAACAATCTGTTCAAAAACATTGGTTGATGATACAACCCGGTATCATGGTCGAGTATGTAATCATTTGAACCATCAATCAATTTTTTACAATCGTTAAAATGCAATACAATACCATTTTGTGACTTGACTAAAGAATGAAATTGTGCTATCAGAGTTGTCTTACCAACACCGGCTTCACCTATCAAAATCATTCTATTTTTCAACGAAGTTTCAGTAGAACTTTTCTTCAAAAATTCAATTATTGGTATTGTTGTATCTTGTCTTGATATCGAGAATGGAGATTTCCAAAGCTCATTGTATTGAAATTTGTTGAATGATCCCAAATGATGCAATTCTTTCAAGTTTGGGTACAGTAATGGTTGATTGACTTCTAAGGCTTCTGTTGACAACAAATCCAATTTCAATTCCTTGGTGTTTTGATTCAATGGTAATTTCGTTGTCATCTCTTTAAAAGTCATATGTGTACCTGGCCCTCTGGAAGGTTTACCACCTTTCTTCTTGTTAGAGACCACCCTCACTCTTATCTTTCTGTTGTCCAGCTCTGCATATTGCACGACTGGTGTTGTCGAGATGAGCCTCAGTTGAGGTATTCCCCTCAACACTATATTACTCGCCCTCAACATTTTTAACTTCGTTACTTATTTATTTTTGATAATAATGATTACTCCTCCTATTTTGATCGTGTCGGATGCTTTTCATCTAATGTGACGATCTCTTTCAATTTTGAGTTTTTTTTTCACAAATTTTTTTTTTCCATACAAAATTATTGACACGATATGTTTAAGTGAAGTAGATCCATTCTGGCTCGATCTGCCAATTTCCTTAACAATCATCCCTTCTTGTACACTGATATCGATGTGAGATCAGATCACAGCTGAAGATAGAGAACACTTCTTCCCGAAAGCTGGGATAAAATCTCAATATATATATAGATAAATATTATTTATAGATGAATTGAATTAATTTACCACTGTAGAAATATGAGCTTGCAAATGCAAATGCAATTCAATTGAATCTTTTCCATTGATATTCAATGTTGTATTCTTGCCTTAAAATGAATCTCAAAAACAATGCTTTGAATAAAATATGAGAGAGAGAGAGAGATATGAGCACTTAATTAAAACGGTGTTAATTCTGACAACTGTTACTCAATTACCAATGTAATGTAGTAGAAAATGTCACTACATCTCATCCGTGCTCTAAAGATTGGTTTCATAAAAACATAAAAAAACAAAAAAAACAAAAACCGTTAATTATCACCGATTAAAGAACAATAACATTCAGTATCAATTAGAAGTACCAGAGGAACATATGTCGACAACATCCAAATCAGAACCTATCAAGAAATTCTTCAATAAGATACCAGGGGTGAATCTCCCTGTGTCTGAGAGTTATCAAATCTTACCAACTTCATCTTCAGCCAATGTCCAAGTCACTCTACCACCGGAGGAACGTGTTAGAGACAAAGTTGGCAAGAGGTTCAAAAAATTATTCCATATGGAGACTGGTGATATCGTATTAGATGAAGAGACAAGTTACTCTTTAAGTACATGGGATAGATATGTGCTTTTCGTTATCACTTTTGGGATCTCAATAGCTGCATTTTTGATATGTTTTTTCTTATTCCCCATCCTTTTTTTAAAACCCAAGAGATTCTCCATAATTTGGACCATTGGTTCAGTATTTTTCTTGATATCATTCTGTGTGCTACAAGGTGTTAAAAAATTCTTCAAGACTATGACCGAGGCCAAAAATTTAGGGTTCACTCTATGTTATGTTGGATCAATACTGTTGACCATAGTTTCAGCCATTTTTTTGAAGATGACTTTGTTAGTGGTTGTTGGAGTAATAATACAGATTTTTTCCATGATTTGGTACTGCTTCGGTTACTTCCCATTGAGTTTTCTGCAATTGAAATTTGGGGGTTCTGTTGCATCTAATCAAGTCGAAGGATGGATGAATAGTTAGGAATTTTTAGATTAAATTCAATTCAAGTCTATTTTATTTTATTGACTTTGTAAGAAAGCTTTTTCTACATACAGATCTATAAAGTCAACAGTCTCAACTTGGAAACTTCCAATGGATCACCAGCGTTGGCAATAATTTCATCCAATTTCGTATTGATCTCGGTATTTGATCTGTCAATGTTCCTGACATACTCAACAACAACGAGTGAATCTCTTTCATCCAGATGAGAAATTTCATTGATACAGATATCTTTAAATTCTTCAACAGATTTTCCCAAAAATTCTGGAAAGGTTTTGTTTATAGTCAAATCAACCAATTTATTAATTTTCTCATCTTTTTCAGTTATCTTCAATTCAAATAATAATGGGTAGACCAATTTTCTCTTTGGATTTTTCTTATAAATTCTGTTTATCTGTTGTAATGCAATGATGTACTTGTCAACTTTCAAATGATATTTAAACTTCATGTACAATGTTGAGTAAAAATCATTGTTACACTTGCTCAAGAATTTGTTGAACTCACTGACTGGTTCTACATCCAACAATTTTAATCCAATTGGATCATCATCATTGTTGTATGAATTGACTTTTCCAATAAACTCTTCTTTCTTTTTCAATTCCTGTTTAGTGAGCTTCTTTTTCTTTCTCTTTTCTTCCTCACCACCTTCTTCTGATTGACCTTCAGATTCAACTTCCTTCACCATGTATAATTTGAACAAGCCTTTCAAAACTCTGTTGTATGTCACATCATCATACAATTTATCTGCCCAATTGATCATATCAATATATTGCCTTGGAGTTCCTTTCCTCATACAATAACTGTGGAAGTCGATTTGATCGTTGAAAAACTCTTGATAAATCTTATCAATAGCTTGGAATCTTTTCAATGCCAATGCTTTAAAGTTTCTAATACTCTCCTTGTCTGTAGATGAATTGTACAACCTGTAATATGCCTCAGCACTCTCTACAATGAACCAACAACATTGCATCAAATGTAAGTCTTTGACACCATTCACCAGTTCTTTGTCCAACTTGGTAAACATCGAGATTATGTCAGCTGCTTCATCAATCATATTTGCCCTGAGATAGTATTTGGTAGTTTTAGAATTGATGAATCTGTCCTGTAAGTCCAACTCTCTACCCTCGTTCATCTTCTTTGCAGCCTCGACCAACTTATTTTCATGTTTCAAGATTCTTGCCTTTAAGATATACAATTCAACCAACGTTGGGGTATGATTCAAAGCGATATCAATATACTTATTAGCATTGACCAAATCCTTCTTGTATAAAAAGTGTTGAGCAAGAAAATAAGCCGTCCAACAATAAGTGAGGGGACTATAATCCAGTGCCTCATTCTCAAGAAAGTTGATGGCTATTTCTTCAATGGCATCTCTCTTGGCGCGTTGCTTGTATAAGGGCTTTACATTAACAAATGTGGATGGCACACCTCTTTTCAACTGAGAAATGATATAAATTGATAACCTTTTTGTCAACTCTTCACCTTCATTTAAGAATTGTAAGGGAATAAAATTGACTGGATCAGCCTTTGGGTAAAATTCTGCCAATTTATTGTACAATTTTAATTTGGTTTCAATATCCGATGAGTCGATTTTCAATGATTTTTCGAGCAAATAATAGTAATTCTTGTTATCAGGATCTCTTCTCAACAATTGCCTATAGATCAAGCTTGCCTCTTTTTCTTGTTCGGTGTTCATCAAATATTGAGCCTTAAATTCTAAGAAACTTTGCTTGTCAAAGACTAGAGACTCAATGTGATCAAGATTTTTCAAAGCCCTCTGGAAATCTCCACTTTCTGCAATTATTTGGTTTTTATACAACAAACTCTCGCTATGTTCGAATAAATCAGCTTCATTTAACTTACCATCTAACAAAGATTCAATTCTTGACAAAACTTTGTCAGCTGCCTTATAATCTTTGTTCAAGTGATGAGCAACAGCAGTGGCAGTCCAATTGGCCCTATAACCTGGCTGGTCATCCAAATATAACAATCTTGAGGAAGTTAAGCCTTTGTAATCTCTAATTTGGGATTGTACAATAGCTAACTCTCTCGAGATGGATTTATTAACGCTGCCGTTGTCAATAGCTGCTTTGAACCATTTGGCAGCCCCAGTATAATCGGACAAGTTCCTATAATAGATCGCCACAATATGGTTAGCGACCGGGTTGTCTGGATTTTTGGATATTGCATTGGAGATGTATTGTTTGGCTCCAACAAGGTCATCCGTGTAATACAAGACCAACCCTTTCAACGCTATGCTTTCGACATGGTTTGAGTTTTTTTTCAAATTCTGATCCAAGATTTTGATTGCCTTCTTGTAGTTCTTGGCTTCATAAAGCTTCAAGGCTTCTTTGAACTGTTGGTCTTCTTTAGAAGCAAACAAAGGGGCAACTCTTCGAGACATTGTGTAGTGGTTTAATTGAACTAACTAACTGACTGACTAAAATCTTTTGAATGGTATAATGTTCTCACTGAGCACAAAATCCATCGTTCAAAACTTTTTTTTTCTTCTCGGTCGGGTAGACTTCCTAATACGGCAATTAATTGCAGAATGCTCTTTGCAAAGCAAAAAACAGATCAATTCTCTATATGAAGAGAAGAGTATGTATATTCTTGTTATATTTTGAAGAGGATACAAAACGTGTGATTGTTCAACTATTTAGTATACAAGAAGCATCTTATTGATAGATCCACATTCAAATGCAATACGTCGGAAGAGCTTTGGACTCCGTGTCCAAGACATGGAGTTCTATCAATCCAGCCACGTTGAGCGGGGCAGTCGATGTTATTGTAGTAGAGCAGGAAAATGGCGATTTATCGTGCTCGCCATTCCATGTTCGATTTGGAAAATTCCAATTACTACGTCCTTCGCAGAAGAAAGTTGATTTCATAGTGAATGGTCAAAAAACCAATCTTCCGATGAAGTTGAGTGATGGAGGAGAGGCCTTTTTCGTTTTCGAGACGGATTATAATCTGCTGATCCCAAAAGATTTTCAAACATCCCCTGTCATATCGCCTTCATCATCACCTTCTCAATCGCCTTCATCATCACCAATTAAAAACTCCGAGACAGAACCCGAGTTTTTGGATTTGGGTGAAGGGGCCACTGATTCAACCGTTTCATTGAATCAATCATTGACTAAGAGATTGTCATTTGAACAAGCTCAAAAATTGTCGAAGAAGTTAACTATCAAAAATATACCAACCAAGATCGAGCTGAATGGTGACATTTTCTTGGATATGCAAGGTTATAAAAGTGATAACAAGCTGGTTCATGATTCTGATGAGATAATAAAGAATTTATTGACTGATGAGTTTGGAGACTCAGTGGATCTCGACAAATTGATCAAGGAAGACCAAGAGGGTAACATATTGATAAATGGGTTTGAAGAAAGTACAGAGCCTACCAGTTCTCCATCACCACTGTCTACTGCTTCATCCGACAATTCATCTTTCCATATTCAATCGGACGATGAATTAGAACCAACAGAGGATGGAACCATTTTCCTGAAGTCATTGAGATTGACAAACGAACAATTAAAATGTTTGAAGTTACAACCAGGCGCTAATATGATTCAGTTTTCGGTCAACGAGGGTAAAGCGGTGATAAGTTCAAGGCTATTCTTGTGGAAATATAATGTGCCAATTGTTATATCTGATATCGATGGAACAATAACGAAATCGGATGCATTGGGTCATGTGTTGACCATGATTGGTAAGGATTGGACACATCAAGGTGTTTGCAAATTGTTCAACGATATATCGTTGAATGGGTATAACATAATGTATTTAACAGCTAGATCTGTGGGACAAGCAGATGCAACAAGAAATTACCTTGATAATATATGTCAAGAAGGTATATCATTACCAAAAGGACCAGTTATTTTGAGTCCCGATAGAACTTTTGCTGCCTTGAAGAGAGAAGTGATATTGAAAAAACCGGAGGTGTTCAAGATGTCATGTTTAAATGATATAAAATTATTGTATGATTTGGATAATCAATCAAAGACTCCATTTTTGGCTGGATTTGGTAATAGGATAACTGATGCTTTATCCTATAGATCGGTGGGGATCCCATCTTCGAGAATTTTTACCATCAACCCAGATGGGGAGGTTCATATGGAATTGCTAGAATTGGCAGGTTACAAATCTTCATATATTTTCATCACTGAATTGGTTGATCATTTCTTCCCACCCGTCAAGGTGGAGACGATTGAGTCTAGCGGGAGAAATAGTAAGAAAAATTTGTATGTCTCAAATGAGGAGAGCTTTACTGATGTTAATTTTTGGAGAGAACCAATTCCAGACTTGAGCGATATCAGTGATTCTGAGAATGTGACAAGACCTTCGAGCCCACCTCCTATAGCCCAAGCCAAAGCCAGTTCTCAATCTTTGCCTCTGTTATCATCGTCACCAATTTTTGCACCATCTAGCGTTTCGGATAGCAATCTACCAGGAAAACCTGGAGATGTATCAAATCATTATTTGAGTGAATCCTTTAAAGAAGAAGAAGAAACTGAAGAAGAAGACGAAGATGATGAAAGTGATGATCCAGATTATGAAGATGAAGACGAAGATGGAGATGACGATGTGATATATGAAGATGAGGAGGATTTCAGTGATGGGGAAGAGGAAGATTTGGATTACAGTGAAGAATTTGATCAAGAGGAAGATCTGGACCATGACTTAGTATTGGATGTCGAAGAGGGGAAAAATTTGAGTGATGGAAAGAAGAAGATGGATGATAAAACTAAGCCTTTTGCTTCAACTCTGGAGAGCTTGAATAGTTATGGTATTAGAAAACTGAGTGAGTTGTTAAAAGATCAATCAATGGCTACTGATAAGAAGGATAGTTTGGTTTCAAAATTGGATAACTTGGAGTTGGGATCTTAAACAATGAAGAAATGAATAGAAAGATAAGAAAAAGCATTGAATCTTGCAACTAGTTATTGTTTCGATTATTATTATTATTATATACATATATCCTACGGATTTGCCAAATGATGGATGATATTATTAGCTTTCTGCAAAAAGAGTTTATAAATGAGAAACAAACCCCCAAAAGAAAAAGAAAAAACGAAAACGTTTATAGTTAGTTATAAGAATAATAATAATAATATAATAATAATAAGGATAATAATAATACATAAAATGAAGAGCATTGATATCAGGGTATTGACATCTAAGCGCAAGACTGAAAGAACATTTATTCTAAATGCTGATTAATTTAAATCGTTGAGACTTTCTGCGGTTCGTTTTTTACCAAACTATTGACAGTTTCATCTGTATTGTCCTCATTCAGTTTTACCTCGTTATTATCAAATGTTATAGCGTCCGATGAATCCCCCTTCTTCTCTTCTAGTTCACCTTCTTCGTGCTTCAATTCTTGCTCTGCAGCAACTGATTCTCTATAAGCCAGATCATTGATCTCATAGATTCCAATATCCGGTTGCACTCCTTTACAACTTAAACCGCTATTTCTTATCTTTTCGAAATTCAGATGGTTGATCTTCCAATCCAACTTGTCACAGACATATGTGATCACTTGATCACAATAACCCAACAAACTCAAGTCAAACTCACAATGCGGCACAATATCCTTGTTGATCAAAATTTGAGGCACTTTTGATGGAATCAAATTGACAATATTAGAAACTGGGGCCACTTTTAATGAAGTTCCTATACAGATCAAGAGATCACATTCCTGGATGTCCTGTTTGATGGTTTGATGGAATCTTTCCGGTAACAGCTCACCGAAAAAAGTAATATCAGGCTTCATCACGCCGTACGAACCTTGCAATTCTTCATCAATCTTATTCCTCTTCAACTTGCACCAGGGACAGACCGGCAATTCTTGTTTTTTAATTTCGTCAAAGATGGTCACTCCTGGAACTTGAAATCCACATGTGATGCATGACAGTGTAGCAAATGACCCATGACATTGAATCAATTTCTCACGATCGATACCAACATTACTCTCCAGATTGTCAATATTCTGTGTATAATTTCTGAGTAATTTTCCCTTATCCTGAAGTAATCTTATAAAACCATGTAATGGACTATATGCATTTTCAGGCGGTACGATCATGTGTGCAATAGAGTAAAAAATGGATGGATCCTCTTTAAAATAATCCAAATCAAAAACTTCTTGAGGGTCATCTAGACCTAAATGTTCCAATCTGGCATAAAAACCTTTGGAAGATCTAAAATCAGGTATACCCAATGAGGTCGATATACCTGCCCCAGTTAGCACCATTATCTTGTTACTTGACTTTAATTTTTCAAGAAAATTGTCAACAGTATTGAAATCTTGCAATCTAACTCTCATCATCAAGACCTTATTCATTGCTCTTTGTAAAAATTTTATCAAAAATAACAACTTTTCCTCTTCATCAACAATTTCTCCCATCCGAGGTCTATAACCTAATAATTTGATCAAATTTAACAAGTCTTGTGAGCTCAGGGTTACAGGTAAATACTTGTCAAGAAACTTCATAGATCCATTCACTTTTAAGTAGTACCTCAGCAGAGATGTATCTTGTTTTGAAAATGATTCGTTCTCATTTTTGACAGATGATGAAGTAACAGAGGATGACAAGAGAGAAGAAGAAGAGGAGGAAGAAGAAGATAGAGAGGACGCCAATGATCCACCTGCATCATTACCACCGGATACTATATTAAAATTATCATCGAAACTCACTTCTTCCAAGTCACTATCATCATGATCATCATCTGAAACACCAGATGGGCTCGAAATGGATGACGGAGTTAAATTTCTTGTATGGCCTTGTTGCTGTTGTTGTTGTTGCTGTTTCATATGTTCCAACGATTCTCGTTCAAGGTCTTTATTATCAATACCATTAGACGGCTGCATCTTTAAGATATCCTCTGTTGAGTAATTCACTTCTGATGTTTGATCTACCACACTCGTTGAAGATACTGATATTGCGTTATCGTGATAAGAACTATCGTAGATGGAATTGTTATTGGTGGATTTTTGAATCTTTGTTGGATGAGGAGAGTCTTCTCGGTCATCTGAATCTGAGTCGACCAAGATGATCTCTTGATTGACAGACATAATAGTACCTGTTTTATGGTTATTGTTTTTTTCTTGTTCTGTTGATGTCCTGTTAGTGATTATCGATTATTCGATAAATAATAATAATTAATTATAATTGATTATCGCTATACTGTTAACGTGTTTGGTTTTAGTTGTGGATCCACAAAAAAAAAAAAAAAAATACAAAAAAAAAGAATTAAAGAAAAAAGTTTCAAGTTGATAAATGGATGGATGAATAAAATAGAATAATCAGCACAACAAGATGTCAAATAAACCAGCTAGATTACCAAACCTTCCTAAGTTAAAGGTTCTTAGACCTACATTGACAACACAGAAGAATCCATGTCTTGTAACGATGTCATTATTGATGAGTTGCTGGGCTTCTTCAGGTGAGGCCAACAAGGCATGCTTGAAGTTGGAAGAAGATTTGAAGATATGTATGGACAAACAGGGTAAGAGTACGGGTCCTGCTAGATCATCGACAAATTATCATTTGAAAAGATTGAAGAATAAAGTCAATCCAAAGCCATATGATTAATCAAGTTGACTTTTGTAAGATTGAAAAGAAGCGAAAATGATAATGATGAATACATATAAAATACCCGCTATTTGGAATAGAGGTTGGTTTTAGCTTATGCTGGAGTGGGGAAAGATGAGAGGATTGTGTAAATAGATAGAATTAATTTGACTAAATTTATTCAAAAATTAATCACAAAGATTGTAAGATAACATATATATGTATGTAAGTTCCTGAAATATACTATTTTTATTACTCTAATTTTTTTATGTTGAATAGACTGGAACAGCAATCGATTCCAATCAAAAACTTTATTGTTGCTTTTAATTCTTCTTTTAATAACCTAATTATTCACATACCAGCCACATTAGGTCCTAAATAAATACTATAATAGTAGTATTACTATAATAGTAGTATTAATCATTCTGGAAAAAGAGCAAAATAACAAAATTTCAATTGCTGAAGGCAGACAGGGCAACTAAACATATGACATCGCATCTCATCTCATATAAGAAGAAGAGATGGCTCCATTTGAACAACCCATCAAACTAATCAACCCAAGTTTATTATAGCAACTACTTTTGCTGCTACAAAGGCTCCAGATAAAACATACTTAGAGACCAAAATGCCTGCTATCACACTCATTGACTGTTCAGGATTGATCCAGAGACGGTACTACGATGATAATGGTTACTACTATGGAAACAGTGGTTGGCACAGATATAGATGGCTATTATTTTTAATTGTTTTACTTCCAATTTTGTTTTTGGTTTTATTTTTTTGGGGATGCCGTTTTTTGCAAAAGAGAAATAGACAACGTGAACAAATGGGTACAGCACCAACCGAACAGTGGATGGGTAATGGTGGTGGAGAAGGTAACAACCACTATTATGCGGCCAACCAACAATATCTGGAACGAGGTAATGGTGCTGAACAGATGCAAGAACAACTACTGCCACAGCAGCCTTACTACAACAAGGAGGTTGTTGATCATTATTCGGAAAGCTTATCGCAAGAGAGCAAGCCAGATCAAAATTCTGGCATAAATTATACCAGTGACCCCATTGCACACCCTGATCAGACTTACCGGAGACCACCTCAATCCAATGGGTATTATTGATATTGGTATAGGATTTATTCTAATTAGACGCCAGACTTGCACTACTGAAAAAAATCCTCTATTTCATAATTATGTCAAAATGTTGATTTGGGTAAAGTTTATAATAATAATTCTTTATTATTGATCAGGCCCAACAAATTTTATATAATAACAACAATCATATCGAATTGAATCAGATTGAATTGAAATGGATTGCAGAAATTGAACAAGATAGAAAAATCCATTAAAAAAAATACAAGGAGAAAGAAATATATATTTAAATAAGTAGATGATTATCATGAATAAAAGGAGTAAAAATACTTAAAAGTTTAAGAAATCTTGTTGATCATTATCATTATTGTTGGTACCACTATTGTTGTTACTAGTATCATCATTGACAGCGTTATTGTTATTGTTGTTGATGTTATTAGCTGCTCCAGCAGAATAATCTGTCATACCATCATTAACATTTTTTGAGGGGCTTGCATTGCCTACTTTTTTAACACCTCCACCATTTTGCTGTTGTTGTTGTTGCTGTTGTTGAAATCTTTTCCTTACCTCTTCATGTTGTAAATGACTTAATGGACCAACACCAATTTTACCTAAACCAATCTCAGCTGAAGTGTTGGTGAAATTTGAGGTATCAAAATTCATTTTCTTTAATTTATAAATGTACTCCACTTCTTTTCTGTTTTTAGAATCAATCTCATTTTGTAGAAATTGAATGTACTCCACTGATTTTGTCAAAATTTGTCCCTTATTAGGTTTCCCATCTTTCGTTCCTGTAGATTTATCATTTTCATAGAAGAAATTGTCAGGTATTATTGTTAATAATTCTTGGATTTTATCATTGATATTATCACGTCTTTTTCTTTCAACTGAAGTGGTCTGCCATAGACCACCATTCCCATTGTAACTTCCTGGAATGGAACCACTGGGTGTTCCGACTATAGATGATTTTCTAGACCTTGGAGATTTCACAGATGAAGACAATTCGTCTTTTATTATCGAGCTCTTTCTCGAATTTGTCATTGCCTTTGACAATGACTTCCGTACCCCCGATAGTGAAGATGACATCATTTTGTTGTTATATGACGAAGGAGTCAGACGGTACGACTGTGGTTGATATGATTCTCTTAAACCATCACCTGCATCTTCTTCACCGTTAGAATTCTCTTCTTTTATCTGCATAGTTTGATATAATTGTTGTTGCTGTTGTTGTGGAGATTTTTGCTGTTGTTGTCGTTGTTGCTGTTGCGGTTGCTGTTGCGGTTGTTGTCGCTGTTGTTGTTGTTGTTGTTCTTGCTGTTGTTGCTGTTGCTGTTGCTGTTGTTGTTGTTGTGGAGATTGTTGTGTTTGAGATTTTTGTTGTTGCTCTTGCGGCTGAGAAAGAAGTTGGTAATTATCAATTTTACTTGGGATGAATTGTTCTATTGCACTAAAATCTAACAAGTCCTGATCGTTAATAGTAGATGTAGCGGGAGTATTGATATTTGGGATGACATTTGAGGAGTTATCCTGGTCCTCCAGTTTGAAGGTTAGGTCCGTCTCGTTCCAATTCAAGTAATTGTCCATTATGGGTATATCTAAAATTTCTGGCTATAATGTGATTATATGTGTCTTGTGAAATAGAGTTGGTCAAGTTAATGTACAGTGGGTGGATGTATGAAACGTGTTCACAAGACTGGGATTTTCAGATGGATTTAAAAAGACTGTTTAGCCCATTTTTGTAATCTTTTTATTAAAATGATAAATTTCCTTCAAAACATTCGCTCACAGCCCGTGAAATGGAGAGAAATGGGATGTTTTGTGAATACCATACACGACATTTGGGAGGTTCTAACTTCCTTCACTTCTTTTATATGATATGCCACTTACTACATTTCCAACTGCAAGAAACTCTAAATCACCAGGAGAAGTTTAGTTTATGGTCTAAAATTAATTGATTGTTCTCACAGTGAAATTACCGCAATATAGATGTTTTGGGCCTAATATGTTTGAAGATGAACGGTTTCTAAACGAAGTTTGATAGTTTAATCAGATAAAGTTACTTAATCTCATACATGGAGAGAAGGACATACCAGTATTTGGCCTTTTTATAACATGTTGAATGAACCAACCAGATATTACAGGTAAATTTGGACTAAAAGTAAAACCAATATGTATACTTCTATCCCCGCTAAGGATCATATCAGAACATGAAAACTTGTATAAATTAGAAATTCTTCTAACCCCCATATCAATAATCAGGACATAAATCCAAACACTTGAAAATCACACTCATATGACACTCCAATTGATTTTAACTTCTTCGCTCTCTATAAAGTGATTGTTACTCCTCTATCTTCTACTTACCTCAATCTGTTAGTTTTGGTAGGCGTAGGAGGGGAAGTGGAGTAGGTACAAAGTGCCAGTTTATTGTTTTATTCAGTCAACTACTACAATTTTTTTCATTTTCACAGCAAAACACAATATACAAGTATGTAGACAGGTAGATAGATATATAGATAACGAGATGATATAATGGCTGAATTAACTTCTTACGAATGGTAACTCAGGCATTCTCATAACTTCTCTCTCCTTGTTTTCACTCAACACTTGCAATCTCAGCAAGATCTCAGAATTTTGCCACCTCTCTGGTAATGGAGTGACATCAAAATTTCTTGTTGCCCAATAAAAGATATCCCAATCGGCCTCATCTAACAATTCATCGTACTCCATCAATTCCTCCATTGTCAATTCATGTATGTATTTATCCAGGAATTTCGACAAGAGTAAATCCGTCTCCAAGATTCCTCTCTTTCTGGATTGATAAATTAATCTCTTTCTCTTCTTTTCAAGGGGTTCATTATCTCTTGGTATTGGCTTGATGGTGATCTCAATCTTACCATCTTCCTCTGCAGGTATAATAGAATCTATAGATGCAGAAGAGGCTCTAAGAACTGTGGATGACAATAGTCTTCTGCTGGTAACAAGGGAGATAGATCTCTTGGTGGCAAATCTCAACATTTTAAATCTTTAGTGGTAAATCTTTTAACCTTGAATTATTTAGATCAATCAATCTCTTTCATATATTTAATTCCATTCATTCCTTTCCAATTTTGTCTAAAAGAAAGCAAAAAACAAAAAGGAGAAAAGGTCGTGTGTCTTTATCAAACACAGTAACAGAGGTAGTGCAACTATTGCAAGAATATTGTGTGTTATCGGTTCCGCACTCAAAGGGGGATATGGTCATCGGCTCCCTCTCAGTCTCTGGCTGCTCTTTAAAAGGGAAGATCCTTTCTTATATTTTTTCGCCTTTGACATCTTTTGATGAGACATAATACCAATAATACTAGTCTGGTTCACTTGAGTCTATTGTCTTAAATAATCTTTTCCTTTTCTTTTTCCTTTCCCTCTCTTATGTTTACTATCTTCCCTTTGTTTCTTTTCCCCTTTTTGAAATTGACTTTCCCTTTGATGGCTTACCGACTAGACGAGTATTTTTTGGACATTAAGGGAGAAATTTCGGGAGTTAAAACTTGTATGAATTTGTTTCTATAGTCTCTGCTTGCCGGATCTCCTCTCTGATTTATTTTTCAATATTTTTGGTGTAGTTATTATATGGTCCTTTGGGTTATATAGTAACCGGGAAAGACGTTCATCAAATATCAAATCTATACGTGTCGCAGTGTTTCAATAAACTGAAATTGTAAACAAAGAAACAAAAAAAAATACAAACAAACACAAACAGTAAATAACAGAAATAGATTATCTAGTTCCATATATCACCTAGTATCCATTACTTTCACTTCTGTAGAATATCCTTTGGCATATTAACAATATATTTACAATGTCAGCTCGTCCAAGTGCAGCCTCTTTCAGATCATCTTTTTACAACACACCTTCGACCGTGCGGTCAACCAACAAGTTGCAACACACGCCAGACCCATTCCCAATGTTAGATATAGGTGAGATAGTTCAGTGTCTTCAAAGTTGCTCTTTCATATGCAGTGAAGAGTTAGTACTGAGGCCAACACAGCAGTATATGACCACCTTGTTTGCACAAATACTGGATTTCTTTTTGAACATTTCCAACGAAGACGTTTACGAAGTGCTCAACAGCATAGACGATCAAAATGAATTTGGCGAAACTTTATATCTAGTTGGCTTCCAGAAGATGATACACAAATTCTTAAGCGAGTGTGGGATAGATGACTTTAACTTGTTGGATATAGTGAAACCGGAACCTCAACGTGTTAGAAGAATCTTGAGTTGTGTGGTAAATTTTGCTAGATTTAGAGAGGAACATAAGTCCATCTTGAACAATTTACATTTAAAAAATGATGAAGTGATAAGGCTATACAATGAGTCTTGTGTCAAAGTTGAATCTTTGACAGCAGAGAATAACAGATTACAACAGGCTAATGAAAGATCAAATTTGCAAGATATCAATGAGCTCAATTCAGAATTGGAAGACGAATTGCGTAAATTGAAGAAAAAACAAGAATCAATAACCAGTCAACATGATACTTATAAACAAAATAAGATGGAGTTGTTAAAACAATACGAAGAATCATCTTATAAACTACTGGAAAGCGAAAAGGAAATGGACGAATTGAAGAAAGTGACAAAAGAATCTCCAGATATTTTTAAACAATCCATCAAAGATTTAGCAACCACTTTTGATTCAGAAAATGAAAAATTGAACAATATGGATTTGAAATCAAGGAATTTCTCTGCATCAATTGAATCTTTCAATTTACTTGAACAAGAAGTTAAAAACTTGTTAAAGATAGAAGAAGAGATCAACAATGAGATCAACGAGAAAAATGTGTCACAATCAAAACAGATCAAGTACAAAGAAGCTCTTCTGTCTCAACAGCACTCTTTACAAGAACTCGACAGAAAAATCACAATAACTTCAAGAAAGATCGATATCAACACTGAGAAGATAAATAGACTTAAAGAGGCACACGAGGAGAAAAAGACAACATTGAACAAAAAGATTGAATCATTACATCAAAGATATGCCACCTTGATAACAGAACGTGATTTGAATGACCAAGATTTATCAACCAAAAAGAAACAGATATTAAATTTGCAGAACAAAATAAATGAGTTGAAATTACAATACGATAACGAAGTTAAAAGGCTGGACCATGAAATACTGGAGTTAAATGATCATATTAAAATATACATATCAGAGTTGAGCAATAAAATATGACCTTTTCTCAAATCAAGTTGCTTCTACCTTTCTCATCCTATTCATGGACCCATGGATATATATATATATATATATATATATAAATAAATATGTATTATTATTATGTTTGCTTTTATTTCTTCTTTTTATTATATATATTATATCAATCATCACTACAATCTTGATCATATCTTATCGTACAAAAATTGTATATAGTACTCTTTCAAATCCAAATCCCAATATGTCCATAAATCCTTAGGATCTCCCTTTGGTACTTTGACGCATATATTTTCATACGGTTCACCATGAATGATCAAATACTGGTAATTGGAATTCAGCAGTTTATCCTCTTTTGTTTGTTCAAACGAAGACATTATCCTATACTTGGGTTCTTCCTGAGCCATACTAAGCTTCGGATATTTCACCACTATCAATAATCCCATTTGATAACTGATCGGATCACGGATTTTTGTGATTTTATAACCTGGCCTGCCTATTTTCAAATATTTCTTTTTCTCGATGTGAGAGATACCATCCTTGTACTCTTCACCGCCTCTCCTAGAATGTTGTTCGTCTCTAAGTTTCCTCTCAAGTAATCGGAGATTATGTTTTTTACCCTCTGTGTGGGAGATATAAGAAGTTTCACTGTAGTGTAATGTCAAGCATAATTTGCATTCAAAGATACCGTTCGAGTTCTTGACGAGGTAAGGATCGTTCTCAAGAGAGGAGCCTAAGATGTTTCTGATCAAACGGCGCTGATTCTGTCTAGTTTCCTCAGCACCAGCAATACCACCAGCTCCCTTTTTCGATCCTACTCTGTTTTGATAGTCCATTTCCTTTTATTATTTGCAGTGAGGATGATGAGAAGTTGTATAAGATAATGGCAGAAGAAAGTCTAATCTAAAAAACAAACAAAAAAAATAATGGAGAAAAAAAACCTAGATAGAATCTTCTATCATAATTCATTAATTGATAATCGTTAACAAGTATTAAGTGGCCTATATATACTATCGGAAGAGCATATCCTTTGAAACGATGACATTATATGAGCTGTGCCAGAGGGCTAGCACAACAGTGAACTCTTTTTTACAATTGAACGAGGAAGACCCCCTATATAAAAGCACAAGAGATAAAGTGCGGGAGACATATCATGTCTTAGAAGAAGCACTTGAAAAGTATACGTATGTATGGCCAATTTCTATCATATCCATAATTTTTACCTATCTGGGAAAAATCAATGTACTAACTGGACTGAATGGATAATAGCTTGGATGAGATAGCGATTTCTTATAATGGGGGTAAAGACTGCTTGGTGATGTTGGTAATCTTGTTGAGTGTCATCTACGACCGCCACAAGCAATTGTTGGTTGATGATCCTAATTTGAGGTTGAATACAGTTTTCGTAAACAGTGAGGAATCATTTACAGAGATGGATGATTTTTTGAAGGAATCAATAGGTGAATATCAATTGTCTTGCGTAAAATTGAATGACGATTTGAGAGCCGGATTTGAACGATACTTAAAGATGAAACCATCAATAAAATCGATCATTGTGGGAATGAGGAGAATTGATCCATACGGCGAGAATTTGGTATTTTTTGAAAGAACTGATCACCATTGGCCCGATTTCATGAGAGTGCATCCGGTTTTAAACTGGGAGTACAAAGAGATCTGGTATTTTATAAGGAAACAAAACATCAACTATTGCAAATTGTATGATCGAGGTTATACATCTATTGGCGGCATCCACAAAACTGTTCGCAATCCATGTCTTTTAAAAGAAGGTACACAGGATGAGTATTATCCTGCATGGCATTTACAAGAAAATGATAAGGAGAGGTTGAGCAGGACTTGATGAGTGTTTTGAAAAATAATGATTTTATAAATGAGAATCATGAATTTCTTTAACATTAAAACTTGATGATTTGTGTGGGGATCTGTTCTTGGTTTTTTTTTTTTTTTTTTTAATTAGTCCAGCGGACAAAAAAGAATTGAACCGGGGAGAAGAATATGATGATTAAAATAACGTTTATTCTTAATTATCTTATATTATCTTATATCCATTGTCTATGAAAAGCGTATTTACAGTTTGATTTCCTTGTTTTCAGCTAAATTATTCGACTCTTCTGGAATCTCATCATGACCTTTAGTCAGCAGTTTTAAACATTCCTCCTCATAACCAGGAATGTGAATGTAGTTGACATTATGGGCTTCCAATTTCTCAAATCCCACATTTTTTGCAATAAACGTTGTTGGCTCCATTACGCCCACAAAGCAGGTCTTGATGTTGCTGTCTTCCAAGATGCGATCACAACATGGTAAATTACCACTCAACCGCTCACTGCAAGGTTCCATTGTTGTATAAATAATCGAACCTTTAGGAACCTTTGTTGTGTTATGCTTTGCATAGTATTTATCAAGACAACATTGTTCTGCATGGGTGTTTCCAGGTAATTCCCTTGAGTAACCAGTAGACAAGATCTCGCCATTGTGTACCAATAATGCACCCACACAAAATGCTGTTTGGGTTCCCTCACATTTTTGTGCCTCGACCAAAGCCTTCTCCATAAATTTTCTATGCTCTTCCAAAGCCCAATCTGGTAATTGTGTCTTGTATGACCAAGACTTGTCATCCAGTTCATATTTATAAGCATGTAACCATAATCCCAAATCATTTGGACCTGGATCCGACGACAATTCACTACCACAAATTTCACATGTCTCGTCCAACAATACTTCACCACTAGAGTCCGGATAGTACCATGAAGTTGCCGATGTAATTTTACCAACTTGATCCAATTTTTCCATCACCAATTCTTCATCGCCTGACCCACATTTGCCCAATTCTTCACCCCAGATTTTAGGACTAGAGTATATTGGATCATTGGCTATTGGATAACCTAAATACTGCAAATGCACTCTGATCTGGTGAGTTCTTCCTGTAAAAGGTCTACAGAGCACGATACTAGTCTTACCATCAAAACTAACCCTTTTGAAACTCGTCTTGGCCTCCTTACCACCCTCGTGGGCAACCCGATTGAAACATAACTTTGGGTTCACCGTTTTCAAAGGTTCCTTGCATACGATATCATCCACGGGGAATTCACCAACAACTTTAGCGATATAATATTTACTCACCTCGCGATCTCTTATTTGGGCCGTCATCTTGTTTGCGCCCTCAGCGGTTTTACCCAAAAACATCAACCCACTTGTCAACCTATCCAACCTGTTACAGGTATGAACTGTCTTCCCAAATTCATACTCCACGATCTTGGTTACAGTATTATACCTATATCTCCCAGTTGGGTGAGCTGGAATTCCAGAAGGTTTATCGATAACCATAATCTCATCATTTTCAAACACCACTTTAATTGGCTTGGATGAGACTGCCGGTTCATGCCTATGTGTTCTATGGGTAATCAAATCCCCATTTCTGACAATTGTATCCAAGTCTGCAACTTTTTTATTCACCATCACCTGGCCAGTTTTAATCGCCTCTTCATAGTACTCCTTGGTCTTTAATCTAAACTCATCGGTAAAAATATCTAACAATTTACGATTTCTCCAACGAAGTTTGCAATAGGTCAAATATGTGAAATAATATGGAGTCACTTTCCTATATTTGTCATCAATGATATATGAAGCACCCTCAGTTTCTTCTTCATTGATAGTTTTGATCTCTGCGTTATCTGCATTTTCATCAACCGCCAGGGTCTTTTTCGAGTTCACAACTGCTCTCTTCACTCTGAAACCATTGGAATCTCTTTGTGGCAAGGTTCTTTTTCTACCTTCGTTCAAGACTGGTGATGGTGATCTGGACATTGTGACTAAAAACCTTCTCATCAAAATCTTTAACCCTCATATACTTACTTTCCAAAAAGTCTTCATAATTTTTTCTTTTTTTTTTGAATTTGAAAAAAAAAAAAAAATGTGAAGCATTTTAAAATCCGATTATATCTTATATAACGTACGTAAACATGTAATAGATATATGAATATAGCATCTCTATTAAGAAAAAATATGAACAATTAGCAGTAACCCAATTAATCCAAGTATTATTCTACCTTTGGAGGTCATTAAAAGATACAAAGATCCAAACAAGATATTATCAGCTGTAAATGTCAACAGACTCTCCAATTTACTTGCCCATGTTGGTTTCAAATAAACGTTTGTATCTTCAATTGCGAAACCAAATCTGTCTATCACTTGTTCCATAGGAGCTAAATGCAGTATCTGGACATCGAGATATACTGGATGGTGATCTGAGGTTAGTACATCTGGGACAATATCGTATTTGTTGATTTTGATATCATCATTATCATACTTGAGAAACAACACTCTGTCGCACCATGAAGGAGTCCTCTTCATGTTGTACTCAGTGGTGTTGTGGAAGAACTTGTATGAAGGAGGGAAATTGATCGGCAGTTCTCTGAAACCCCAAAATGCCGAGCCGCGTTTAATTGATGTTTGCAACTCATCTTTATCTGGATCGTAATCTGTCAACAACAGTTCACCGCCAATTTCTGAACTTGTGGTGGTGTTACCTTTAATCACTCTATAATTCAAATCGCCCATGAAAAATATGTGATTGTTGGGTTTCACAACTGCGAAACCGTCACCAAAATCGATACTCGATAAAAGCTTCAAACTATCCAGATCTCTTCGATTCCAATTGGCCACACCTTCATTAGCATTCAAATGAGCAGAAATTATAGTGAACTCCTCATCTTCAAAAGTAAATCTCAGTCCACATCCACCTTTTAAAGAAGTGAATGAGATTCCACAACTGTATTTACCCATCTTGAGGCTTCTGATTTTGCTCAGATATGGCGTGATCAAGACTAACCCAATGGCACCAACGTGATTAATCAGAAATGTGTGAAATTCAACTCCATAATGTTCTTGCAAAATTGCGATCAAGAGCTCGTTAATTGCTAGCATATATTTGTTTACGATAGCTTGATTAGTACTATCCTGTATGGAGCAAACTTCTTGAAGCCCAAACAGTAAAATACTGGGAAGTGCTTTAGGCAAGGTTTGTGACACTTTTGAAGTAAATCCCACATCTAAAATCTTGTTGCAGTTGTATGTCAAGAAGTATAATTGAGTGAGCTGTGACATTTTTTGTGTACGAGCTTCCATTTAATCAATATTTGATGAACTGATTGTTTTGCTATCTATTTACGCATCTCTTTCTTATGCGGAGTGAGTGTCACATTTTTTTTTTATTAAAATGTCTAAAAGTGGCAAGAGAGCTTAAACAGAAGAAAGGGAGGCAATTCAGCAAGATGAAAAGAGCTGGGGTAATCGACAAGGATCATGAAGCAAAGAAGCAAAAGATTAGTCAATTTCCACGAGGGTTTGAAGAGTTGGAGAAAATTCACTTCAGATTGAACAGTTACTTCACCTTTTTGAGTAGCCGAAAGCATGTCATCACTACTTTTGAAATAATGAAGTCATCTCCGGAGGCGGTTATCAAAAGACCCTTAGAGTTGATTGACATCGCCAAGCTCTGCTATCTATTACCAGATGACATAGTCTTTGAATATTGTGATGAAAACCAATTCTTGGTGGAGGAAAAGAAATTCAACTTTCATAAAGGATTTGAACAGAAGGATATTGACATGTTTGAATTAAAACAACAGGAAGAGGAATTAGCAAGCTCCAAACAATTACTAGTTTTTGAGTTTGTAGATGGAAATTTGAAAAGGTCCAAGACTAAGTTGTATCACAAGACGGAGTTAAAGTTACCTGTCTATACTCCAGAATCTATGAAGAGATTGATAAAGAAAAGAGATGATAAGTTCATCAAAGCAGTGTCAGAGTTCTTAAAAGATTGTAAGAGCAAGAATATAGATGATCCAATGGCAGAATTGGTGCGACTTTCAGAACCATTGGTACCCAAACCGAAAGAATTTTTGGATCCCATTGAAGAGATGGTCAAGCAAGGTAAATCAAATACTGCAAGAAATTCCGACAGACCCACTATGCCACAATTCATTGAAACATTACATGAATCAAATTTCTATAGAGATCAGATAGTGGAAAATGGAGAGTTTGATATTGAGGCAAGAGATGCTGTATATGGTGATTTGAAATATCCTCTATCAGCCGAAATATGGAATGCATTAGAGCAATCAAAACATATCGAGAATTTCTATTCACATCAGGCTGAAGCCTTGAATGCCATAAATGATGGTCAGAATGTGATCATATCAACATCTACTTCATCTGGTAAATCATTGATTTATCAAGTACCTTTATTGAAAGCATTTCACGACGATCACCTTGACATAACTACAATGTACATATTTCCGACAAAGGCATTAGCTCAAGATCAAAAAAGATCATTGAATGAACTTCTTGAGTACTTTCCAGACATGAAGAATATTAACGTGGAAACCTTTGATGGTGATACAGAGAAAGATAAGAGAAGCGCTGTCAAGAGGAATGCCAAAGTAATATTCACCAATCCTGATATGCTTCACAAGAGTATATTGCCTGGCCATGATGCTTGGAGATCCTATTTGAGGAGATTGAAATTTGTCGTTATTGACGAGTTACATATGTATAAAGGTTTATTCGGCTCCCATGTTGCATTGATTATGAGAAGGTTGAGAAGAATTTGTCATTGGTTGGGTAATGATGACTTGCAATTCATTTCATGTTCGGCGACATTGAAAAATCCCGTTCAACACATGCGTAATATATTTGGAGTAGAGGATATCGTTCATATCACTGAAGATGGCTCACCTTCTGGAGAGAAACACTTGGTTGTCTGGAATCCCCCTTTTTTGAATCCAAGCGATCCAGCAAATGGAAGAGAATCACATATAAGTGAATGTGCTAAATTATTGGTGGAGATGATGTTGAAAAATATAAGAACTATCGCGTTCTGTGTTGTTCGGAAAGTATGTGAGTTATTAATGAAAGAGGTTAGAACAAGACTAGAGAAGATGGGTAAAACTGAATTGATAAGTCAAGTGATGAGTTACAGAGGTGGTTATTCGACTCATGATCGTCGTAAAATCGAGCGAGAGATGTTCAATGGTAGCTTAAAGGCTATAATATCAACAAATGCATTAGAATTGGGTATTGATATTGGTACATTAGATGCGGTTTTAATCTGTGGATTCCCCATAACGATGGCGAACTTCCATCAACAAAGTGGTAGAGCTGGAAGAAGAAATAAGGATTCTTTGACGTTGGTTGTAGGAGGGAATAATCCTGCTGATCAATATATCATGAAGAGACCAGAACTTTTGATGGAGGCTGATTTTCAAGATTTGATCATTGATTTTGATAACTTGTTGGTTTTAGAGGGACATATCCAATGTGCTGCATTTGAGCTTCCATTATTCAACTTAGAGGAGGAGACCAAATGGTTTGGTGATTTGGCTAAAATTGAAAAAGTTTGCAAGGAGAGATTGATATTTGATCCGACCAATACTAGTTACCACGTTCATACCAGATTTTTACCTTGGCCACCACTAAATGTTTCTATAAGAGCAATAGAGGAAGATATGTATGCAGTTGTTGATATCACAAATGGCAGAAATGTGGTTATCGAAGAAGTGGAGTCTTCAAGAACCAGTTTTACATTATATGACGGGGGTATCTTTGTTCATCAAGGTTACCCTTACTTAATCAGAGAGTTTAATTCAGATGAGAAATATGCTAAGGTGGAAAGAGTCAATGTTGATTGGACCACTAATCAACGTGATTATACCGATGTTGATCCTGTGGAGATTGAGTTGATCAGGTCGTTAAGGGGAGCTTCAGATATACCAATTTACTTCGGCAAGATTGAGACTACCATTATAGTTTTTGGATTCTTCAAAGTTGACCAGCAGAAAAGAATATTAGATGTGGTTGAAGTTTTGAATCCTCCAATTGTGATCAAATCTAAGGGATTGTGGATTGATATTCCAAGGAGGGCAATTGAAATGATCAAATTCAAAAATTTAAGTCCCGCAGCTGGAATTCATGCACTGCAACATGCAATCATGTCAATGTTACCACTTTTCATCGTAAGTGGCACAGATGAGATTCAAACTGAATGTAAGGCTCCTGAGAAGGAGTTTGCCAAAAGGCAAACCAAGAGGAAAAGGCCAGCGAGATTGATTTTTTATGATGCCAAAGGAGGCCAATGGGGATCAGGTTTATCTACAAAAGCGTTCGAACATATCGATGATATCTTGGAACAGAGTTTACTCAAAATTGTGGAGTGTGAATGCGATTGGGGTTGTCCCGAATGTGTTGCTTCTACTTTTTGTAAAGAGAACAGTTTGGTTCTATCGAAGCCCGCAGCGATAATAATTTTGAGTGTAATTTTGGGAAAGGAGATTAATTTAGATGATATCTTGACAGGACCTGAACCTAATATGCCCGAATTACATGTCGAGACAATAGAAGTGGTGAGTAGCCATGTAAAGTTTTCAAAAGATGTTGAGATTATTGATATCAAAAAGCTGCTGAAACCATTGAGTGCACCACCACCAAAAGAGGAAGCTGTTGGTAAAAAAGAGAATGATGTGAAATGTGAGGCAGATAATATAAAAGAGGAAGATAACGATGATGAAGGGAAGTTAATTCCTAATGATAGTGACGAGGAGTTCCTGAAATTATGAATATGGATATACATATATATCTTTTACATTTTTCTTTTTTCAAGTTCAAAAAAAGCATAACATTTAATTAAAAATACTATACATCATTCATTAAATAAAATTTAACAAACTTATTCTTGAGCGACAGCAGTCAAGATATCTGAATCACCGGCATCAATGATAGCTAAGACACCAACTCTGAATAATCTACCACAAGCGGTACCTAATTCATTGTTACCACCTTGGAAGTAGTAAACTTGAGTCTTTGACAACATGGCGTAGTACTCCAATTCGGATTTTCTCAAAGTTGGGGTGTTGGCAGCAATGATGATCAACTTGGCCTTTGATTGTCTAACAGCCTTGACTGTGGACTTGTAACCTAAGGTATATTTACCTGATTTAATGGTCAAAGCCAATTTTGAGTTGATGTTCTCGGAATTCTTCTTGTTTTTTGGGGCCTATTCGCATAAAATGCCTAGTTAGTAAGAGAGCTCACAATGGGACAATGATTAACATCAAGTGCATCGCCAAACACCTGGATGATCCATGATGGGTTTTTTAAATGATACTGACCATCTCTGCGATTAATTTATATATACACTCCGGTCTTGGATTGATTTGTTAAGAAGATTTGAAAAAACTACATCTTTAAAACAAAAGTGTAATTTTTTTTTTTCCTTTCTTTCTCTCTGTAAGTGAAATTTTAATTTTTCAATACTCTTTCCCTTCCTGTTTGGGGAATTATCCTGAAATGGCTAAAATACTGAAATGGGAGGACCACTGATCCCGACTGAAATTTACGCGTGGGTCTATTTCAACAGTCACACTTATGCTTCCCAATACAGACAAATTGAATAATAAGAGCGCACCTTTTAATTCGGGTGTGTCGTGCACCCACAACACAAACAGAGACGCTTAATGGGAAGTTTTGTTTTTTTCTAATTTGATTGAATTTTTCTTCACAGAGAGATATTCAGGTTAGAGCTAGACGATCAGTACAGTACACATACCAACATATCAATAAATCACAATGAAGGTTGAAGTTTGCTCATTCTCAGGTTCAAAGATCTACCCAGGTAGAGGTACCTTGTTTGTCCGTGGTGACTCCAAGATCTTCAGATTCCAATCATCAAAATCTGCTTCCTTATTCCACCAAAGAAAGAACCCAAGAAGAATTTCATGGACAGTTTTGTTCAGAAGACACCACAAGAAAGGTATCACTGAAGAAGTTTCAAGAAAGAGAACTAGAAAGGCCGTCAAACACCAAAGAGCTGTTGTCGGTGCTTCATTGGAATTGATCAAAGAAAGAAGATCCCAAAAGCCAGAGCAAAGAAAAGCTGCTAGAGAAGAGGCTGTTAAGGCTGACAAAGAAAAGAAGAAGGCTGCTAAAGCTGCTAAGAAAGCTGAAAAGGCTAAATTAGCTGCTTCCGGTGGTGCCAAAGTTTCCAAGCAACAAGCCAAGGGTGCTTTCCAAAAAGTTCATGCTACCTCCCGTTAAGATATACAACTATAAAGTATTTTTGTTTTAATGGAAATTCAATCAGTATTATATTAACCAAACAATTAAACATTCAAATGAATGGCCAAGTCAGTTTCCAACAAATCAATCATTTCAATTTTTCAAGTGAACCACTCTATACTTTTGTCTATATCCATTGTCTCTTCTGAAGGGCCATAATGTCTCTCTGGATTATATCACATGGCTAATAAATAAATAACATGTTGAAATTAAATAAACAGAAGAACAACTAAGATATTTACAATTTGCAGAAAGTGATTTGACTGAAATGAAAAAATGTATGTTATGTGAAGAAACTGTCTTGATGATGTAGACTTGTAAATGTAGTTTCCATATTGTAAAAATGCAATTTTTTTCACCTACAAAAGCATTGAAATACAATTGTTCTGTTTTCTAGATTATTTCATCCTATCAGAAGAATCTGCTGGTATTGATATAATTGAATGACTATGTGTGTGAACCTGTTAAGTTTAATAGATATTTTATAACTTGTGAGGAAATTTTTTTTGCTCCAGGCGTAAGTTATCTTAACTGAGTTTTCACACATTCTATTCAAAAAACCTTACCTCGAAGGCGTCCACTTATTTACATTCATACATACATATATATAGACGAGAGAATGGCTCCAAATTTGGATAAGTACGTCAAACCCGGTAAGGATCATTATATAGCTCTTGGTTTAGAAGGTTCTGCAAATAAATTAGGTGTTGGGATAATACGACATGAATTGGGAGAGCTAACACCTAATAATAAGGCCACAATATTATCCAACATCAGAGACACCTATGTGCCACCACCTGGAGAAGGGTTTTTACCCAGGGATACAGCTAGACATCATAGAAATTGGGTTGTTCGATTGATCAAGAGATCTTTGGCTGAGGCTAAAGTGAGAGGAAGTGATATGGATGTGATTTGTTTCACACAAGGTCCAGGTATGGGAGCCCCATTACAAAGTGTTGTGATCACGGCAAGAACCTTATCACAGTTGTGGTCTATACCTTTGGTCGGTGTTAACCATTGTATTGGTCATATAGAGATGGGTAGAGAGATCACCAATGCAGTTAATCCAGTGGTGTTGTACGTCAGTGGTGGTAACACTCAGATTATAGCTTATTCTAAACAATGCTACAGAATATTTGGAGAGACGTTGGATATAGCCATTGGGAATTGTCTTGATAGGTTTGCCCGTGTGTTGAGGATTCCAAATGACCCAGCTCCAGGTTATAACATTGAACAATTGGCTAAGAAGGGGAAACATTTGGTTGAGTTGCCATATACGGTAAAGGGAATGGATTTGAGTATGAGTGGTATCTTGGAATATGTAGAGAACTTGGCTCATGACTTGTTCCACCAGAAGAAGAATAAATCGTTGATTGCCGAAGATGGTGAATTGATCACTGTTGAAGATTTATGTTTCTCCTTACAAGAATGCTTATTTGCGATGTTGGTTGAGATCACCGAAAGAGCCATGGCCCATGTGATGTCTGATCAAGTTTTGATCGTTGGTGGTGTAGGTTGTAATGAAAGGTTACAGGAGATGATGGCAATAATGCTGAAGGATCGAAACGGTAGTATCTTTGCCACAGATGAGAGGTTTTGTATCGACAATGGAATAATGATTGCCCACGCTGGGTTATTACAATATAGGATGGGTGATATCACCGAATTATCCAATACTGTATGCACTCAAAAGTTCAGAACCGATGAAGTCCATGTCAAATGGAGAGATGATTGAACATACTACTAGAATATTTAATTACTTTAATAGGAAGTCATACAACTTGCGCGCGTAATTATTTTTTATTTTTATTTTTATGTGAAAGAAGTAAACAAATGAGATGGGATCGATTATCAAGTAATAGTGATACATATATATACATAATAATAATAATAATAGTGATAATATCAATAGGAAAAAAGAATAAAATAAAAGATGAATGCATCACTAGAATCACTCAACAGATCTTCAGAATCAATTCGAAGCTTATATTTCACCCCTTCAGGAGTGTTTGCTAATGCATTATCGTTCAAGCCAGAGATAACCAAATTGATACGAGATGCCCAAGATTACGAAGCGTCGATGTACATCATAGATAAAGAGACAGGCGAGCCACGAAGAGCCAATGGTACCAAGAGTTATATGGAAATTGTGGAGTCCGAGATGGAAGATGATGTTGATGAAGAACTGATGTCTGGCACACAGCATCCTGCCGTGAGGGTACCGCGGATCTTGATAGATCCTATATCTCTGCCTAAAGTGGAATCAAAGATCAATAATGTGTTGAACAGGTTAAATAACGAGGAATATTCAGTGGAGCAATTAATCGATGGAGTGAAAGGTTTGGTGGAACTGCATCAGTCGGTGTTGACTAATGCGGAAGAGATATTGTGGTTGTTGGAGGATAAACGGACAAAATTTGAAGAGTTAAACCGTGATGTGGTGGAGTTGGAGGAAATAGTTGACCTGGGAAAGAGTAAGTTGAGTATGATGAGCGGTGATATGGCTGATAAGCATATTCTGAATAAAGATACTCAGCCGAAAAGAATTTCTGCAGAGGAGTTGATAGCCAAGGAGGAAGAGGAGATTAGAGAGTTAGAACGGTTATTGACGAGTAAAAAAAGACAGGATAAAGAGTTGAGTGACAGCATAGTGAAAAAATAGAAGAAAAAAGTTAAGAGTGATTAATAATTAACATAATAATAGAAGAGGAAAACACAAGATTTTCTTTTATATAGATATATAGATATAATATATATATTATGAACTTCTCTCTTATTTCATGGTTAGCGACAAGGACATGGATATGCAAAAAATCCTTTTTTTTTCTTTCAATGAACATGCCATCATCATAATTACCTCATAATTAACGTGGAATACCTCTACCTCTACCTGGAGCACCACCACCACCGGCAACACTAGCATTTGGAGGAGCAGAGTCTTTATTTGTGATGGTCTCATCGACGCTCAAGATCAAATTGGCCAGCTCACAGGCACTTTGAATGGCATTGATCTTGACTAAACTTGGTTCCCAGACAAAACTCTTCATATTATCACCGATACTCTCTTCAACAAAATCGATACCAAACCAGGTTTCACCTTTGGCATGGGCAGATCTTAACTTGTTCAAGAGATCTGTTCCATCAAAACCACCATTTTGACATAATTGTCTAGGGATGATTTCCAATGCCTTGGCAAATGCAGCTATTATCAATTGTTGCTTTCCTGGTATCTTTTTAGAGTAATCTCTGAGGTATTTGGATAATTCCATTTCAATGGCACCACCACCAGCGACAACACTGTTATTTTTAACAGCCCTCTTGACAATCATTATGGCATCATGTAAAGATCTTTCGACTTCGGCTATCACTTGCAGAGCACCACCTCTCAAGATTAAAGTACAAGTTTTCAGTTGAGGACAACCTTTAAACAAGTTATAACGTTCACCACCAATTTGTACTTCTTCAAAAGTTTCACAAGTTCCCAAATGTTCAGGTTTGATATCGGAGGTAGTTGATTGAATTGAACCACCAACGGCTTGTATAACTCTATCGACATCTTCTGAGGCAACTCTTCCTGCACAGAAAATATTTCTATCTGCAAAATATTGGGTGGCCAAATCTCCAATTGGTAATTTTGACAAGACGATATTAGCACCAGTCTTCACAATTGCATCCAATTTATCAAAGATAATTTGCCATTCTGCATCGACAATCGATTGGTAATCACTCACTTGTTCAACTCTAACTTCAGCATTATCCTTCTCTGCTTTCAATTCCAATTCAATATTAAGAGTTAATATCTTTGGATTATGGAAACTTTTGGGTTGTTGTTCAAAACCGGCATATGAAAAAGTTTTCTTGAATGCAACACCATCAATAAACAATGATTCATCCATGGAACCACCTGGAATTTTTTTAATTCCAATCAACTCTTCGTTCAAATCATCTTGATCCAATGATAAAACTGCATCGACAACCATCTTTGTGAAAAAATCAGAGTTATTGTTGATTAATTTGGATGACATTGCAGTCTTGGCACATCTCTCCAATAAATTTCTGAAATTTTCAGCATTAGCCTTATCATACGAGATTTCCACGGCAAGTTCCTTTATTCTTGCCACAGCCAAGGAACAAGCTTTACTAAAACCCTTGGTGATGATATGGGATGAGATTCCCTCCTCTATAAACGTTTTGGATTCTTTCAAGAATTCTCCAGCCAATAACGTCACCGATGTGGTACCGTCACCAACTTCCAGATCCTGTGATCTAGAGATATCAACGAGCACTTTGGCAGCTGGGTGTATAACATCGAGTAATTTCAAAATGGTAGCTCCATCATTGGAAATGGTGGTCCTCCCATTGCCATCAACGATTAAGATATCCGATCCTAATGGACCCAAAGTTGGTCTCAAAGTATCTTGAATTGCTATACATGCATTGATATTGGAGATGATTTGACCTCTACCCTGAGAAGAATCTGTTCCTTCTTTTAATACAACCACTGTAGGTGTCTGACCTCCAAAATTCATTGTGTGATTGTTGATATACTGTATATTATGTATATGATGACTATGCTACTGATGATGACAAACAGTTGGTTACAATGATAATTATAGAATCGATCAAACAGTTATACATACATACATACATACATGTAACATGGAAATTTACCATAGTTGAACAAAGATTCAAAAAATTTTCTTTTTTCTCATCAAATGAGCAAAACGCGTTGAAGGCGGCGGCTGGAAATCTCTTCTTTGTTGCCACTAACACGACCTTACACTTTATTTATATGGATGATGAATGAATGATATATCCATGACTTTATTATTATTTACATATATATCAAACAGCATAGGAGACAATTTCACCATCTGCACAACCACCCACGACATAACTGTCCTTATACCTGATATAATTGACGACACCGCCATTCTCATCATCATTATCACAAGTCCAATGCCTCTCCTCGATACGATCATAAACCTTTACACTAGTCTCATTATTGGTACTGACAATACGTCTAGCATCGAATTGTAAAGATGAGATCGGCGATTCATATGCAAATGCATCGATGATACTTCCCGTACGTAAATCCCATATTCTAATCGATCTATCGGTGGAACCTGTAGTCAACAGTTTGTCATCGAATTGTAATGAAGTTACAGGTCCAGTATGTCCAATCAATTGACGAATAACTTCACCAGAACGCAAATCCCATAAACGTACCACACCATCTGCAGTTCCAGTGGCCAATGCGGCTTCGTAAACTTGTAAGGCGCCGATGAACAGGGATTCAGATGACGAAGTTTGATATGATGATGAAGGTGAGGATAAGAATTGTGAATGAGTGATATTATTTTGGGTCAGTGCCCATAAGACATCGATTGTTTGTACACAATGACCAGTGGTGAGATCCCATTGTCTAATTGTACGATCTGAGGATCCACTGACTAAGACATTGTTATGGAAATTTAAAGCAGTGATCTCTTCCACATGACTATCAAGTGAATGTAATAACAGTTTGGAACGATCATCTTCGTTATGCAATTGGGACAAATCCCAGATTTTTAAAGTGGCATCTGTAGAACCGGTAACTACCAAATTATCTCTCATTTGTAAGCATCTGACTGAGGCAACATGACCTTCCAACAATCCTGTACATTTCCCTTTACTCAAATCCCAAACTCTAACTGTGTTATCTAAAGAGGCACTAACCATTGTACCAAAGGGTATATCAAAATCCAACGTGGTGATGGATTCTTCATGGGCTTTAAATTTGCTAATGATTGAACCCGGTTCGTAATATGTTTGCAAAGTTGGTTTTGTCTTTCTATTTGTCCTTTTAATTTCATTCTTCATCTTACCATATATAGATTTACTCATCAAATTTGATTCCAAATCTTCATCTCCAATAACTTGATAATCTTCTTCCCCATCATCATCATCATCTTCCTTGTCTTGTTGTTCATTTTTGTCCTCTTTTTTCTTATTCTTATGATTATTGGCCACAGTTTTAGACCTTGTTCTATCCTTATTTGAATCATCATCTACAATTTCAACATTTTTGATGATTTCCAATCTTGATGAAATTTCATACAATTGATTTTCCAAATATATTTCATCTTGTTCAAATTTTTTAATCTTATCGAAAACTTGCAGTCTCAGCAATTGTAACAGTTGAATTTTAGAATCAATCTCCAAGATCTCATTTGAAGAGATACCCTTTTTAATTTCCAACAAGTCCAATCTATAATTGATCTCATCTCTAAATTCTGTCAAATGATTTGGATTTTGAGTAGTTTTAATTTTTTCCTCCGTAATACCCTTGGGCAATGCATTACCATTATTATTATTATTAATATCACCCTCGATCAATTTACCATCTCGTATCAAGTCCAACACTTCATTGATTTCTGGCAACACAGCATTGAATCCTTGAAATAAGGAAAAAGTATCTTCAATGGGTGGCACTTGTGCTAATAATTCATCATTGATACCACCAAGATTTTGCCTCTTGATATTAGGTTTGGGCCTAGGTTTGGGTTTAGAATGTTTGTTCAAGATGGCACCTGTATCCAGACGTCTCATTGTTGAATGAATGGCGTTTTTATAAGCATTATTGTGGAGTAATAATTCACTCGTGGTCAAATTTGATGATGGGTTATTATTATTCACAATGACCGAAGCGGTATTGGCCATGGCTTTGAAAATATCAGAGTTGTTGGACATTTCCCTTCAAAATGGACAGCGACAGCAATAACAGCAATAACGACAACAAATTTCCAATATGAAATACTATAGAAGTTGATATTAAAAAAATGATGTAGTATTCTTTATCTGTTTCTTTTCGTTTTGTTTCGTTCCCGATTTTGCTGGATCCCAAAAAGGTTGCTAATTAGGGGGAAAAGGAGGTGAGAGATGGGCTGCCGATGGAAATGGGGGAGTTAAAATCAGCAAAGATGAGTGATGGGATAAAAAGTTCGCAGATGATTGGTGGTGGTTATGGTGGTTATGTGGATTATGAGCCGATATCGTATTCAGATTCTTTGTTGTGGGGTATAATGCATCTATTCAATCAACTCTTCCACCGCTAGTTGATTTGAATAATGTTTTTTCTTGTTTTTGTTTTAAATTTGAAATTTTGCACAGAAAAAAAAAGTTTTTGCTTTTGCTTTTTTGATTTTTGATTTTGAATTGAATTGAATTTGAGTGGTGGATGGGATGAGCATGGGTTATTGATATATGGGATGGATGGATGTATATATATAGGAATATGCATATATTATGAGAGACAAAAAACAATCTCTGATCTTGTTATGCCATCTAGGTGCCGGATTACACTCTTTGGATAGGAAGAAACATTACAAAGAGTTATTATCTCAATGCCATACCCAATTTTTGACAGACATTTCTCTGCTGTCATTGGAGATGAAAGAAAAACCCAATACAAAATTCAATTTTATACTTCAACTATTGACAAACGTTTCTCAGATCATCGAAGCTAATGAATTGACCAATACAGGGTATGGTTCTTCGTTGAACGTGGACGGTCAAGTCGAGAGTGATAGTAGTGTGTTGATAAACGTTATACAGATGATTAATGATGGTGGTGTAATGTCAAAGTATAGTCAAGCTAGCATTACAGGATCAAAACTGATATTCCCCATCTCACAAGCGATAAATTTATTAAATGATCAAGGTCAATTGAACAAATTTGGTATTACAAGACCCATATTTGTTGTTGACCATGATGAGTATAATGAGAAGCTAGTGAGTGAGGGTCTGTTGAGGAAATTCGACAAGTATAACGAAATGATGATGAGAATGAATGATGATGATGATGATGATGATGTTTGTGATGATGTTTCGGACACAATTGGGGTATCGATTATACTTGATGATGGTGGATCATCATCATCAACAACAACAACATCAATCGTTTCATCATCATCATCTGGTGGAAATATGTTCAAATCAAGAGGTCGAGTTGGATCTGCAGCAATTGTTGGAGCATCCCATTATCAATTGTGTAAACAACAATACAAGATTTTATTGATGTGCAGTGGTAATGGTGAAGATATAATGCTGATGGATCTATGTCGATCTTGTTGTCATTACATCTTGGACCGAATAGATAATTGGAACCAAGGGTCATACAGTGAGTTATTAGTAGATAGTGTATTACTGGCCTCGAAGCAGGTTGAATTGAAAGCTGTAGATGAAGATGGAGAAGATGGGAAACAAAAATCCAAGTTGTATATAGGGATGTACGGGTATCTCGAGTTGGAACCCGGTAGGAAATTGTTGATCATGTGCCACTCGACAGAGACATTTGTGGTTTCGTATACAGTTGTTGTTGGTGATGACAAACAACAACAACAACAGCAGCAGACAAGGACAATCTTTAGCACTCTTCAAAATGGTCATGTCCAAAATCATTTCAACCATTTTGAAGAGTTGATCTCATCTTGATCTCTCTTTGATCATCATCGAATGGCTGATTGTTTGTTTTATTACCAGATTGGTGGGGATACATACTGTTTGTTTGATATGCGCCACACTACCCTCTTTTTTAAAGGAAGGGCAAAAATGAAAAAAATGAAATTAAAAAAAAAAAAAGATCAAATTTAGATAAAAAAATATAGAATGACCCTTGAGTGGATCTAATAGAAAGAGATATAGATATATACACAGAGACGAACACACAAACCTATATATACCTTTCTATATCTTTATATAGATATCATTCATTCATTCATTCATCCATTTTCATATAAGTAATCACCGCCCATAGTATTGCCACACACATATTCATACACAATTAGAGGCTAACCGAACCCTTTCATCGCATCATCGTCATATTTATATATCATATCAATATCTGTATTATCATTATCATATCTATATAGATATATAGATATATGATATAATATAGCATATTTATATACATATATACACAATCATATGCCATGACTGATCGAGCGTTCTCCCAAACCCTCACAGAATGTTCTTCCTCGGTAGTTTCCATATTATCCAAAGCAGTGGATCCACCTAGTGACAAGAGGTTTGACGAACACGATTCACATATATTACGAATATGTTCCATCTCTTCTTCATCCACTTCCATCATGTCCGGGATCATAGCATTTTACATGTTTGGTGCTATCGACAACAAGAAACGAGTTTTCAGACATCAACTCATTATGTTTCTCATCATTTTCGATTTGATCAAACTGGCTGTTTTATTGATCTATCCAGCTAAAATTCAAACCAAATATAACTCCTATTATAACCATAATTTCTGTGAAGTTGTTGGTTTTTTCACAAGTTTATCCATAGAAGGTGGAGATATTGCCATCTTAAGTTTTGCCATACATACGGGGTTATTGATATTCAGACCAAATTCAAAAATTAAAAATGGTAATAATAATATGGAAGGTGGACTCTTCAAATATAGGTTTTATGTCTACTTGATCTCCTTTTTGACACCATGTGTACTACTGTCATTGGCATTTATCAACGGTTCCGGTTATAAACCTTTAACTACTTGGTGTTATCTCCCACAAGAACCTATATGGTATCGGTTAGTACTCAGTTGGGTACCTAGATATTTGATAGCCATCACCATCGTCATAATATACGTCTCCATATACTATTATGTTACCAAACAATATAGTATAGTTGGTGGGAATCTCAAAAATATGCATGATACCAATACCGATGATACTACAAATTCAGTCAATTGGAAAACTCCAAGAAGGGCATATCAAACTTTCAAGAAATTCACTATGGCTGTATTATTCCCAGAGATTGCTTTCTTCTATGATGATGTTGTTATTGAAGAAGAAGAAAATGAGGAAGAAGGAGAGGAAGAAATGAAGATACAGAAGGATAGAGATGAAGAGACTGATGCAGAGCATTCAACTCCCCTCGTTAGATTAACCACGAACAAGAAAAATATGTTTCGGGATAAATTGCATACAGAATCGTATCATCTGTTCCAAGTCCGCAGGCTTCAAATTCAAAAACAGATGAAGTCGATCTTCATCTACCCAATCTCATACATCTTTCTTTGGTCTTTCCCATTTTTACTCCAATGTTTTGAATTTCATGATCATAAATCACATATACTTTGGTTGAATGCAACACTGGCTTTTTTCCAATCCTTTAATTGTACAGTGGATACTTTAGTTTTTTTGTATCGAGAGAGACCATGGACTATAACGACTCTGAAAGTCGATACCAACCCATCAAAGGAATACCAGTATCCATATTGGAGAAGGAAAATTAGTTGGTTACCATTTTATGGATTACCAACATTAGAATCAAATCAACTGAAATATTTTCAGGTCATTCAAAAACAATTGGAAGACCAGAAATTGAGATCAGGATCAAATTCCACCGAAAGTTCACCCGGTGATAATAATAATAATAATAATAACAATAACAGCAAACACGATTTTAGTAACATATTAGCTGGTTCTGATATGGATTTCGTTAAACTCCCTGTTCCAGCACTGAGAAGGTCATCCACTATGGCATCCACTTCATTTGGATTCAACATCAATAATATTGGTAATACCCCTCCTCCCATGCATGATAGACATATCTCGGAGGTTGATCCAATGGAACCAAATTCTTTGCAAAGAATACCCAATAGTAGAAGACGTTCATCGAAATTCAGTTGGTTTAGTTCATCCACCGGTGGTGCTGGTGCTGGCGAAACACGTAAGTCATCCTCAGGTGATTCTGTACAAACATTCCAACAACAAAAATCAAGAAAAAAATCAATTCATAGTTCCAGTGATAACAGTGAACTTTCTACTACACCAAATGCCTCATCTTTGCTTTTCATGCAATCATACACTGTCACCAATAATCCAGATGATAATAATAATAATAATAATGAACTCAATATAGGGAATAATAAGAAAAATTTACCTGAAATTTCTGAAAAGATTACCACCAACTCGTCTAGGAACTTTTTAGAAGCACAACACTCACCACACTCCCCACAATCACCAACCAACTCGAAACACAACTTCTCCGAAGGTGCATCACCGCTACATGCCTCATCATTTTTTCCACCACAACAACACCACCTCCCACATCATCATTCATACCCACACACAAGAATGTTCTCCAACGCATTCGGCCTCACTAGACGTGCATCTTTTTTGGAAAATTTACATTCCAGATCCGTGCCCAACGTACATAATGATCTGTCTGCTGAGATGGCCAGAGATGGTAGAGGTGGTGTAAATCCTGTCGTGGGGCTGCATGATCCTACTACAGCTGATCATAACAATAATAACGAAGAAGGTGACGATGATGATGAGATGGATTTTTTGGATTTTTTGAAAAAAGGTCCACCTGTCTAATGTTTATACATCCCCTATTCGAAATCAACATTCTTTGCTTGTCTTAATTAAAAAAAAAAAAAGAGCAAAAGAGAGGTAGAGGGGGAAGTACTGTTATTACACTACAATGGACAAAACTTCACCGATAATTAGTGAAATCATACAAAACTCGCTGACTCAACGAAGTCCCCATCATCAATTTCTATCCCAATCGATAACTTCGTTCAAAAATTTTTATTTTAATGCTTTTTGTCTTCATTTACTTTATTAACTGCTAATCATCTTGCTTTAATTTATCGACGGTAATAACTTTTTTTTTTTTTTTTTTTGGTTCAAACTATGTTTTTTTAAACCTCCTTCATTCCTTTGTGATTATGCTGCTATGCTTTTTTACTTTACAAACTAACTTTCATTTCATCAAGAAACCTTTCAATTCAATAATCTAACATTTATGAGACTTTTCAAATTTTTTTTTTCTGAATCGATTTTTTCATCAATGTCTATTAATTGTTTTATTTAATATATATCTATATATACTCAATTTTTAAAATAAAAATGTAAAGGTTTACTAACTCAAATACTACCAGCATATTCATCAATAACACTCTTCGGCTTTACAAAGGTCCCAATTGGATTATACTCCAAATGCTCAAATCCAGCAAACCCTTTAGGTCCACCTACTTCGAGCAGCCGTTCAGTCTTGGTCCATTTATCACTTGGAGCCATCCCTAAAACGAAAACGTCCACTCCGTACCGATAATCCGGTGTACCCACTGCCTCTCCTAAATCGGCATCTACGACGGCAATTAGATCCGGTACTGTACATATCGTCTTCCAAGTATCTCGCTTCCCTTGACCGCGTACCTCGCAGCAGATGTTTTCATTTTTGAAAGGAATTCTCATCAAGTCCTTAGAATTGGTATTTTCAATCATCACCTCACCGTATAAATGACCCTTCGTGGTCTTTCGATCAACACCAATAATCTTGCCTCGAAATAACAATTTACCAATATAACCTTCCCCTCCCAATGAGTCCAAGATCAAGTGGGGCAATTGGGAAATCTCGAAATTCTGCCTTGCCAAACATACCTCTTTACCGATCCGCCAGCATTGGGAAATAGTATTATGCAGCGTCTTCTCCTCGAGTTCATCAAGTCTGAGTGGCCTCCTGGCACTGGAAACAGACGATCCCATCTCGGTCAACGATGTACGACAGATCCTTTCAAGAAGGACATTCGAAGATGCCTCTGGGACAATTGCAGTATTACCATTCCCATCAGAGATACAAGAGGGAGCGTAACAACTAGTTTCTGGATCACTGTAAGCGACTGGGATGGTTTGCAATGAAGTAGGATACAGCCTTGCATACAAATCACAATCCAACACGGGCAAGTCCAATCCTGTTTTTTGCAAACCGCACCAGATACCTTTGAACACATTACCACCACCAACCTCGGACGAGATCAAGGCTTCTGCTTTCAATCCCATGAATTTCTCGAGTGTGGTGATGGCATGGATAGCACCATCGGCTTGTAATTGTTCAAGTCCAACGGTAGGCAGTCCACTACCGACAATGTTGTGAATACAACCTTTAGAATCCGGAGCAATATATTTCGAAGTGTCCTTGTAATCTATAATCTTGACAGAATCACCTTCCTCAATTTTTCTCTTTGTCATCAAATACGCCGAATATGGATTCCCTCCACCGCCACAACCCATATAATAAGCTCCAATTCGGATGTAATCCAAATCTGTCACTGATAAGATCCATTCTCTCAGATTGTTGACACTTGGAATATAAGTCTTGTGATCAAACAATTTCTTATCACCAAGTGATTTACTTGTTGCCGATTGGAAGTTTGAGTCCTTGAAAATTTTATTCTCCTGGTTAAGGTCAAATGATGGTAAGCCATCTTACCCTTTGTAAACTTCTGCCATTCTAGTGTAGTCAACATCTCCAACAGCTTTTAAATCAAAAGTATAAGTGTTGGGAACGTATGCCAAAGCCTCAAACTTAATATCGATGATATCGATGGTATCCCTAATGGCACCTTTCAGTACTAATACTTGAGATAATTCCTCTTTCAAAGTTGCCACAATCTCATCTCTTTGATCAGGTGAACTCAAAGGCATCACTTTGGATATTTCAGCAGACAATTTCCCCATTGCTGCACCAATGGCATTGGCAACTTGATAGTAATCTGGTTTCAAAATAATGGATGCACCATCAACTTTTTCAACTTCTTTAAATGGAATGATAGATGAACCCCCACCAACAAGGATAACTGGAACAGGTTCCGGTGATGTTCTAAGTTTGTCTATGACTCTTTCGAGTTTGTCAATAATCATCTTGTTGAATTGGGTGATATACTCTTTATCAAATTTACCCTTGACTAATGACATATCTCCTAATTCAATTGCCCCCTTTGAAGCTGTAACATCACTGGTAGTGACAACGTCCCCACCGAATAATAATGCCTTTGTGATGATATCTGATCCCACAGAATCCGGTCCAATGGTCATCTCACCATCAGCATCGACCCTAACTATAGAGCCTCCACCTAATCCTATGCTCTCTACAAATGGCATCGAGAAATTCACTCTAACACCACCAACTACTGAATAACTCGATGATAATCTGGGAAATCCTGATGGAAGTAATAATCCGACATCTAATGTCGTACCGCCGACATCTCCAATGATAATATTTTTACCTTTCAATTCATCCCCAAATGAAGAACAGAGAAATGATGCACCTCGCATGGAATTTGTTGCACCAGATGAAAATGTCTTAATTGGAGTTCTTAAGGCCTCTTCTATGGTCAATATAGTTCCATTGTTTTGGGTAAGAAATATGGGGAAACTAAAACCAAATTTGACAACGGCAATGACAAAAGATTGGATGATCTTTTTGGCAAAGTTGATAATTGAGGCGTTCAATATTGATGCATTTTCTCTCTCCAAAAAATTGATACCAGATACCTCATGAGAAAGAATAACGTTGAAATCCGATCCCAATTCTTCAAATATGATATCTCTAGTTCTGAGTTCATGTGAATGGAACATATTGGCAAAGATACCAATGACTGCAATGGATTTGATTTCTAATTTTTTCACCAGGGCACAATGAGTACGAATAGTTGATTCATCGAGTCTCCTGATTTCACTACCATCAATTCTATTCCCACCATTGATATAAGCTGTATATCCTTTCATAATTTGACTCAATCCCTCAGGCCAATCCATGAAAGGGGGGTTGTATACACTATAAGGGCCACAGATTCTGAATATCGCAACTTTTTCGAGCCTCGACCTATCTTGTTCAATGACTGCATTGATGAAATGAGTAGTACCAATAGTTATAGCTCTCACATCTTTCTTACTATGTTCTTCATCATTCTCAAAAAGTTTGCCGATAGCCTGTTCTATTCCAACAGAAACGTCTGGTGTTGTGACACTTTTGTTCCACGAAACAACCCCTTTGTTGTCCTTGAATTTGGAGGGTTCCAACAACACAGAATCTGTGTTCGTACCTCCAACATCAATTCCTATCAAATACTCTGGCATTTTGTCTCGTCTGTTTGGTGATATATATATATTCAATCACTCTAATTGATTTAAAGATTCGATGATGGCCGAAATCGTTTTTTATTTTATTTTAATTTTATTCCACACGACTTTTTCTTATCAGATAAGAATCCGGATGAAAACTTCCGACTCAACAACAGCAACATTTCTTTCAAGGCCAAACCATGAGATGCATCTTCTTCTAGTAGAAATAAGTAACCAGAGATAGCAAGTAATCACAGGTAAGTCTTTGAACAGTTGCAAACTACCCACCAACAAGACAATCCAAATTGAACCAAACACCAACAGATCGGCCAGGCAGCATAAAAGAAAATTGAAAAAAAAAAAAGCCATACATAATATATTCATTGTCAACACCTTTCTCGACACTATTTAAGCTCGGGCATTACGTGTATCAGTCAGGATTCGTCCGAGATCATGTTTTTGCTGGTTGAAAACTTTAACCATTGACTGCTCTTTGTGGATTAGCAGCATTCTTTGATCTGCAAGGGAATTTTTGGAAACCCAAAAAAAAGAAAAATATTTGTTTCAGAAAACAATTATAAACAGCAATATATAATAAATACATAAATATACCAATGTTGTCATCTTTGGAGCTATATCCTCAACCCGATAAGAAGCAATTGCTTCTCGACAATTTCTGTGGGAAACATGCTTCTGATTTGCCAACTCCATCCTTTATCATCAAGAAGCCAACCATTGAAAATAATTGTATTAAAATGATCAAAAGAGCCTTGGACTTGAAAGTTAAGTTCAGGGCACACGTAAAGACTGTTAAAACATATGAAGGTTTGAGAAACCAATTGGGATATGATTTACCAGAAGAGGATTTGCCGAAGCAAGATAGCATCTTGGTCAGTACGTTGAAAGAGGCATGGGAAGTTGTACACGGCCAAGAGAGGAGACGCGAGACCATTGTTAATGATTTGTTGTACGGTTTGCCAGCGATAACAGAGGATTATTTGGATCAATTGTACCTGATATCGAAAAAAGTGAAAAATCTTAGACTTATGGTGGATAACGTGCAACATTTGGAGAATTTGAAAGAATTCAATTCCAAATACAAGACTAACTACAAGTGGTCAGTTTACATCAAGATAGATGCTGGAACGAACAGAGCAGGAATTCCAGTCGAGGATCAAGAGCCTCTTACAACCTTTTTGGAACAGTTGTTATCTACCAAGTACTCATCAGATATCGAATTATATGGTGTTTATTGCCATGCGGGCCATTCATACGCATCGGACACGATTGGGAAGGCTGAATTAGCTTTAATTGATGAGATAGCACATGCATCAAAGGCAGTTGATATTTTACAAAGAATTGACCCAGATTATTTATCCAAGAATGGGCTCGTATTATCGGTTGGTGCAACACCAACTATTCACTCTTTTGATAATTACTTATACGGAAATGAGAGTGATGATTTAAACCTGAAACTTGCATCAAAGATCGATTCATTGAAAAAAAAGAATATTTGTTTGGAAATCCATGCTGGTAATTATCCTATTTGTGACTTGCAGCAATTAGCAACCGGTTGTATTGATGAATCAAATATTGCATGTTATGTTTTATCCATGGTGATCTCTCAATATCCAGGAAGGAGAAATGAAATTGGTGAAATGTTGATGAGTACTGGTGTTATCTCGATGAGTAAAGAAGTTAGCCGTTTCAAAGGGTATGGTGAGATCAGATTTTTGGGTGAAGACTATGGTGAATGGTATGTCGATAGGATGAGTCAAGAGCATGGGATCTTATCGCCACTCTCTGCAGATTCAAAGTTTATCCCCATTGGAACGAAAATTAAGGTTTTGCCCCAACACAGTTGTATCACTATCAATTCATTTAGCCATTTATTTTTGACTGATGAAAATGATATAATTGTTGATGTTTGGATCCCGTGGAGAGGATATTGAAGACAAAAAAAAAATAATACTGTTACTCCATTAACAGTCTAGTGTTTTTAATTACATATATATCTATATACAGCTTCCTATTATCGGGTGTTGAACAGATTTCGTTACTGTTGGCTTTCTCATGGATTAAGGAGTCTTGTCAACAGCTTCATCCTTCTTTCAATTTGAACGAGATAATGATATCTATATTTTTCGAATCTATTGATGAATAAGTCCTTATCACTTGTCGACAATGTCTTCATCACTTCGAGTTTAATTTCACTTAAAATTTTGATGGTTTTCAAATTACCAGGGAACCCATTCAACAACATATCCTTGATAATATGCTTCACATCTTCAATGTTCTTGTTGTTACTCCAATTTATTGTCAATAACAAATTATAAATATCAGTATTGCATGCTCTCAAATAGAGTTGTGGATAATCTTTTAAAGAGTGGAAAAGTGAAATAGCTTCTTGAGCAGAGTCGAAATTTTGAGCAAGAGATTTGAGGGTAAACTCTGTCAATACGGGAAGTGTCACTTTATTCAATGGAGGTGATTCCACACTCAGTTTTTGTAAATCTTCAATCAATTCTTCATTGGTCTTGTGCTCTTCCAAGTTACCATTATCTAGAGCTTTTTGAAACCGTTCAATGATATGATTTTGAAAGTAATCCAATAATTCCCTATTGGATTCTATCCGGTTAATCATTTCAAATGTAGGTTTTAAAGAATTTATCACCTTCAACTTTAGTACTCTACTCTCTTCGTAAATATTCGGTGTACTTAATTTTTCCTTCTCAATGGTATGTCTTTTCAATAGGGAGAAATTGATGTTGGCATCCTTTCCAGAATCTACTTCGGTATCCAGGAAATCCAGGGTTGATCTCTTTTTAGATTCACCTTGAGTTAAAATAGATTCAAACAATTTAGCAAACACATCTTTATCATGCACAGATCCACTCGTTCTCTCCTTCGATGTTGGTGCAGTGTCAACATATATTTCTTCAATCAATCTGGATATCTCCAGATTGGTGTCAAAGGTTTCCTTTGGTTTCTCAGATGAATCCACTGGATTCCAAACGTTTCCAAATGTAGATAGGTCATCAAGCATATCTTTTTCATCTAAAGACAGCCCCTTTTGAATTTTGGAATGTTGCAAGAGATCCGTGATCCCCTTACCACTATTAAACCGCACATGGCGGCATCTCGTGCAATATAAGGGTATTAGCAGTGCTCTTCTGTACATCTTTTCAGGTGGTTTTATCTCATCGATGTTTGAAAAGAAAACTTTTTTTTTTTTTTTTTTTTCATTTCTATTTTCTTTTTTTCTCTCAGTGCAAGAGCACAAGAGCTGATTGATATATGGGGAAAGAAAGAACTTGTAATTTTAAACAAAAACGGATAAATAAATAAATAAATAGATAATTAAGTTAATGAATATATTTTAGTGTAACTGGTTGTTTAGAGATATTGTTTATCAAAATCAATACTTGCTAGCGCCGACAAGAGAGATAATTATTTTATCACAAATATTCTCCTGTACATAGATATGTGATTGATAACAAAACAGGAAGGGCAGATATATATAGGCCCGAATTATAAATCATCATAAAAGAAGTGAACGCCCATTATCGATATAGCCAGCTAATTTACGAATGAGCTTGTTTTTGGCCAATTTTTCATCATCTTTGTTCACCAATATGACGAGCAACGAGATCATTATCATCACCTTATCTACTCGATATGTGTTCAACCTTGACTTCATTTGGATACTATGCTTTCTATTGAGAGATATCATAATCATTCTTGCAAAATAAAGCCACAGGGAACTGCTTTGTCTGTAAACAATAGTCGGTAGACTTGCTATCAGACCTATTACTTGAAGTCTCATTTTTTCATTGGAAATAGAAGAAATATAACCACCAGCAGTGAGATATTTGGCGAGACTGGTAACACTTAAAGTAATTAAAGTTAACCTTATGGTTTGGATTACCGATTTGACACTTTTGATCGAATGATGCTTTCTATAGTTCAGCAGCAAAAATCCCGGTAATATAAAACAAAAATCCAATTTTGAGAGCTTTCTCAACAACCCATCAAATCCGCTTATATAGTTGGACTCCTTACAAAAGAAATTCAAAATCTTCATAGCTATATTTGGGCAATGACTTGGATTGATGTTATAATACTCCCAAGTTTTGGCAAAGGTGAAGGGGAACAAGATCCAGAAATTCTTGAAAGATGTATACTTTTCTAGCAAAAATTGCAATGATATTATCGTCAAGTAAATGGACAAGTAGTTTCTTTGATACTTCAATGCTGTGGGATACTTCAGTAATGAGATCAATACGGTAAATGTGTTGGAAATCAATTCCTTATTGAAGGTTCCCATTTTCGGTAAATAATCATTCAACAATTTCCTCAACAATGGCTTTAACGAGAATAACAAACTGATACTATTGGTGAAAAGTCTCTTATTTCTTGGGGAATCTTTGTTTGGACGGTTCAAGATTGTTAAGATCAGCAGCATTCGAGTATATTGTTTCAATGCATTGACTATGGTAGTATCATTGCCATGTTCCAAATCGTCCAATTTCCTCGCCAGGGCTTCAATTTTCAGTGATTGTATTGCTCTATTCAAAGCTAATAACTCGTTAGAGTTGGTAAACAACAAAGGTAATTGATCCATCTCTTGTAAATCTTTCTATATCAATATCTCTATTTATCTATCTATATCTTTGGTATAAATATATTTTTTTCTTTATTTCTTAGTTGTTTTTCTCTTTTTGGGCTGATTTAGAATATTGTTATTATATAGAGTGAGAGGGGAAACATGGCCCAGTACATCTTGGAAAATGGGCTACGTAAGGTGATACCCTATTTTTTCACTCACAAGACCAACTGCAAAGGGCGTTGGTTTGGGAGGACAATTCCAGAGGTGTTTGCTTCGGAATTCAGAGACCGTCCAGTGACATACTACATTGACCAGATCGAGAATGGGAATTTCAAGATTTTTAGGAGAAGTGGAGATACTTTGAAAGGTCATGACTTGGAGGAGTACAAGATAAACAATGGGGATGTGGTTGAATATTCACAACACCAACATGAGCCTGTAGTGCCCGATCTGTTCCCAGAAATAGTCTACGAGGATGACGAGTTACTAGTGGTGAACAAACCTTCAGGAATACCAGTGCATCCTACTCAAAAATATTATCATAACTCAGTGACGATGATTCTTGAAAATGAGAACGATGGAGGTAATAGGGGCCGATTAATACCATGCCATAGATTGGATAAATTGACTTCTGGTGTTTTAATCCTTGCTAAAAACAATTCTAAAGCCAGAGAAATTCAACTACTGATTCAAAATAAGTCGAATGTGGAAAAATTATATCTTGCCAGAGTGACAGGTGAATTTCCCGAAGGTGAAACAATCTGCAATGATCCAGTTACCAACGTTCAAACCAAAAAAACTTTTGTAAATGGGAACCCAGAATCGAAGCTGGCAAAAACCATTTTTGATAGAATTTGTTACAATGCCGCTTTGAATCAAAGCATTGTCAAATGTCAACCAATTACTGGTAGAACACATCAGATAAGAATTCATCTTCGTAATTTAGGCCACCCAATAGTGAATGATCCTTTATATGCAGAAGGTTGCTTATTACACTCTGTTAGAAATAATATTGATGAATCTAATTTCGATCAATTGATATATACAGCAGATTCAAATCGAAACTCTTTAATGTCAAATGAAAAATGCAAATTATGTGAGGCTACATTGTACAATGATTATGATCCTGAGAAATTAGTCATATGGTTACATTCATTACGTTATAAAATAGGTGGAAATTGTTTCCAGACAGACCTTCCCCAATGGTCTATATTTTCATAAATTATAACTCCCGAATAATTTGTCAAAGGGTAAACCATTAATTTCACAAGCTTTTTGAAGTGATGCAATATCAGGTTTTGTTGTATTATGATAGTTAAGGTTCTTTGCCTTAGACATGAATTTGTTGAAATGATGTTTGGCTTCAGCTTTCTCTTCCATTGTATAAGGGATCTTGAAGCAATTCAATAATAACAACCCATCAACTTCACTCCCATGTTTTCGCTCTTGTTGTATGTAGTCAAAGAATAAGTCCCTATAATATCTTCTGGTGAATGATCTTATTACTGCAAAGTTATTGGGATAAAAAGACCTCAGAAGAGTTTTTGGCAATTCCTTTGTGCTAGTTATTTGATTGAATAAAATGTCACTGCTTATGTTAATCATCATCGCCGGTCTAGATTTCCGTATGGCTGCAATAGGATCTGAAACTGGTATAAAAATTATCGAAAAGAATTTATTAGTATTTGGTCGCTTTCTATAAAATTTCTTTGTCTTCGTGAAGGGAGCCCAAACACCTTTTATTTCCACACTGGATTGGACATAAGGTGTTTCAGGACCAACCGGTTTGATATTTGGAGCCTTAGTATAACGGTATGGCAAATATGGAAGTTCTGGGTTCTTCAAAACATTCAAATTTCTTGGTAAATACTTGTCCGTACGCATGATCATAATTTTAGGCCTCAATCTCTTTGGTTTGCAAACTGAAGGAGCATATTTTGGGAGCTTTCTATCGAAATTAACTCGCACAGCAGTTGGTTCTATGACACTAGGGATACTTTCCAAACCGTGTTTCGAAAGCACTTGATTGGCAGCCTTTTCAAATGAATAATTGACAACATTTTCAACTGGAGATATTCTACAAGTTTCTTGTGACTCCAAAACAGGTGGCTTTGGTTTGTTGAAAAGTCCTTTCAAATTAATATGCTTCTTCCTACTAAAGATAAGATCAACCTTTTTCTTCATCGTCATCATCATCATCTCAAACTAATCAGCAATCTTCTCTGTGTAATTCATTAAATTAAATATTTCTTCACATTCATTCTCTATCATCTCACTAGTTTTTTTTGTTTTGCCTAACCACCCTCAACCCACACAAAGACATAGAGAGAATAAAGTCAAAAAAACAAAAAACAAAAAAACCAAAAAATCAAAAAAAAAGCTTTGTTATTGTTGTTTGAAAAGTTTTCTGGAGAAAGAGAGGTATCATATCCAAAGATTTGATTACAATCAGTGACAACAATGACACCCTCGCCTGTGTATAGAAGGGTTTGGATAAAGAAGCCGAATGGCGTTCCCACGACAATACAGGTAATGCCTGATGATTTGGTTGATGATTTGAAAGTGTTGGTTATGCAGAAGTATCCAACAACTTTGGCAAAAGATTACGATCCAGCAGATTTGATGTTGAAGATGGAAGTGATACCCATCAATTCTTCTTCTTCACCATCACACTTCAATCAAACCTTAAAGAAGCAGTATAAATTGAATCCATACTCGACCTCGATGCATGACGTGTCCCAAAGACAAAACTCTCTAATATCTCCTGTACCAATTTCATCAACAAAATCACCATTATTGCAACAACCAACTACATTTTCCAACGTGAAAGCTGATGACGAGAATGGGAAAAGTCAATCACCTTATAATGGATATACAACAGTGTTACGCCCCGATCAAAACGTGTGGAGGATACTTGATCAATATTTCCCCAATGGAATGACAATGAATGATGCATTTGTGATAGAGACTCCAACAAGATCTCCTACTAATTTGCGACATCCTCCTGCAAATGCACAACAAGGTTCAGCTTATTCTCCTTCTCTTAATTATGCTTCACCTCAAAAGAGCAATAGCATAACTGAGCTTCAAACACCATCTCATCTCAATCCTCATTTGAATCAGCAACTGTCAACTTCCAAAAATATGCATAGCCAGTCATTCTCGGCTGATACGCGTCAATATAATTCAAGAAGATCTGGTACTTCACATAGAAGATCACAGTCCAATCCACAATCTCCTCAAAGTGCGTCGTTTGTGAAAACAAATAATATTAACAACACTACAATACTCATGCTTCCAAAAGATTATAATGGTGGAAACAAAGAGAGATCTCCAGCTCCGACTGTTCAGAATATAAAATCTGTAATTGGTGATAATAATGCAGAGATAAACAAAGGAATTGTAACTAGCTCACCAAAGTCGAGGGTTTTACCATTATCTTCTGATACCAATACTTCCAACACTTCAAAGATAAAATCAACCACTGAGAAAGTTCTCCCATCAATAAATGTGCTTATAGTGGAAGATAATAAAATTAACCAGAAGATTTTACAAGCATTTTTGAGAAAGCGCAAAATCAATTTTCAAACTGCTTTCAACGGAGAAGAAGCCATTGAAAAATGGAAGTTAGGTGGATTTCATTTAGTCTTGATGGATATTCAATTACCTGTCAAATCAGGTATTGATGCTACAATTGAAATACGGCGTTTGGAGAAATTGAATAGGATTGGATTGTTCAGTTCGATGTCAACAACCAATGTAAACAAGTTATCACCACTGGAAGAGTTAGATTTGACAATTTTCAGGAGTCCAGTAATTATAGTGGCTCTTACTGCATCTACTTCCAGCTTGGATAGGCAAAAGGCATTAGCTGCTGGTTGCAATGATTTCCTTACTAAACCTGTGAATTTGGATTGGTTGCAGAACAAGATTACAGAATGGGGCTGCATGCAAGCTTTAATCGATTTTGACCATTGGAAAGCTTGAAATGTCTATGATTTATGTTTATTGAATTTTTTTTTATTTTTACTTTTATTTTTCTTCTCTATATATTTGTACATATACACATAATATGTTACTTTTGACGATGTTGTTTCTTGTTGTTAGCGTTTTGGGTTGTGATTTATTTATTTGCTTTTATATATTTTCTATTTGTCTCATTATCTGTGATTATATATGCTTCTTCTCTTTTTTACTAAATTTTAGCCAGTTCATAGATGCTGATAGGTTCATTACACTCAAAGTTGAGCATAATTGATTGTTGTAACTTTAAATCCATTAATAATATCATAAAATTCTGTTCACATCTATACATTGATTCAATTCTAACACAATTGATTAGAGGAAGTTCGTAAAAGAAAAAAATCTTCAAAAATAATCTAGTTCCAATTAATATAATCTTTTCCGACTACCCTGAACACTCTCAACTTTCCACTTTTCAACTCACCCAACTTGTAGCTGTTCTTCGTAAGCTTTCCAGTCGAATCTGTCTCAATTACTCTGAATTTTTGCTTTTGAGGATCAAACTCATAAATCACACACGAATGAACTTCATGCATACCAACTTCAAGAGTGACTTTTTGGCGAAGCTTGTTATGGTAAACAAATTCAGCTTTCAAACACAAAATATCACCAGGTCTAATCTCATCGTATTTCACAATATCTTCTGGTGAGTTATACTTGAAAATCAACGCACCATAACCTTTATTTCCAATCGCTGGTATGATCTGATGACGTTTGGATAACTTTTCAAATATATAAGGTACAAGTTTATTGGCACCAACATTGGCAGCACCTAGAGATTCTGCCAAGTTCAATACCTGTGTACCGTATTCTGAAGACAGTTTATCCAACTTTTCCTTTTGAGGCTTTGGTGCTTTGATTTCAAACTGATGGAATGACACACTACCAACTGGATCTGCGGCAGTATAACTTGCCTCAATAACTAATTGGGATAAATCATGATACAAGATGTAGAAATCACGATAGAAGACTTTTCTTCCACCTCTTTTGTTGATTTCGTATGTATCTACTTCATAAATAGCATTTTTACCAATCTCAGAAGCAAGAGAAGGTGGCAACTCTTTGCTGACCCACCAATCTGTATCTGTAGATAATTCAATGTTTGATTTATGGTGGCTGCGTATGGAGGAATGCCTATTGACCTCAACACTTCTCCTAGAACTATCTAAAGATTTCCTTGGTGATGCTCCTGTGATTGGTGGCAGAGGAGGTGCTCCTTTATTTCTCTGAGTGGATGATCTTCTTAGGGGGGTAATTTCGGCTTCATGGGGCAGTCCTTCATGGAAAGTCAGCGCTTTAGTAACAGGTGGTGGTATACTTGGAATTGGAGGAGGACCAGTCGAAACTGGAGCAGGAACTGCAGGCACTGCAGGTACTACTGGAGCAGGTATATTTGGAACTCCACTGGCATTGACATGGGCTGGAACTGGTGGAGGGAACGCGGTAGATGATGGGATATGTGGTGGTGATGCCAATGAAGGGATAGGTGGATGAGGAGCAGCACCTATAGGAGAGGTGGGAATACCAGGAATGTGTGGTGGAACAGACGGAATTGATGGAACAGGAGGTGGCAGAGAGGCTGTGACTGATTCAACCGGGCGGGAAATGGATGGGATTGGTGGTGCAGTTGTGAAAGGAGTTTCTGGGTGATGCTCTGTGGGTAATGGAGGTGCAGTAGAATCAGTATCTTCATCAGCATCGTAACCAGTCGTGTTCATCTCTATCGATGAGACCACAGGAGCTCCAGGAAACCCTGACAGATTAGAATGTCTCTTTGCAGATCCATGGACATCAAATTCATCTGTCTCATGATCTATAATTTCTGCTCTTGGAGTGTGAGATGACTGAGGGAACGTATGTATTGGCTGAGCTGCAGGACTCTCAAACTGTTCATCCTCATCATCTGTGCTATCAGTCACAATATTTGAGCGGTCTGGTCCTTGTTGAACTTCTTCTTCATCGGTCTCCTCTTCTTCATCTTCATCTTCATCTTCATCATCTTCGTAGTGCGCTGTCGTCTCGTCCGTCGAAGAAACTGGCACAGGTGGAGCGGAAGGCATTGGAATCAGAGGAGCATGTCCGGCGATTGGGTGTCCCAAATGATCGTTAACCGCTTTTATTGGTACAGGTGGAACAGCACCTGGTAATGGATGTGGAGCTGAGAAAGCCCCACTTGGCTCTTCTGACTCACTTTCCTTTTTAGTCTTCTTAGGCTTGGATGAAGGCGCCGCTGCAAATGGGCTAGCCATTCCCATCATACCAAACATACCGACACCACCTGAAAGTTTTGCCATTCTTTCCCTCAAAGCACGTTTACGGGCCTCTTCATCGTCCTCTTCATCTTCATCTTCATCTTCATCTTCATCTTCATCGTCGTTATCACCGTTATCGTCGTCAGTTTTATTGTCGTCTTCTTCATCATCAGATTGTCTTTCTTGTAGGTTTTGTTCCCCTCCTATAATTTCGGCCTGGCTAGATTCTGCATCAACAAAATCGTTCGTTTCTTCGTCGTCATATCTTCCTTCCTCATGGGTTTGGACATCTGAGTTTTCAAACTGGCCTTCTTCTGTAATATCCTGAGAGTGAGGGGCAATAGACGGTTTCTCAGTAGTTACGTGTGACGCATGTGACGCATGTGACACATATGACGAAGCTGATAATAATGAGCCCCCTGTAGTATTTGTAGTAATTGGGACTGGTGGTGGATTTTGATCAGTCTGTGTTTCTGATCTCTTCTTCTTCTTTAATTCTTTCTTTTCCTGTCTCCTTCTTTCCAGTTCCGCTTCCAGTTCTGCTTCTTCTTGTTGTCTTTTCTGGAGTAATGCAATACGTTCTTTAAGACTTAATTTTGGTCCTTCTTCTTCCGCAGGTGTATCTGCCACTGCCGAAGAAGAGTTTACAGGTGGTGGAATGTTTTTAGGCTCCTCTTTTTTCACTGCTGGCTTGGAGTATGAAGGGGGAACATATGAAGATTCCAGAGATGCAAAAAATGGTTTTTTGACAAAAGATTCCTGCTTCGGTCTTGAATCTGGATTCAATGGGGTTGACGTTTCTTGATTAAACGTGGATATTCTTGCAGAAAGACCACTCCCCCTAACAGGGGGCTCCGCATTTGACAAATGGTGAGCCTGAGAGGGTTTTCCACTAACTGATTCAGTAGCAAATGAATTATTACTACTATTTGAATGAGGGGTAGCGATCTCAGCTAGTTCACTAGCTTTGTGCAGCGAAGGTCTTGGTGGAATCGGAATTGATGGCAGGGGTTCCTCTTCAACAATCTTCACAAAATTCTTGGGAAACATCCCAGTCTTAAACGAGTGATCAGCTGCAGTGTAATGACCACTATACCAGTCGTCGTCTTCGATGGCATCTACTTGAATTTCTTGATTGGCTTCAAAGTGTAAATCATCCTCAACTTCTGATGAGAAAGGGTATAGCGCAATAACTTTGAAAGGCGGTGTCGTCATTGCTGCAAGTGCTCTGTATGAAATCAATCCAGTCAATTGGCCTCAATAATAAATCTGCAACTCCCAGGACGATAGATTGATGTAGCTCACTATTGATCGGTTGAATGATTCGTATCGCTGTTCTCAACCAAAGAGAGAATTAAAAAAAATCCGAAGCTCACCACCACCAACAATCTCACCCACAGGCGAGAAAAAAAAACCAACCGAAAATACATGAAACTCAACCGGAAAATGCCCAATCGGGAAATAAAATCAGATTCCGGAATTTAGGATGAAACAGTCTCGAGTTTTGATAAGTTCGGTTATTTTTCGGTTTTTCAGGGTGTGATTCCATTCAACAATACCGAACAACTTTGTTGAGATCTTGGGAACCATTGAATTGTTTAAAATTCGACAGATCTAATATTTCAAATCAAGGTGGACCAAATGCCCAAATAATGGCCTAGATCTAACGAAACAACAAAGGAAAAAAAAAGCACAGATCATGAGCTGTCTTCTAAATTGGATTCGATTCCAACTTATCTAAATATCGTGGGGATAACCTGAACGCACTTGAACCCCTGTCTTTCTTTATTGGGAAAAATAATCATCTGGAGTTGAACCCTCCGCTATTCTGTCGAAGGAATGAGAATTGGATTATTAACTAGGCATTTAGATTTTTAGACTTTTCAGAGATTCACGACTAAAATGTTCTTTGTCCCACCAAAGGGGTGCTGAGAAAAGTTTTAGTTGGAGCTGTTTCTGAGCAAGAGGGAATATAGAGGATACTCTACGGAGGTACGAGCTCATATATATCATTGTAATTCATTATACTATTTATTGAAAGCATTGCATCAAAATTCATCTCTGAAGATCACACATATAGGTCTGTTCTGTTTTTATGTTGTAAATGATTGCCCATTTAGTACCTTTAGATGATTCCTTTGTTAATGCGTTGTAAATATTCTGAGCATAGCTTCGCGGCGTTGTACTGGAAGAACCAATTACTTTCCTGATCCATTCGTCTTGCTGTTTCAAAGAAGTTATCGAGATCATTTCACACACATCATCTCTAGCATCTATGCTGAACACTGGAGCTGAAGTCAAATTATTAACAAATGAAGAAGCTGCTCTTTTTGATTCATCTTCCACAGCCCACCTGTCTTTTTTATTAGATTTCTTATTCGCCTTGGTTGAATCATTGGGGACTAATACAACCTTTTGATTCGAATCAGGAAGATTTGTCAATGACGAAAGGCTATTGTTCAAATTTTCATTCTCATCGTCATAATAACTTTCCAGATATGATGAAAATTGACCCTTTTGTTTATCGTAAGAAGAGTTTTTGGTGTAATCTTCTCTCTCATCAATTTGTGCCTGCAAGATAGATGCCACATCATCAAAATCAGCATCAACTTCTGTTTGACTTTCAAGATTACGAATTCTAAGAGGTTTGAATTTTTTCTTTGATGTGGAGAATTGCTGTTGCTTGATGAAAACTACCCAGTTAGCACCGTCCTTTTGAGCTTGCATTACAGCATCATCAGTGGAATGGCAAACGCTCAACAAGTCGGCACTTATATTGCTTTCCCATAAATTATTTAACAATTCCATTCCAAATGGTCTTAAATTGGAGGCACTTAAGCTGGTAATCAAAACATCACACCTACCAGGAATCCAGTTGATTCTCGCATTCCCCTCTTTTAAAAACAAAGACTTCTTCTTCGAACTAGCAGATTTTTTGTTGAATAGGGATTGATATATCTGCATACCAGTGAATATGTACTGTAAGCTAATACTAAATCCAACTGCATGGGGAAGTAAAGAAATAGGTTTGTTTCTAGCTAAGGCTGCAATTAGATGGTCATATCTGCCACCAACAGCGAGAAGGGAGGATGCGTTTTTCTCTTCGTTGATAGCGGTAAACATAATTGAGTAATGATAAAAATGGGCATTGAAGGTACATAATGGTGAGATCAATATCCTTCTCGTAACATTGAATGGCTTTAAATAGTCAATCACTTTCTTTAATTCGGTGAAGGCATTTTCTACCTTCGATAAGTTGGGACTATCAATCATAAGCTTCTTCAATTTCTTCTTTGCAGCTTCAAAGTCTAGTCTGAAAAGAAATGAATCAAGCTCATTTAATGATGTGGACGAAATATTTAACTCGGACCTCAATATAGATTTCGCCTCTTTCAAACTAGACCCCAATCCAACATTCGACAACACTGCAGCAACCTTGCTTCTTTGTGCTTGGTCAATACCACAATAATCAAAGATTGCTTCACAAATGTCCCAATGGTTCAATGCAAAATAAATGTTGTGACTCTTGAAACACGGAAACAATGATACCACCTCATCTAAAACCTTTAAACACTCGGCTTCTTGATATGCCAAATCAACCGACTCTACTGATACGATATCAAAATCCACCTCTCCATATCTCTTCGGCGCTGTGTCTTCCTCTTCAGCCCTATAGACATTCTCGGCTCGGTAAATTTTCTGTAACGGTGGTACTCTTCTACCCAAAGATCTCGCCATTGGCAATGTTAAGTCATACGGAAGTTGCAATACAGCCCCAGATTTGTCCAAAACCTGGTAGAGGTTGGTATCTGTATCATATTGAGTCGACTTGTGAAACAAAACTGGTTGGCCTATCAATTGACTATAACCTTCAATAGCCCCATGTCTCTTGAAAATTGAGGACATCTCTTCTAACAATTTACGATACAACAAATAGTCCAGGGCACTATAATTGGTTTCATTCTTATCGAAAAAGGCGTCAGCTGGAAATGAGTAAGGCTTCTCGAACAACTTTCTTCTAACTTCTTCTTGCCATGTCGATGAGGGATCTGCAAGTACTTTGAGTGCTTCCTGTATGATTTGGTCCTGGTGTTTCACTGGCAACAAATCTGACTGTAACAATGCTGATGCGGATGGTCTTGTCTTGGAGTCATGATCCAACAAACTCCTTATAATTTTCTTTTCATTACCAGGTTTGAAATCTGAAGGAAATTTGATCTCTGGAAGTCTCAAATTCCTGATAACCGATACCCTCTCCATTCCCGTATTCAAAGAGTAGGTCATTTCAAAGAAGATAATACCTAACGAGTACATATCCACTTTTTCATCATAGTCTCCCTTGCCGCTCATGACTTCTGTCGCGACGTACAAAGTTGTACCCACCTCGGACGTTAAATCTTCAGTATGATTGAAACTCGATTGAACTAAGTTAGAAGAAGAAGCAATGGGCAAGTTCAAGTGATGGACATTTTTTGCCAATCCAAAGTCACCAATTTTGATATTCTTTGATTGATCAATGAAAATGTTCATCGGTTTCAAATCCCTATGGATAATTCCTTGAGAGTGAATATGGCTCAAAGCTTCCAAAATTTGTCTGAATAATCTCCAGTACTCCTCAGCTCTTGATGGAAGACCCTGTCTTATTAAATCATATAAGGTATGATTCTCGCAGTACTCCATTTGAATGAAAAGAGTCGATTTCTTCTTTGGTACTTTCACAGATGTTGAGACATGATTCACCATTCCTACTTCGAATTTTTCATTATCATTATCTGTGCTGTGTCCGAAGGTAAATGGGTCATCACCGCCTTCTTCACTACTGGAAAGATCATCTTCTGTTGATGTTAAATCAATATCTGGAGTCAGACTTGGCATCGAATTTGAAATGAAGTCCAGATAACTTGTTTCATTGACAACACTATGATTAGTTTTAAAAAACCTAGCTGAAAACCCTGGAGGTGTCAGATCACTGTTCCCACTAGAGGACTGACTATTCACCGTCTCTTTATCGCTCACATCAGTTTCGTCATCAGATTCAAAAACACTCTCCACATCCCCTCCAGGATATACATAATCTTCTAACCAGGCAGCATAGTACCTCACAACATATTGATGGTTCAATCTAGCAAGCAACATCACCTCGTTTAATATGCTACTCAACTTATCATTGGTATGTCGAATTTTCTTGACAGCATAAAATCTTCCATCAATCTTGTTTCTAACCTTGACAACTTCTCCGAAAGCCCCCTTTCCCAAGGTCTTGCTCTCTTCAAAGTCATTTGCATATCGAGAGTATACTGGGTGGGTATTATTGAACGAATATCTTGAACTGAAACTTCTTCTTCCACCAGCTATACCGTAATTTTGCACCGATCCTAGACGCGAGGAGCTGGAAACCATTGTCTGGGATTGAATACCATCCAGATGATTGACCTGCAAGTTTCCCTGTTCTGATAATTTTTTAAACAAAGAAATATCCTCGTTTGTTATATTTGTCCTTAAAAATGTTGATGGTAAGAGTTCTAAAGGCCCAGCTCGCTTCTTGACTGTCTCCACAAAAATTGGTTTCAAAAAATCCCTCACCGAGACATCTAGAACATCATCAAATTCCTCTAAGAAAGCAATTGGTGATCTAAATTCGTTGAATATATCGTTTCCACAGACCATTTGAATAAAAAGCACACCCAAGTCCCAAACGTCAGTTTTCGAATGTGGTCTTGATGAGATGCTTACCTCAGGAGCCAGCCAAGGGGATGTTTGAAGATGCCTAGCATGCCCATTACTCGAATTTGGATGACTGTTAATCATATCTATGATAGTACTGCCATAGAAGGTATCTGTCAACTTAACGGATGATGTATTCAAGTCGCTATCGTGAAACAATTGAACAGCGTCAGCATTCAAGAATTTATGCAGGATCCTGAGATTATGGATAAATTCTAACGATTCGATTATCTGAATGACCCAACGTCTAGCATTAGATAAACTGACTGTTTTAACCGTCGATAAAAGATCCAGAATTGTCCCCAAAGGAGAATATTCACTCAAAATTTTAATTCTCCATATGCATTCAGATTTTCTTTTTTTACTTGACTTCTTGGGAGTGGTTTCCGCATCTGCACCTGATTTTTCAATCTGGAATGCATAAACTTTTGATATATTTTCGTGAGTTAAATCACAACAGACTTCAAGTTCTCTCTCTAGATATTGCAATGTCTTCTTACCTTGCCCTGTACCCCAGTGTGGATTATTCAATTCCACGATAGTCAATCTATATACAAGCCCATCCTCATCTTCGGAAAATGTTTTCTCCGTGATTTTTGGCTTATCATAGACAAGTTTGAAGAAATTGGATTTTGGGTTTATATATGGCTTCACGAGATACTGCGTGCTGATATCCTTCAAGATGCCTGTTTGTGTGATGGGTATCAAACCGGTGACAGTTTTGAAATTGAAAGCGAGTGAATCATGAGCTTTACCTAAAGTGATGGGTATTGCTTTATCAAATACTACAAAATCTTCATTATTCATCACCTCCAGTGGTGGGATCAAGTATCTGTCATCTAGTTCAATTAAATCTGATTGTCTATTCTTGGCTTTCGCTGTTGAGCCAGATCTTGTTGATATTGTACCCTTTGTTGAACTTCCGTCCTCAGCGATTATTCCGTAGCTGTCCTCGATATAATCTTTACCAGGATTGTGGTTCTTTCTTCTTTTATCATTTTCAATCATCAGTTCTAACATCTCTTGTTCCTTCTCTCTCTCTTCCTCCTCTTGCTGTTGACGCTCCTTCTCCTGGCGTTCTAAAACTTCTTGCTGCGTTTTCAATCTCTGTATACGTTCATCTTCCAATGAGTCATTCTTGGCGACCAATTGATATTCATCTATGCTGTCTTGGATCATAGAAGCAATATCGAATATCATTTCTGAGCCTTTAAGTTCTTTCATTTTATCCTTGATAAATGTGTTGATTTTGGCCAATTGAGAAGATAAAACGTTTTTGGCATCCTTTAATTTGATTATTGGAGCAGACAATGGATAAGTGGATGTAAATTCGACATGTAATGCTAGTGATAAAACTGGATCTCGGTCTGGATCTGTTTTAAAAAGAATCTCGAATTTTGGTGATGGTTTTTTGTTCCATGCAGATTTTGATTCTGTCAAATCAACAAAATTCTCCATGTAAATGGCTTTAAGTGCCTCAAACTCATTGTTCTGTTTTTCATTTAGAGTTTCGGTCTCCATTTGATCTTTTGTTATTTCTATCTATGTTGTAAAGTCGTATGTACAAATTGAACAAATGTCAGACTTTTATATATATAAACAATATATATATTGAAAAGGCCTTGCAAATTATCTCTGAATGTGGACTCCGGATTTTTTCTACGAAGTGAATATCAACAGCTCTTTCTCTCTTGGAAAGAATGTGTTAACAACAGATTGGGTTTCTAAATAGTTGTTCAGCTATTTAGAAGGACATTTTAGTGTCTTCTTTTTCTCTAATTTATGGGATTGAATGCAAAAAATATAGTAATAACAAAATGAATTGGTATAATAGAGATGTGTGTATATCACTTGGTAGTAAATGTGTTTTTAAGAATAGAAGATTAGTATTGAGTTTGCAATTGGGAGATGATAGATCGATAAGTAATATATAAAGAAGACGATAGAATGTTTTTATCTAGTAAAAAAAAATTTTGGCTTGTTTAACTTTGACACGACTATCGTATATCGAATGTACACCACGTCATTTTTGATGAGTCAAAGATGAACATACTCAACATCAGCAACATCAGCCTGGCTTGAACCTTTTTTGAGATTTAAGAAGTAAACAATAATGCTTAAGCTCCTAAAAAACAGACAAGATTGCCTTTATCAGTAAAATTCATATAAGTTGTCAAATTTTAATAATCGTCATTTATTCAAAAATGGTTACAACCCACAGACCGATCTTGATTGTCTTAAGGGTAAACATGTAGTCAGATCTATTTATCAGAACCAGTCGAGATTAGAGTTCCAATTTTGTTTTTTCAATATATTTTCAATTTACTAGCGTGAAAGTAGATTGTTTACAGATCAGGTCACACAGACCAAAAAAATAGTAGATACTTCTAGATTGATATAAAATAAACATGAAAGTTCTCATAGAATTAGTTAATTGAACCATAATAATAACAGTAACAACATCAAGATGCAGCGCTTAATAGTTTTGACAGTCACAGCATTGATAACCACAATGTTCTTTTTGATGAATATACCTTACTTCAAACTTCTGTGCCAAATGGACAACCCATTTTTTGAGAAGATGAGAGGATCATCTTTTGAAAGAGATGAACCGAATGATTTGAATAAGATGAGACCAGATATACCTTTTTTGGATAAGGATCCTGTTCTTGGGGGGTTTGCCAAAATTGACAACAATTGGCTAGTATCTGAGAAGGATTTCAAGAAAAGTTTGTATTATTCACAATGGTCGGTATATGAAAGGGGGCATTTTCCAAAGGATATCCCCATAGACCAAATAACCGATATCTTTTACAGTTTTATGAAAATCAATAGCGATGGCGAGGTCACCTATTCTGACAGGTTTAGTGATCTAGAGGTGAAATCATCATTTTACATCACAAAGGACGAGAGAAGAAATCAAGCTTTAGGAACTCTGAAAAATGGTAAAAAAATTGATACCACTGGAACTATCGAACAATTGATGAAATTAAAAGAAGTTTATCCAAAGATATCTGTTCATATGTCGATTGGTGGTGATGGTACAGCTCAAGATTTTGTAAATTTGATGGCTAAGAAATCCAATCTCAAAAGGTTTGTTGAATCAGCTGTAAAATTGATGAGATTACATAAATTTGATGGCATTGATTTAGATTGGGAATATCCTGAAAATGAAAATGAAGCCGATTTCTACGTGGAACTTGTGAGATTGTTGCGATATGAGTTAACAATTAGAGAACTTGTGGAAGGAGTAACACTGGGGTCTTTCCAAATCACAGTGGCTGCTTCATGTAGTGAACCTCAAATGAAAATGTTTCCCAAACTGGGTATGGACAAATATATCGATTTCTGGAACTTGATGTGTTATGATTTCTCTGGTGAATGGTCTCAAAAAACGGGGTATCATTCGAACTTGTACTCTAACCAAGGTGATCCGTCTGCTGATAGTGGTATCAGTTATTATTTGAATAGTGGGATTCATTCCAGAAAATTGGTCCTTGGAATGCCTAACTACGGAAGAGGATTCAATGGGACCAATGGTGGTGTTGGGAAAAATTATCAAGATGTTGGGTCAGGAACTTCAGATGAAGGTGGTATTTACAATTATAATTACCTACCACTTGAGAATTGTGTGGAGGGATTTTCAAAAGAGTTTGTCTCTGCATTCTGTTATGATAGTGATCAAAGACTTTGGATAAGTTATGATAACGAGGAATCGGCAAAGATTAAGGCAGAATATGTTTTCGACAAAAAACTTGCAGGCGGGATGTGGTGGGAAAGTTGTGGAGAAAACTATATGGATCTTGAAAGATCAACTGTATATAATTTTGGATCAACACTTGAAGATTTGATTGGAATTTGAAAATAAAAATTTAAGCTTTTATTGATTAGATAAGAAGTTGCCTTTTTCGGTCCTATTGGACCCCTAAATTATCCTTATTTTATATTTCTCAGTAAAAAAACTCTCACTTGTCATAAAATAAAAGCAGATACGTACTTCTTTTAATTACGGCTTTCACAACAGTTATTTATATTACCTATTTTTTGAAACTCTACGGATATCAATTTTTTTAGCTTTTTTTTTTATTTTTATTTTGGTTTTTGACTATACAAAATAAGAATAGTTGGAAAATAGAAAAAAAAAAAAAAGCACTGATCTATATGATTATGAGATGATATATCAGTCACCGCATCTATAGTATATCTAAAACTTCTGCAACAAGACAAAGCAGATATATATATAACGAAGAACAGAAATTTCAGAAAAAACACAAATAAAAAATGAAAGAACACCACATCATCTGCTACCTTCCCTAATGACCGATTTTTTCCAATGGTATGTTGATGAATGACAAATCGTAATAATAATAATAATAATAATAATAATAATAATAATAATAATAAGAAGAAGAGCAAGAACAAGAAGAAGAACAAGAAGAACAAAAACAATGAACGAATGAACGAATGAATATTAGTTAGGAAGAATTAAAATAAAAAAGAAAAGTAAAGTAAATACTCTCTTTCTGTATTTCAATTAATAGTTGTTGATTCTTGAGATATTTTTGTATACCTTTCTTTCCAAATGAAATATTCGTTCAATCTTTCACAACAATAATTTTTGTAATCAAAATCAATAATTGAAATCGTACTTTGAATACCGGCCCATATACCCCAATAAAAACCAGGTAACCCATAAAAGATACCAATCTCTTCAATCAACCCATCTACATCCTCCTCTGAAATCTCATGTCCATCATTTGACGAGAGATACAGCTTGGACCAATTTCTCATTATGATATTATCCTTTGTTGGGAGCGGTATCTTACTCTTATCACATTCAAATCCTTGCCATTCCATAAAATGGTTTGAGATATCAAATGCTCTAGGCAGTGGGAATGCATATTCATAGTCGATAAAGGAAACGGGATTTTCACTCATGGAACAATGTGAAACAATTGGAGTTCCATTTTCCAACAGTGTTGATAATTCATCTGGAATGATAACGTTCCCACTTAATAAATCGCAATGGCATAATACAGTTGGAGATTTATGTGAGATATTTTTGATGATCCATTCCAATTCTTTGGAGAATATTTCTTTTAAAGATTTACAATCTTTTGATTCCAAAAGATGTCTATTGGATAAACATTTGTTTAATAAAGAATCAATTTCCGGAAGAACTTGGATCCAATTCAGAATTAATTCCCAAATATTATTCAACACCTTATCCTCTCCCACTTTAGACTCTTCTCCTCTCAATTGTTTCAATTTCAATATACCTTCGTATATATCATCTCCCTTCATAACTGTATGCCAATGACCCAAGAGTTGAGCTATCAATGGGTATAAACTTGGATGTGATAATTCATCTGGAGTTAAAGCTCTACCGGAGATAAATCCGTACACTAATCCATTACCGAACCTAGCGTAAATTGGAGCTGCCAAACCCAATGAATGTAAAGAAAGTTGAGTGACAAATTCTCTATCTCTATCAATGATAACACTTGTTCCTTGTCCATATGTCCGTACCAAAACAGTTCTTGACAATTCTGCATTGGTTACAGAGAGTAACATGTTCGTTATACCTCCCGTTAGTTGTTTAACTTTGACATCTTCCGAAGACCAAGATGGGAAAATGATATTTAATAATTTAAAGAGTTGATCTTTGAGGACGGAGTTTGTATCAGAATCTTCTGTTGATATATTGACATAATCATCACGCAAATAGACTGAATGAGCGGAATGTGAAGATGAAACCAAGTTCTCCGTGTTCAAATCGATGATATCTGGTGTTGGAGATGGGAAATTTCTAGTAGATGATGCTAAGGACGACATTGATGGACTGCTAAGACCTGATATTTGTAGTGTTGAAGGAAGATAAGGTAACCGATCATTTTCCTTCTGTATTTCTTCGACATCCGTGATCGAGATATGTGACTCGAACGGTAAGAACTTCAAGTCCCCATATGATAGAAAACAATAAACAGAAGAACTCATGATAAATATTTGTTGTTTATATATGTAGTAATTTTTTTAATTGGATATCTTGAGTTGGAAATGGAGTTTTGCTTATTTAGTGTGTGATGATTTTTTTTTTTTCTTTTTTTCCTTCTGAAAAAATTATCTTAACTGCGGGTCTGATATGGATTATGAGAGATATGGATATGAATAAAGTCTGTAAGAGATAATAAACACAAGTCAATGAATGTATGTTATATGAATATCAGTTTGTTGTGATATGGTATGGTATGATATTATATGATATGATATAAGAGATGGGGTTAATAGAATAATATCTAGCTAGGCCCAGGAACGGTGAACAGATCGAAATATCCGGTGATTTAACTAAATAAAAAGAGTCAATTTTTTGGATCGATAGTAAATACTACTAAGCTAAGTAAGAAAATTTAAATGATAAAAGATAGAAAATTGAGACACCACCACTCATTTATGGGGTTTTTTCCATTTTATGCGGTTTTTGTTTTTTTTGTGTGTGTTTTTGATATTAATTACAACATAAGAAAATAAAAGAAAGAAAAAAAGAGAAAAAAAAAAAAATTGTGATGGTAATTGCATGTGATTCTTTCTTTCCATTCACCGACCGTTTTTCTTTTTCTTTTTTCCTTTTTTCCTTTTTGCTTTTCTTTCTATTTTTTTTTTCTCTCACGTCTTTTAACCAACAGATTTGGGGTGTGCTGCTGATACACAGACCAAATTATACCACTAATAGCTCGCAAAGTAGTCCTCCCGAATATTTCACTCACTCACTACCCTTTTTAATCCTTGTTGATCATGCTTAGCTCTCTGCTTAGTTTTTCCACTGTAATACATTCCCTTTCTTATTATCCTCTTACCTTGCTCCTAATTTGCTCTTCCCACCTGTATGATCTCCTTTAACTTCTTCCTATTATTGTTCTTACGGTGCGCTACTCGGGCGATCAAGGCTCAGTAACTGTATGAATTAAGTTTTTAGAGGCATTCCATAATCGGTAACCCATCCAGGGGTATGACTTTCAATGTCATTCATGATGTCTCTCAAGAATTCCTCCAAAAAATATGGAAACACATAATCCTGAGGTGGGTGGATCGATCAGCTTGTTGTTGATCAGAAATACTTCAATTTCATTTCTTATTTCTTCTCTCATTTTATTTTATCTAAACTTTCTCACAAAACGATTATTACTAGTCTCAAAGTGAACTAAATGATGATAAAATTATGAATTCTTATGGATGGTTTTTTTCAACATAATAGTAAAGCCAATTAACTTATAAATTAAATAGATACTAATTACATGTGTTTTCTCTTATTCTTTCGGTTTTTCTTCCTTTAATACCGCCATATAGCTAGCTATAACTGTTTTTGTTCTTCTACTTCAGATCTATCTCATTTTTATTTTTATTATGTATGAACCCAATACATTATATCGAACTTGACTCATCCAGTTGATCCGCCAACAGATATCCATCATTTGAACCCAAACGATATGGCTCATGGCCTCCCATTTTTTCCTTCTCCTCTTCAATCAACTGATATGGCAAATAACAAAAATCACTTGTAATACTTGGGAAGATTCTTCTATAAGACCACCAGGCTACTAACAAACCCAAGATACTACCCAATATCACATCCACAAAATGATGACGGTAGTCCTCAGTCCTGGAAAAGGCAACATAACTTGCTCCTAACACAGGGATCCCACTCATTATCGATCTCCAAGCTCCGGTATCGATATGACTTACAAGAAATTGTCCACATAACCACATACTCAAGTATCCCAATCCGGAAAAACTTATTGAACTATGACCTGAAGGTGTAGTTTTAAAACCATCCATTAATAATCCCATATTATCTGTAGTGCATACATCTTTGGCAAAAACCATTGTATTGACTGGAGTACCTTCTCTTACAATACATCTGGCAAGGAAATCAGGGCGATGACGCCCAATCCACACTTTTAATACCTCTGTGATCAAACAGTTGGTAAATAAAGAGATATAAAGCCCTAATAACGATACATATAATACATATTTCTTATTAGCCATCGGGGTGAATAACAATGTTAATGGGATTATAATTAATGTTGGAATCACAAACGATACAAATAATAACATATTAGCCGTCACCCTTTCATGCTCTGCAAAAGGATGTGATATCGTAATATCGTTGATATAAAATTGTCTTTGAAATGGTTCAATCTGTCTAGTCCATGAAATGAGAAATAAGATAAATAAAACTAATCCAAATCCTAAATCAGACAATCTCCACTTGACAATTTTTCTATAAAGAGGAAACCTATCAAAGCCAAAGCTATAACGATCGATATTCATCAGTTTGATCGGCATTGTATTAGCAATATTCGATTGATCGATTGATGAATTTTGATGTGTAATTATTGCATTGTCATTTTTATTATTGTAGTAGTTATCTTCAGCGTAATGCTGCTGCTGCTGCTGCTTCTGCGCTGTTGTCATTTCTCTTACTGGGGCTGTAGAATTATTATGTACACTCCCCGTTTCCAAAAATGGAGATTGATAAGTGGCATTTACCATCCCAGATTCTCTTGGGAATGGACTATGAGGTGAATGATATTGATATTCATCCATTTCATATTCATATTTCTTTGCAAGATGGTCGCCCATTTTTTCTCAATTGAACCAAAATAGTCCAATGTTATCACCCTTTTTTTTTTCAAAAAATAAAAACAACAATGCCACTTGATTAATTCTTGTTATGGGAAGGTAGGTAACTAAGTTTATTTGAGATATCAATCTATTGTTTGTGTTTCTTGTTCTATATCAACTGTTGTGTTGTAGTGGATTGTTAGTCGATTAGTTGGCTCTTGATTTTTTCGATCTTTCAAATCCTTTTTTTTTTTTTAAAATATATAAATTATGTGATATAAAAGAAGTTCAAAGATAATGAGTAGAGAGGCTTAAAATGATGAGAGAAGATTTGGGAAAACTTTCGACACATAATTTGAGTGAATTGAAAAGAATATTTAGTAAAGTAGTAGTTTGTTTTTAGCTCTTTAAGAGTGTATGACAATAAAAATTTGGGAATTGTTTTCTTCTCTTTTCTAAGACAAAATTTTAAAAAAAATAGAGAACCCGAACCCCTTCTTTCTAGACAAGGGATATTCAACTACATCAACTATAAGAAAAACTTGAAAAACAAAAGAACATCACCATCATTCATTCAAAACTAAGTATAGTGCTACCACAACCATTGAGAAAAGTTTGGGAATGTCAAGTTTTTTCCGTGATGCCAATCTTTTCAAACCGAGAAAAGGATTTCCCTATGCACAATTATCCTTAAAAAACAAGGATAACATTTCGACACCAGAATTTTCAGATGAAGACTCAGTTATTGAGGAAGGATACAATACACCAGTAACTCAAATTAAAGGCATGATTAATGTTCAAAAGGGGAAAGATGAAACTGATACGGACGAAGATGATGACAATAATTCAAGTGATGGCCTCCATATAGTGGAAGTAAGAGATATCAGCAACGAAAACCTAAAACAAAATGAACAGCCATCTTATAATGAGGACCAGAGTATTCTTACTGGATCAACTACGAAAGTTCATTCCCAAGATCGTGACTTTGAACAACCGTTGCTAATCTCAATCAATAATTTGAAAAAACGTTTGGACCAAACTACTAATCAGTTAGCAAGTATCACATGTAAAAATGAGCAGAAGGATTCAATTATTAAAAGCTTACAAAGGAAAGTTGATGATCTTGCAGGGAAATTAGCGAAATCTGTTTCCAAAATTGATCATCAACTGGTTCAATTGAAATTTTTCAAGGACAAAAATGATGATATTTCAGGGATGTTGAGTGAAGAAAAAATGAGAAGCGCCGCATTACAAAAAAATGTTAATAGTTTGGTTGAAGAACTCAAATTGAAAGATAAATCTAAAGAACAATTGACTGAATTATCAAAAGATTTGGCAAAGACTATTGCGAGCTCGAGTGAAAGTATCTTTACCAAAATGGAATTAGGATTAAAACTGTAAGAGATAATTTTTTATTTAATACAAAAAAATTACAATGGAAATCAAATCAAATCGAAGAAAACCCAAATCTCTTTCCAAAGGAAACCTCCCACTAACTATAAGCTGAAACACAGGTTTGAAGACTCAGTTGATCAAAATTTCACAGAGAGAAACTCCAAAGATACTAAGAAATTGGAAGAATTTGAGATGAAGTTGATTGAAAAAATGACAATTTTTGAATCTTTTTCCAATTCCATAATACAACAAATTCAATCATATGAGGCACTAAAAAGGGCAGTTGAGTCTAATTTTAAAGATATCAACTCTCAATTTACTTTATTATGCGATAATTCTAAAAATATTCAATCAGTTGAACTTGAAAAATCATTGAAAACAATTGAAAGCCATTACAAGTTGATCCAAGATCTGATGAAAGAGGATAATTCTGATTTGAAGAAATTTATTCATAATCAGGAAAAGAATGATCAAGTTATCAAATTGTTAAATGAGAAGATTTTCAGATTAGATGACAAACTCGAAGAAGAAAGAAATATGAATTCAGAGTTAAGAACTGCATTGTCAACTTTAGAATTGCAAAAACAACAATTGACTTCAGAGACCCAATTGTATAGATCTAAGGCCAATGAAATCGATATATTAAATCAATCAAACAAAACTATCTTGACCGAAACCAAACTCAGTTTAAAAGAAAAAGAAGAAGAATTAAAATCGGTAATGGAAGAGCTGAAAAAGTTAAAAACAGAGGTGAAAAGACTAACCGATTATCAGTTACAAAATAACTCGGATCAAAGTAGACTATTACAGCAAGAACATCAAAAGCAAAAATTTTTACAAGAGAAATGTGATGAATCAAATGCTATACTGAAATCATTGGAATTCAAAGTTCAAAGTTTAACGAAAGAACTAGAGGAAAATGTTAATAAGCTATCTAAAATGCACGAGACTCAATCTATAGAGTTATCTAAATTACAACAAAACCGGGAAAGGGAGATTAGACTGGTAAAAGAGAAGAACGTGATATTACAAAGACAAATCGAAGATCTTAAAAACAAGTTGAACATGAGAAGAAAAGAATCATTGCAACAGGAAAATGCTGTCATCATCAATGATAAAAAATCTGAGAAAAGAGGTTTATCAATTGAGAGTAATAATAATTTTTATGATGGAAAATTTATTGATCATATGATGAATGATGTCTTTGATATACCTTCAAGTCCTCATAAGAGCACGAGCAAGACTTTATACAATAGATCAAGGCAACAACCAAAGAGAAATTTGATCAATGAGAATAGTCCCAAATTAAAGAGAACAAGAAAAAAATGATGTAATTATGATGATCTCGTCTATATATATATCTTATATATATATCAAAGCTCTTGTGTCAACTCTTCTATGAGTTCTTCTTCATCGAGTCGATGCATATACTTGATTGGTTTCAGCTGATTATCTCTATCGATATGTATCACTGGGATATCATAGATGTACATGTCTTGCCATTTTTTATTTTCCGGTTTGGTTATATCGATATACTTGTAATTTACACCAGTAATTTTGTCATTCTTTTGTATGTTATTTAAAACTAATTTCAGTTTATCACATAGTTGACAATTTTCTTTTGAAAAGAAGGTGATTGTTGTTGAGTATAGTCTTCTGAAAATCATTGCTGAATATATTTATGTATATGGTTGATGATGGCCTTGGGGAGTCTTCCTAATAGTTGTTATTACATGTATTTCAATCTGTAGATGTTTGTATAAGTAACTGGTTGAATATATCCACCTACTATTGCTGTATCTATAGTTTTAATCAATCAATCTATCAATTTAGTTAGTCAACTCACTCTATTTAGATCTCAACCAACGCGAATTAGATATTTTTTTTATGACCCATCCCTGATTGCGCCTTTTTGCCCTCTTTCCATTCTTGCCCCTGATTTGCGTGTTTGGTTTTTTTTTTTTGAGCCGATACAGAGCGGCGGAGGAGGAATAGTAAGTACCAATGATATGATAATTGTGATGATGATTATGATGATATGATACAGAGAATAGGAGAATATATGATATGCTATACATAGCAGATGGTATATTCACATTTATAGCCTTTATTGTTGTATATGATAGACGAAAGAGAGATAAAAAAAACAGAGAGCAGGCCAACATTTGAAAAGTTATACTTACTCATTTACTTATTTTATTTACTCTATTCTATTCTCACTCAACCACTATGGAACAAAATATCGTATAATGATACATAGGTAGACAAAATCCATATAATTTGATATCACTAGACCACTAGTCAAATATATCTAACTATCTTCGAGCTTACTGATTTAGTTGATTACCTGCTTCTTTAAATACTCTATCAACCCCCATTTATCCCATTGCCCCCATTTACATTCTCACACATATACACTAACATTCTCTGACACCACCTTCAAATTTTTTTTTTTTTTTCTTTCTTTTTGCCTTTTGTGTCTCTCTGTTTTGTAATCATTTCGATATATAACACAAACAAACTCTCATAATATCAAAGCATAACACACATCATCAAATATCCCTTCAATAATTAATTAATCAGCCAGCCGTCTAAGTTAATCGATCATCTTCATTTGATTTTATATACCATATTATTCCATCTCCGCTCATCAAAATTATGAAATGTTTCACAGACCGCCTGCAGTAGATCCGTCTTTTGAAAGGGAGTCGAGAATGAATTCTTATAACCTGCCTGAAGATGATGATTATGATGATAACAGCAGCAGCACAGTTGCAACATCGAATGAAGTTGCTGAATTGGTGAAGGAGAATGATGTATCGGTCAATGAATTTGCCAAACTGGTATCTTCACTTGAAAAATTACAAATAGACTCGGTCAAATTACCCGACGAGTTGGCAAAAGAGTTTGAGAGTTTTATCAAATTTTTGAAACTTCCGAAATTTAATAGACCTTTGAATTTAGATGATATTTCACAACTATACCAGCAATTTTATCAAGATTTCCATAACAAAAATGTAAACTATTGGAATAACCATTATGGGATTCATGAACAAAAAGAGACAGAATTATTAACAAAGGAGGAGATTCTCCAAAGAAATGAAAACGTCAATAAAGCCAAAAATCATATCTACTTGAGCGATTTACTCATTGAAAAACTCGTATGTAATAAATATTACAAAAAAATAATAAAGAGTGATAAGAAATTGGTGAAAGATGAGATGAATAATTTAATAAATAAGAAATTAAATCTCAAGTTGACGAAATTAAACGATATGAAAATGACTTTGAAGAATTTGGATTTGGATTTGGATCTACTGGATGAACAACAACAAAAATTGATAGATGAATTGGCTCCTATATATAAGGAAATGTTTGAGATCAGATGTCCGACTTTGAAATTGTTGAAATTTAAAAGAGTTCATGAGGTTATAAACCAATTTTTAAAGAAATTGAATATTAAGATCAATGGAGATTATTATTTACCAATTTTAATCTATTCCATGATCAAGATACGAGAATTGAGTGAAAAAAATTTGATATTGGAATTAAATTTTATCAAAAATTTCAAAAATAATGTTGTATATGAGAAGAAAGATTCTAATGAGTCTGGAGAATTGTTATACATATTGACTAATTTCGATGCCTGCTTAATATATTTATTGAACGTGACAATAACTGATTTGAAATTGGAACCGAATGATGATGGTGATTCTAATGCTAATGACAAAGGAGAAGCAGATGAAATACTTACAAAATCGATATCGATAGATGAATCGAGTTTAACATATTGTGAAGATTACCAAATGGTTAAGAAAAATTCTAAAAACAATAGTGCTTTGGATTATTATTCATTAAGATTGCAAGAATATGCGTATAATAATGCAGATCATGGTATAAGAACAATAGGAAGTGCATTCGATTCCAGTGTGAAGTCTATTTTTGGTAGATTCTTACCATCATCTTCGAGTTCAACAGAGATTGATAAAGAGACTTTATCCCAAATTGAGGAGAATTTCAATAACAAGTTGGATGAAGAAGAAGTGATCTCTCCAATATCAACAACATCAACATTGAACACATCCAATTCATCTTCCTCAAATAACCCTATATCTACTTCACCTCAACAACAACAACATCAACAAATGCAACATCAAGAATCTAATAGCAACGATCCGAAAAATACATCATTGAAAAGTTTTGCATCTAGTATGAATGGTGTAATCAAACAATTCAGACCGATAAGTAATTCAAATTCTTCAACATCACTTCATACAACACTTGAATCTTCTAATCTTGGAACTTCATCCACATCTGTCCCAGCTGCAACAACAGCAATAACAACAACTACAGTGGCAGAGAGTGTGAGATCAAGAGGTGCATCTTTTATAGGAGATGTTTTCAACCCACCGGCTCGGTCGTCATCTTCGAGTATAATTACGACTATAGAACATGCATTTGAAGGGCGTAGAAGTCGGGGGAATTCGTTATTGAGTGGACTCAGTGGTAATGGAAATATCAATAATGGAGGTAACGGCAACAATATCAATCAACAAACTTTGATCACCGATTTGAAAAAAGAGTACAAGGATAAAAAATTTGAAAATATGAGTGTTGCCGATTTGAAAAAAATGTATGATAATTATAAAAAAATTATGTATAGCACCAATAATACTAACGTTGTTGCTACCGGGAATGCTAATACTAACTAACAAGTTTGATGAAATGAATAATAATAGTTAGTTATTTAGTGGGTTTAATTTTGTTTTTTGCCTTTTTTGTGTGTGTGTCTGGGGACTATTGCAAGGAGGAGAATACCTTGCTTGTTTATGATGAGATGGTGAGCTCGATTAATTGTGTAATAAAGATTTTTTTTTTTTTTGGTTATAGATAGAGAGAGATATTTTACAGTTATTATTATTCTCATTATTGTTAATGATCATATTTTTTAAATAGAAGTATTTGAGTCGGTTTTTCTTTACTTATTCCCGATGAACGAATGCTGCAGAATCTTTACCACTACATCTCTTCTGCTTTATAGGAGAAGGTTCATAACTATTTTGTGCCAGTTTCAAAACAACAACAGACCGTTTAAGCGGACAAAAATTGATAAGAAAAGGGAGCACAAAAATAATTCAGATGGTGAGTGATAAAAGGCAAGTGACTAAAAAAAGGGAAGATAGCCGAAAAAGGTAATTACTTGAGAAGAGCATTGACAAATTTACAGAGTCAGTACCTATTTGTAATAATAAATTCTAGGACATTATTATAATAAGCTTTGAAAAAAGTTATCCTTTTCATATTAAACAAAATGGGTATATTTTTGATATACATTAAAACAGATTACAAACTCAGTTTAACGGCATCGATTACATCCTTGTGTAATGCTTGTGTCGTGGCAATAACACCTTTACTCTCCAAATATCTACCTTTACTGAAATCTAATGGGTTTCCATACATATCACTGACAACACCACCACTTTCTGTGATCAACACATTACCAGCTGCATGATCCCATATCTTTTCCTGATATGACATTGAGGTTGGTAATCTCAAATAAATCTCGGCATCACCACGGGCCAAGGCACAGTATTTAACCTGGGAGTCCAATCTCACCGTTTGGGATTCTTCGGTAACACCTAATTTACTCTTGATCTTAGATTGCAAGTCATGTGATGAATGTCCTTTTTCAACCCCCTCACAGATTTTCAAATCTGCATCATGGATACCCAAATTTCTCATTGAAATCTTGACTCCATTGGTCAGAGGTCCCATGGCAATATCTTTAGAAAGATCCTGGTAGTATGAACCTTGACCTTTCACAGCACTGAAAATACCACCAACTTCATCGGTTAATTGAGATTTCAAATGTGGACAACCAATGACTCCCAATTGGACAACACCATCTTCGATCAACAGCAAGCAGACGGCGAATTGATCACCTCTGATGAAACCCTTCGTACCATCTATAGGGTCCAAAGCCCAAATTCTACCTTTAGGTCCACCTTTACTATCACCATGATCTATTGCCTCGGTAACTTCTTGCTCGGTTTTCAATTCTCCAATTATATCATTATGAGCAGAGTCAAGAGTTTGGATATCCTTGATGATTTTAAAGACATTATCCAACAAACTCTTGTTTTCTGTGAGTGAATTTGAGTCTTCTTCTCCAACAACTTCGTCATTTGGGAAATTCTTTTTGATCGAGTTGATGATTATCAGTTGAGCTGCAAAGTCACCCAATGTCACTGGCGAGTCATCGGTCTTGATTATTGTGTTGGATCTAATTTGCAGAGATATCTGCTTCGTCAATATTGACGCCCTCTTCACGGCCAACTGGGCAATGTATAATTCTTTTTGATACAACATTTCCTTGTCTTGATATCTTTTGATATATTTCATGATTTGATAAATTTTTTTTTCTTTCATTTTTTTTTTTTTTTTTTTTTTTTTCAATGTGCTGTGTTATGTATGACATTCTTTGAATAGGGGGTAACAGTTACAGATAAATATATAACACAGATGAAGAATGACATCAATATGCAAATATCTATCTACCCATCTATCTCTCTATAAGTCAGGACTGCAATGCATCTATACGTATATATATTATAGAAATAGAGTGTAGATTAATATTAGCCACTCACCGAGCCACACTCAGCACTGAGTAGGACTTCCTAATAGAGTAACTACCCTTTTAAGGGGGCAATGGCGCGTTGACATTTTTTTTTTTTTTTTTTTTTTTTGTTTTCTTGGGCGTCAGAAGAAAGAAGGAGAGAGAGAAAGAGAAAGAATCAATTTGAATTGGATTTGGATTTGATTGGATTGAGTCTTTACTAACTACTTCAGTGTTTATTAGTCAGACCAGGAAGAAGAAGAGTAATAGAAACAACATCTCTATTAAAAACAACAAGAACAGCCCTTGCACCTGACTCTACCTCATAGCTCTTATTACCAATATGGTGTTCAAAGTAAGTACTCCACTTGAATACCCTGCAGATTTATCGATATTGTGAAACATATTTCTCATTTTACTAACACATATACACCTGCCCATGATTATAGAGTTTTAAGAAAAGTAATAGCAGTACTAATACGACAAAGAGACCGATCATCACATCGCCTCTGATCCCCCCACAAAGAAAGAAAATCCAAGCCTTGTATGATTACCAATCCCAGGGTGAGATGGAGCTTAGCTTCCAAAGAGGTGAAGAATTTTATGTCATGAGTGAAGCCGATGAAAATTGGTTCAACGTTACAGACATGAACCAGATCAAAACTGGAGTCGTTCCTATATCTTATTTCGAAGTGATACCATCCAACTATGTCAGGAAAAGACAGAGCTTGATAACATTGCACGGCAAGGTTTTGTACAATTTTGAAGCCATGTCCAATCAGGAGTTGCAAGTGTCCAAGGATGAGTTTGTCACCATCTGTGCTCATAGTGGGAATGATTGGTACATTGCGAAACCGGTCAGTAGATTGGGCGGACCAGGTTTGATCCCAGTATCTTATGTGGGGATCTTGGATCTCAAAAAAGGTGGTGGAGTGTTGAAAGTTTTCGATCAACAGGATATCGTGGATAGTAAATTGCCCACCGTGGAACAATGGAACAGGGAAAGAGATGAGTACAAGAAATCCGCGACACCTATAAGCAGCACTAATTCAAATATCTATACACCATCACAGAGATCATCTTTGAACAGATCAGAGACTTTACTCTCATCAAGGACAACTTCATCATTTTTAGACATGGCAAATGTACACGTAATACAAGCTTATATAACTGAAAAATACTTCATCAAGGATAACGATGGTCGCGGTAAATATTGGTACTCTATAGATTTGAGTCTTAGCAATGGGGTCAACAGAGTGATAAACAGATGTTATGAAGATTTTTTTGATTTTCAAGCTCATTTGAAAAAATTGTTTCCCAAAGATGCTTCTGAAGAATCTAGAATCTTACCAACTATACCTGGACCCTTGGCAAACGTTAGTTCAATCATTCTGGAGCAAAGATTAAATGATCTCAACAATTATCTTTCAGAATTGTTAGAGTTGCCAGTGAGAATAAGCCATTGCAAATTTGTCTTTTCATTTTTCGATATCAAATATACAAATGATAAGAATATATCTGCAGAACAAATGCAACAACAACAACTAAATAGAGAACAACAGCAACAACAGCAACAACAGCAACAGCAACAGCAACAATATCAACAACAACAACAACAACAACAACAACAGTATCAACATCAACATCAACATCAACATCAACATCAACAATTTGATGGACGGAAAAGTTTGTCCTCAGTATCACAACCACCATCACAGCTACCATCATCACAAAGTTCACCCCAAAAGGGAAATGAAAAGTTCAAATTCTACTTCAACGACGACATCTTTATCTTGAAATTGAACAAGGATGTCTCGGTGCTGGAGTTAAGATCCATGTTGAGTAAGAGATGTAACTTGGACATGTTCAGAATGATGTTGATCAGTGATGCAGATTATGAATGGGAATTACTCTCCGAGGAAGATTTGATGAAATTATTCGAACTCGATCCAAAGAAGAGAAAATTGAGAATTCTTCTGGTATGAACCCGTTTTCTTTGGTTTTTTGTGATAATGCACCACCATAATCATTCATGATGATTTAATTCTTTCATTCGTTCCTTTATATTCATTCATTCATTTATGCGTCTTTTCATTCATCCTTTCATTCCTTTGCGCTCTGCTTTTTGTTCTTTTCCATGCTCATCATTTTCGCTAGCGTTCTTAACATTTTATCCTATTAATTTCCTCCATTTCTTTATAGCCATTACCTATTGCATTAGAACTTGCTTTTTATTTTTGCTCCAGTGGAAAAAAAAACTATTGTGTTTTGCTTCAATTTATTATCAGCGGTTTTCCAATACTAATCTATTGACTTTTATATACCCTCTTTTGCTTTATATGATTCATATGGGTATTAATTACTATATTTGCTTATGTATTATTTAACCAGACAATTATTTCAATTCCCACTGTAGATATCGATGCACTCTTGTATATAATAAAAGAACGCAAAAAAAACACAAATTTCAACAAAAAGCCTAAAACAATAATTCTCATCTGTCTAACGTACAGAAAGGAAACCAACCTATACCCATTCAATCGGTGTATCATCTATAATATTGGTTAAAATAATGGCCAAGCTGAAAAATCTGAAACTGGCCAAACCAGTTTCTACCACTATTTTCAAACAAACTTCATTCCACTCATCTCCCTTGAATGATTTTCTCACTCCATTTAAACCAGCACCTAATCAATGGATTGTCAAGTATATAGTGATCATCTTCGCCATCATAATACGGTGTGCTGTAGGGTTAGGATCATACTCTGGTGCCTCAACTCCACCAATGTACGGTGATTTTGAAGCCCAGAGGCATTGGCTTGAAATCACTCAACATTTACCCATTTCTCAATGGTATTTTTACGATTTGGAATATTGGGGGTTGGATTATCCTCCATTGACGCTGTACCATTCATGGTTACTCGGCAAGATTGGATCTATCTTGGACCCCGAGTGGTTCCTGTTGGAAAAATCAAGAGGATTTGAATCATTAGATTTGAAAACGTTTATGAGAACCACCTCGTTATTATCAGAATTAGTGGTGTTATTCCCAGCTATTTTACAATACATTAACCACATCAAAGTTGGTAAGAGTCCTATTGACCAAGTGGTTATCCTTGGACTGATCATCTTTCAACCTTGTCTCATCATGATTGATCATGGACATTTCCAGTACAACTCGGTGATGTTGGGCTTGTTCTTATTCAGCATCAATTTCTTGTTAGATGATAATTATGTACTACTGAGTTTTTTCTTTGTACTAAGTATTGGATTCAAGCAAATGTCATTATACTATGCCCCATTTATATTCAGCTATTTGCTCTCTGTATGCATCACCAAGGATTATAAATTGGATTTCATCAGATTACTCAAGATTGGAATCACCGTTATATTTACATTCATCTTGTTATTGATACCCTTCTTGATACAAGAAGATCCTTTGACCCAGTTGAAACAGATCTTGATTAGAATTTTCCCCTTTAATAGAGGCATTTTTGAAGATAAAGTTGGTAATTTTTGGTGTTCGACAAATTTGATCATCAAATATAAACAAAGATTTTCCAACGAACAATTACAAAAAATGTCATTATTATTTACAGTTATCTCATTTACACCAGCATGTGTTACGATTTTCCTCAAACCTAAGAAGAAGATTTTGGTGTTGGGATTCATCATCACCTCACTTTCATTCTTCCTATTCAGTTTCCAAGTTCATGAGAAAACCATCTTGGTACCTTTACTCCCAACGTTACTCTTATTCAATCGTTACAACTCCATTATTTCATGGTTCTCCAACTTCTGTCTCTTCAGCCTTTACCCTTTACTCAACAAGGACCATCTTGGCTTCCAGTACTGGATCATGGGCATCCTTTTCAACTGGCTTATCGGTAATTTGAACTTCATCTCAAGATGTCTACCTAATTTTATCATCCCTGGTCCAACTTTATCCAAGAAATTGAATAAAAAATCCACTCAACTCCTGTTACCAAAATCCTGGTTGTGGAGAATAGTCATTTCAGGTTCATATTTCGTTGCCGGTGGCATCCATTTGGTTGATTTGATAGTGGACCCTCCAGCGAAATACCCGGATTTGTGGGTTATCGCAAATACTACATTGTCATTCTGTGTCTTTGCCATTTTTTACATCTGGTGCAATTATGAAATGATCAAAATTGCTTATTTTAATTGATATATGCATCATGTAACTGTTTAACCGTGTATATTCTTATCGATGTATATTATTACCATAAAATCCCAATAAAAACTTGTGACTGTTCTATTATATTATTCCTACATTACATTATTTTATTAAGAATTTGGGACTGAGTCATATTTTACTCTATCAACCTTTAGAAATTTTTAATAAATTTACACATGAAAATATGACATTATCCACCATAGTGTGATCTTGGCGAATGAAATAGTTATATGTGTACTTTGTTAGTTGTTGTCAAATGGTAAATGAAGTTTTTCTAATATTGGGATAGATCATATATATCACATACAATTTGGTAACTCAACTTTCAATTTCCTATTCTTATCGAATAACCCCCAGTGGGACTCCCAGCTTTTATTCTCATCATCGAACAACCTTTTCCATGGCTCATCGAACAGCTCGAACCAATAATATGGCATCCCCAATTTATTCAATGGACAAAGCGTATCATCTATCAATTTTTGTAAATTCAGCGTAGATGCCACCAGTTTTTGGAAACTACCACCACCATCAGATGGCCAGCCAACCTCCGATATGAAAACATGGTTGTTATATCGATTGCTATGCAGCAATGCAAATTTCATTATGTGATTTGCAGAAACATCAATGGAGAATCCTTTCAAGAATGGATGTATATTAACCCCTCTGATATTCTCCTTCTTCAACAATGGAAAGCTATCAAAAGATTCAGTGGTACCAATGAAAATATCAGTTCTGTTTATTTGATTAAGAATTTTTGTCACATTGGACATATACTGGCCCAACTCCAGAATGGATTTCTCATCTCTTAGTAATACTTCATCTCCAACCATGACACCTTCGATAGATTTAGTAGGATATTTAATCAAAACTTTGCTCAAAGTTTGTAACTGGTGTTCATTATTGAAATTGTTCCCATTTATCCAAACACCTAAAGTAACAGTCATATTAACCCCCAATTCCTTAATGGCATCCAAAGTGTATTGCAGTTGGTCACACTGCAACCCATAAAGTCTTATTCTAGTAGTGATCTTGGACAATGCAACGATGTCCAACAACACATCTTCCATCTTGATACCACAAATGGGTAAAATGGCATTTGATGGTGCATAATCAATCCCATAGAAGACATTTCTCAAATTGGGGTCCGTCATGATGGACCTAATCCTTGGATTTGTCTTGTATTTGAGATTTAAATTTTGATAAGAATTGTAATAATAGACATTATTTTTGGTAATTCGATTGTCTTCAATTGCAAATTGTAAGGGAATTGATGTATTTCCAGTATTGTTCCTTTTGGAACCACCATATTTTTGAGACAAACCATTTATAAGTCTCAGTTTTTCTGGTGATGGTATTCTGTCAAAATAGTTAAGTGTGGTTACCCAAGTTCCATTGTAATAATGAAGACACAACGGTATCAATACAGATAATGTTACCACCAAGAGAATGCAAAGGATTACTACAAACCAATAACAGCTTTTTCTCCTCAGTACTTTCTTAATCTCACCAGTATTTATGTCATGACCTGTGGTTTTACCCATCTTATTTTCCTTATTCATCATTCCCCAATTGATAGATGTTTGAAGTGGGGCTGGAGTGATTGGAGAGTCTGAACCATCAGAAATGCGTTTCCCATCTGCAGGGAAGCTACTCACTGGAAGCGCCGTTATATGGTCTTCTTTGAAGAAGGGGTTATGAATGGACTCATTTTGTAGAATTGATAGCCCTGCAGTCTTTGTTGTCATTCCCAATGTAAAGGTTGTTGGCAAGTAACCATTTGTTTCTGTGCTGCTACTGAACCAATTTTCAGTCTGGAAGAACTTCAATTGGTCATCTTTACTAGTTTTACCTGGAAGGCTCTTGATTCTAGATTTGATAAAGGTTTCTTTAACTATTTCCAGTGCCTCATTTTCACTTATTCCAACTGTAGGAACTTCATTAGGGGACAATACCTTTCTGAGGATTGTTGCAGCCTTACTTAATGTACTCCTTTGTCTGTGAAGAGAACTCCTTCGGCTTTTGTAACTTGGTAAATCATCATTAGCTTGAGTAGTAGCAACATCTGTATTGGGATCAACCGACAGTTGCTGCTCATGTTTTGATTCTTCAGTCTTTCCATCATTCTGAGAAATATGACTTTGAGAATCTTCAATTTGATAATTATCAACATTATTTTCAAAAGCTTTCAAGCTTGGGATTTCATTTATTCCTAACATGTGACGGAAACTAATCAGACTGTTCCGCGACTGCGACTGTTTTTCCAGAGTGATTGGAGAGCTACTCAGACAAATAATGTCCAGTGACTCATCGAAAGTTTCCTGTATGTATTGATCTAATAACTCTGCACACTCATCATGATCCTGATTTTCATCGCTGATTTTCATCTGGGATATTTCTTCAACTTTACCCGCTGTTTCCTAGTTGTTAGTATTAAAAATATTTAGTTCCTCATGTGGGTGATGACGAGGGGGATTTCTTACAAGTTTCTTCTTGAGCCTGGGAAACTTGTCTTTGCCATACTTCAATATCGGCAGCTGATGTCATCTTGTAGTTTTCTTTCGATTATATTAGTTCGTTCAGTAGTAAACAAAGAGAATATTTGGAGCAAAGGGGAGTTTTTATAAAATATGATATGTATGAGCGTCTAATTTGTTTTTTGTCTACTAATACTCCTCCGAAGATGACACAAAAAGAAATACTAAATTATTAAGGAAATTTGTTTTGCATCGTATTCTCCTAGCTCAGAAGAGACCAATTATAAAATTGGCTGCTTCCGACTTTGTTCCAATTACTCTCGACCTCCTCTTTGTCCCCGCTATTGTGTACGCAACTAACACTACAACCATACACCCCATTCCAGTGTTTCTTTGGGAATCCCGACCGAACTATTCCACAATTTTCCAGGAAGAAAAGAGAAGGTGGTGGTGATGGTGGTGGATGCATGCACTAGATATAGGTAGAAATAAATATATTTAGAAAACTATCCAATACAGGGTGGTGAGGCTGCGGATTCACTTAACAAACAAATCAAAAGCAAATCCCAAATCAATGACAAGCCAAGCAATCACTTTCTAAATCATCCTGACCAAACAAATAATATCCAACCAGTGATCCGATACACAAACTAATCATGATCCAGTAGTTGAAACTCATAAACACCAACATCAACAAGAAACTGATGAAAACCCGACCACCGTACAATAGTGAGCTGATAATGTTGAATTTTTTCAAACTTTTGGTGTTTCGAACATGGTTAGGCATTGCCAGTGAGTCAAAGAATTTAGGTCTGATCTTGTTGATATAATTGCTCGACAGTTTTTTATAAAATTCGTATGCAACTCCTAACAAGATGGTAAAGATGATGGACCAAACTAAATCGGTCTTGTTCTTCATATGCCAGCTCTTGGTTAATATGCAGTAGTCCTCGTACTCCCAAGTTAGTAGCATCTAATTTCATCTCTCTCCAAAGTTAGTAATTTTTTGATCTTGAATTGGAAGGGAACACATAATATATGTCTGTATATACTGCTGTTTTATTGATGAGATGTGACAAAATAGATAGATAGCAAACAGCGCACACATATACATGTATAGACCATCATAGAGGATACATACGCTCATCTTACAAGAATTTCCCATACCAGAGTGGTCATGGCCTGGCATATCCATATCCAGAGAAGAATGCATTGAATGGTCCATTATCGATGTTGAATTGATTTATATTAATTAAAATTCTATATAAAAGATAAGATGTGAGCAAAATTTAATTTATATATATTTTTAATTTCCTTTGCATTTAAAAAAAAAGACAAAAGAAAGCAAAAAAAATTTGGTTTTGATTTGTTCGGAAAAGAAAGTGGGTGGATATAGATCATATTACCTTATTATATACATATATATTATCTGCAGCATAATAATATAAAGATGGCATCAGCTGAGATATGGAAGAAATCCATATTATTTGGAGGTGGAATCATAGGAACTGGTGTTTTATTGTTCAAATTCACCACACCAACTGAAGAGCAATTAATAGCCAAATTATCACCTGAATTAAAACTGGATTATTACAAGAATCGTGAGTTACGTCAAAAGGAGCAAGAAGAATTGATGAAACTTGTCCAAAAAACAGCCGCATCTAATGATCCAATTTGGAAAACAGGTGATTTGATCAACCCATGGGAGAAGAACAGTACTGGGAAATCAATGTTGGTTGTGAAGGAAGAATACGATAAGGCTCAGGCACAGGAAAGACAGAGACAGGAAATTGAAAAAAGTAGATTACTGCTTGAACAATTACAGAAACAGAAGGAGAAAGAAGAGGCCAGTAAGAAGAGAGGATGGTTTTGGTGAATTTAACTTAAATTTGTTTTTATTTTGTGTGTATATAGATATCATAATTCCTTGCATAACATTTATATATAATTATAATCTTTGATTAATAATAATAATAGTAGATTCCCACCCAGCTTTATTTGGTCACCTTCTACCGGATGAAGGCCATGAGATTCCAGAATCCCTACTCATTGCATTCCACATACTACTCATATTATTGAGCATTCCACCAGCGGCAGTAGCTGTCTGACTCATCATCATCGAGGGGGTTAAATTACCATTCATAGACCCGATTGCCGAAGAAGAAGGTGCAGAATTCACTTGTTTATTTGCCTCATCTACGGCATTAACAATATTTTTGATATTGGTATCAATAACCATCCCACCTTGAACTATCTCTTCGAGGCATGTTTCCAATACTTGCCATCCAAACACCAAGTCTAACTCACACACGTTGGCAAAACACTTGTCTAAAACTTCAACAAATACTTGTATCAAGTCAAGTATACCTAATTCTGATTCTTGGTCATCAACGACAAATACAAAATATAATGTCAGATAATGTCTGTATATGATTTTCAAATCTGAGTAATTTTCATTGTCTAATAAAGGAGGAGGTGATAGGAATGAACATTGACTATTTGATCTCTTGATGACAAGTTTGTGGATCTGTTGAAGTAGAAGTTGTTGTGTTTGTATATCCACCTGTGTATAGAATTTGAGTAGTCTTGGTAGACCATCGTTGTTGAATATTAGCACTGAATTGATCATGTGTTCTATATTTTGGATTTGATAGATATAAGTGCTCTATTAGTTATAAATCTTTAGTATATGCCTGATAAGAGATGGCGAAACTTAATCGGATATCTATCTTTCTGACTCAAATAATAATATTTAATGATGATCTAGGTTACAGATTAATATACCAGACACTACTGTATCTTTATCAGTTTACGAGGACTTGTATACACTACTTTTATTATAAGGTTCTGAAATGCATACAATTTGAAACACTCCATTCGATTACATGAGATGATTTACATTATCAGAAAGCTATGAGATATACAATTAATTATTCAAAACATTATTGAATTTAGAACAACAACAATATGGCAAATGTCATAAACCTATTGTAGTTTGCCTTTTTCCGGGATTTAGATAGTAGTGGAAGGCACACCAATCAGAAGATAATTGATATGTCGAGGCACGACCATGTCGGCTTTCTGTTGGGGCAGTATATGTTTCATACTCTTTCAAGTAAGTAGTAGCTTGAACTTTTTTATTGCATAAAATACGATATAACCGGATTTTGTTTGAGAAGATATATCCAACTAGTTTTGTAATATGAGGAGTGTCCAGTTGAAAGAAACAGACGGAGATTAGAGTATTAGTTGTAGGGTGAGTAGGATACAGAATACATATCAGTCATTGGATAAAAAAGTAGTAGTATTGTTTGCTCGTTTACAAGGCAAGAGGGAGTGAGTGAGTAAGTCAGGAAATTAGCCACACACAGAAGGGATAAAAAAAAAAAAGAAAAACACAAACTTGAAGGAGGAGGAGGAGAAGGAGAAGAAGTTTTCCATTTGTTTCAGCCCCGACAGAAATATATTGTATTGGCTTACCTTAAAATGTAAAATAAAATGTATAAGGGCTGACTGACTGTATTTTGAGTAGCGCTCGATCACTTTATTTGATTGATCTGGATAACAGATAATAGTGATCTACATACATACATCTCTCGTTTATAATAGTTTTTGAAGGGGCTACTACTTACTACTCACTCACTCCCACGCGTTATCTGAATCAGTAGTCATGTAATTGAAGTTATAAATAGAACAACATAATAGAGAATGTTGAGATTGCTCATGGTACTGAATTAAGCTGAGAAGATGGTCTTGGTAAAGTTTTAATTTGGGCTGAAAAAGACACCAAGAGTTTTTAAAGGGAGTTGATGTAATGTGAATGTAGCAAGTTGGGGGGAATGAGTAATAGTGTACAGCCTTGTTTCGTAGCTGATTTGCAGAATATGAAACAACAAGAAAGCAAGAAAGCAACAGAAGTAACAAACGGAAAGACAAGAATGAAATCTCCAAGATAGTTAATAATTATTAATTAATTGATAGGATTGCCAACTTGTATCTACATGTCTAATCTACTCAATACACTCCAAGACATTCTGATTAATTAATAAGAGTGAATGAGAGCAAAAAAATTCCATTCGTAGCCGCTGCTTGCCCTTCCATTCCCCTTCCTTATAAATTTTTTAGCTTCTGTCTCTCTTTTTCTCTGCTCTCTCCGTCTTTCTCTCTCTCTCTCTTCTCCTTAAATAAATAAATAAATTTTTCTTTTCTTCTTTCTTTTTTTGAATTAAAATTATTAAAGAAAAAAAAAAGGGTGGAAAAACTTTAACCAGAGAGAGTGTGGAATTATATATAGTAATCAAAACACTATATACGAAACTTATACCATATACAAATAACAGAAAAATACAAAGTAACATCACATTATATCACACAAAGAGTTGATATATCTCATTATCAAATTCGTCGTCGTATCATCAGATCATGGTGTTCAAGAAATTCTTCAAGCGGAAAACATCTGATTCCTCAACTAATAATAGAAGCAGAAAAGCAGTACCATTACTGCCCTTGAATACTTCATCACAAGACTCGGATAATATCATCAACGAATCATCAGACGACTTTTCAACTTCATCTTCAAATAACAATCAACAACTGCAATCACTTCAAAAACAACGCACAAAATTATCATCATCTGGAAATCCATTCCAAGGATCAACAAATTTATACGATGATCACAGTTCTCAACAACAACAAGCTCGGTTTAGTAGATATCAATCCCAACCACAATCAATGTCATCTTCATTAGGTGCAGCAACAACAAAAACACAACTACAAGACCCATCTTTGTTGTTGAATGCAAATGTACCAAAAGAACTTATTCCTATAATCACTTTAATCCAACTGCAACAGACCCGTATATATTTTAATGGATCATTAAGAGTGGGTGATAAATTGGTAAATGCCATTTTGAAAGGTTCAGATTTGACTTATGAAGATGGGAATTTATTTCAACAACAATCTCCAACAACAATCACAGTCAATATTGCCGATGCCATCTTTGAATACAATAAGAATGATTTAATTTTGGAAATTGCATTAGGAGATGAAAATCTGTTCAGTGTTGCATTTGATTCTGAACTTGATTTGAATGGATTTTATTCTGCTATATTATTATCCCAATTCGAATACCATCAATTACAACAGAGTTTTACCGGCCTGTTATTATCGGCCAGAGGTGTTTTACTCAGTGATATTCGTACTATATTGGCTGCGGAAAATCGTTTTGTCAAGACTGAATGGTGTGTTTTAAAATTCCCATTTTTAAATGATAAATGGATAAGATGTTATGTTGTCGTTACACCTGGTGAGAAAACTTTAACGAAAAATTCATCATCTGGTTTGAAACAAAAACCGGGTAAAGTTGAAATTTATTCTTCAAATAGAACTTCTAAGAAAAACTTGTTGGCCACTATAATCAATGGTAGATCATGTTATTCAATATGCCCTGAAAGACCAGAAGATATTGATAATAGTGCTTTATTACATATTTCAGGGGATATCTATATAAATGAGGAAAAAATGATGAGTCTATTATTATCACCACCGCCAGCATCATCATCCAACGATCTGCAATCCATTTTCAAAAAAAGATCATCAACTTCGTTAAACAGATTTTCAATGCCAAAATCACCAGTGATGTCTCCAACTTTACAAGATCCAAGATCGAGATCATCTTCTATTAACAATACATATTTCAAAAGATCAGATTCTACCCAATCATTACATTCATCGAATTCTTCGATGTCTAAGAAATTGAAAAAAGCCAACTTGATGACAACTTCATTATGTCTAATGGTTCCAGAAGCTCATCCTGCAGTTAAAGAATTCGATACCATGATACGATTATTGATTCCAATCATGAATGTCTTCAGATTATATGGTAGACCAGTTAAATTTTTATCACAAAGAAATGATAAACATTCATTATTGTTTGGATTACCACAATTACCACATACAGAGTATTTGGATACGGACACAGCACTTAAATTGGTGGAATTGAATATGAAGAATTCTTTGGATGAGAGTTGGAATAGTGATGATTGGGTACAAGTTTTCAAAGAGATGATTTCTGTAAAGTTGGATAAAGGTTATAAAGGATCAGGTAATTTGTTTGATTTATTCCAAAAAGATTTGACATATACAAAAGCGCAACGTTCGGATAGTGATATTTATTTGTCAGAGAATGAACTGTTGGAATTTATCGATATGAACAATAATGATCCACATTCGGGTCTTTCAACACCAAGAGGCACAATTTTTATGGATAGATCTAGATCACCATCTTTTCAACTGCCACAGGATTACCATCTCAAGACAAATTCTATTGGTAGTCGATTAAATTCTCCAATGAATAATCTGTCAGATTTAGAACAATCTCCTAGCACCGACACTATAGATTATCGAACTTCAGTTGATTTCAGACAGCAACAACCGGAACAACAAACTCCACAATCCAACCCATTCCCATTACAACCTGAACAACAAGAACAACATAGTTTACTGCCACCACCATCATCAATAAAACAACATGAATATAGAAATTTTTCGGGCACTTCTAGTAATGGCAATGGTCGTTCTCCGTTGCAAAATGAGTATTATTTTGATGCCCAGGAGGAGACTCTTAATCCATCTGTTTTCGCATAGGTGATTTCGGTTTGCTGTTGCTCAATTTTCATTTTATGTCTATTCAAAATAAGAATAGGTCTAAATTCAGATATTGCAACACTTGGCAGCGGAAACAACCACACAAATTATTGTATTTTTAATATCATCATCTCAACAGTGTAACTGTTATTACATTTTATTTGGAGTTTGAGTTTGAGTTTATTTGGTTAGTTCAACTCTAGTTTTTTTTTTTTCAATCTCTTTATGTTCTCTTTTACAAAGATATTAAATCACCGACAACCATCACAGCAAAATAAAAAAGATTCATATATATAGATATATTGCAAAACACTAGATGGTGAATAAAAAGAAACTGGAAATAACCATATATGGTATTATTGGTATTTTAGGGAATAGAATCCCATATATAAGTGACAAAAAAAAACAGAAAAACGAGATCGAAAAATAAAAAAGGGGGGTTAGTTAGTTAGTTAGTTAGCTATTTGGTTGGCCTATATTTTTAGGCCCCATGTGCATGTGTCTTTATTAGTGTGTATTATTGACAGATAGATAATATATAAAATTCAAAATTTAATCATTTCTTGAACGATTAATTTCTCAATTAATCAATTGTAAGTATGATAGTGGGGGTTATTTAGTAAAGAGAGCTGTTGGGAAGATATAGCATATCATACACGACCAACTAAAGAATATGGGGCGTGCACATAACAACCAAACTCACCTGATCCGTCAAAGAAAATGAAAATTTTTTTTTTTCGCTCTTCGCTCTTCGCCAGTGAAAGAGTGAGTGAGGGTGAGAGGTGTTGTTAAGTATGAGATATTGAGACTGACAAAGAGATAGAGAAAGTGTGAGAGTGAAAAAAAAAAAAAAAATAACACTCACTACAAGGAGCATCACATATACAACAACTCCATATACAGACATATATATATCTATATATACGGTAGAGATAGAGTGATATATTATCATTATTCATTGTAACCGTTATCGTTGGACAGATATATCTTATCAAGTTTACTTCTTTTCCATTACACAGATACTGATTGTAACTTTTCTATCGATCTTTAATTTATCGATCCACCTTCTGTACACCCACCAGATTTAAATACATATACATACACATACATAATATAAAGAATGAGCACGTCCACTTGCAGATTCTATGAGAACAAGTACCCAGAAGTTGATGAAGTTGTCATGGTGAACGTTCAGCAGATTGCTGAAATGGGAGCCTATGTGAAATTATTGGAGTATGATAACATTGAAGGTATGGTTCTTTTATCCGAATTATCAAGACGTCGTATTAGATCTATTCAGAAATTGATCAGAGTTGGTAAGAATGAAGTTGTTGTCGTGTTGAGAGTCGACAAAGAGAAGGGATATATTGATTTATCCAAGAGAAGAGTTAGTGCCGAGGATATTGCCAAATGTGAAGAGAGATATAATAAATCTAAAGCTGTTCATTCCATCTTGAGACATTGTGCCGAGAAATTCTCTATCCCATTGGAAACTTTGTACCAAAGCATAGGATGGCCATTATCAAGGAAATATGGTCACGCATATGATGCATTCAAAATCTCAATCACTGATGATTCTGTATTTGATGATATTGTACCACCAACAAAAGAAGTTTTGGATGAGTTGAAAATTTATATCTCTAGAAGATTAACACCACAACTGATCAAATGTAGAGCTGATGTCGAAGTCACTTGTTTCAATTATGAGGGAATAGACGCTATAAGATTTGCCTTGAGAGAGCTGGAAAATTTAAGTGATGAAAATAATCAAATCAAGGCTAAATTAGTTGCTCTGCCATTGTATGTCTTAACTACCCAGTCTTTGGATAAACTGCAAGGTTTACAATTGTTGGAAAAACTGATTCAATTGATTAACGATATCATTGTGGGTAAGAATGGTAATTGTAATGTTATCATGGCACCAAAACTGGTTACGGCTACTGAAGATCTGGAATTACAACTGTTGATGGAGAGAAAGGAAAATGAAACAAGACAGGTTAGTGGCGATGAAGAGAGTGAAAGTGAAAGTGATTAGAAAAGGGATGAAGTTTTGTTTCTTGTAAAAGATAGGAGGAAATGATTGTCATAAATAAACTTGAATCGATAAAAAAGATTTAAAAAATTATCATTATTTTATTATTGTTGTCTTTTGTTGTATATCATCGTCTCATATCATTCATATATCATCATTCATATATCATCATTAGATATCATCTTCATATATCATGTATCACAGATCATTATTATGATTATTATTGTTATAAATCTTGTTGCTTTTCTTCTTCTCCTTATTATCTTATTATTCTTATTAGCAACTTTTATAATTATAAAATGTCCGGTTCAACATAACCTGACCTTGGATGCCTCCTCAGGCTCCTTTTAGGTTATGAAGGGATACAGAGATATCACAGTTATCGATAAGTGATATGATACATAATTCTGATTTACGGTTTTGATATGATTTTTTTTGTTAATTAATTTGTTGCAAGAAGAGTTTAAAAAATTTCAAAAAATATCAAGTACTAAATACATAAAAAGGGTTTAATCTATCTAGTTATATGACATATAAGATAGGCTTCCTATAATATTCTCTATTCTACTAAAAATATTAGTTTCCAAAAAATATAACCGGTTGCAGAATGGATTTATGAGATGAGATGTTTTTTTTTTTTTTTTTTTTTTTGACAGAAGCGGATCGAATGTTTTGTTATCTTTTCATATTCAAGAGATTAAAAAAAGTTTTATATTAATTTAACTCCAATTTTAAACATCAACTAATCCTTTAATATTAAAAGATGACATCAGTAAGACCAGCAACACATGCAGGCACATGGTACTCATCTTCCCCAGAGAAGCTCGTCACTCAATTTTCCCATTTCGAATCCATCAACAATCAACTTGTAATACCAGGTAATAGAATCCTTATCGGACCCCACGCAGGCTACTCATTTGCTGGATCCATCTTGTCCCAAACATACCGTTCTTGGGATCCCACCAATTGTCAAAGAGTGGTGATCATGGGTCCTTCACACCACGTGTATTATAAAGGCTGTGTCATGTTGTCTGATTATGACAAGTATCATACTCCGTTTGGTGATTTAGAAGTTGATACAGAGATGGTTGATGCGTTGTGTGAACTGGAACCTAATCTTTTCCACAAGATGTCCAAAGATATGGATAATGATGAACATAGCTTTGAGATGCATCTGCCATTCATCTACAAATCATCAGAAAATCAACACTTGAAACCGAAAATCGTTCCACTTATGATTAGCCATTCCACAAGAGAATTTGAAGCCAAATTAGCCCATCATTTATCACCTTATTTCCAAGATCCAAAGACCACATTTGTTGTCAGTTCGGATTTTTGTCACTGGGGGGAAAGATTCCGTTATACACTGTACACTGCATCCAAAGATGTCACTAAATTACAAAAGTTGTCACCTTATACTAGAAAACAACAATTACCCATCCCTATATACAAGAGTATCGAGATCTTGGATAAGTTGGGGATGAGTATCATATCCACTAAAAATTATGACGATTTCAAGGATTACATTGAAATTACTGGAAACACCATCTGCGGGGAACGTCCCATTGGCGTGTTGTTGAAATTGATTAAAGATTACGAACAAAAAAATGGTGCCGTTGGTGAGTTCAAATGGTTGGGTTATGCACAGAGCAGTCAAGTTGTGGATGCAGATGATAGTAGTGTCAGTTATTCTAGTGGATACTGCATTATTTGAATTTGGAATACGTTATAATGGGTTTATGAGTCGGATTTTTCTTTTAGTGATTTTTAAAGTCGTTGGTTTAAAATAATATTTCAGCCAGTTTGGTGATATAGGAATACACAGGTTTCAGGGTTTTCTTTTCTTTATTTATAATCTATCCATGTTTTAGTCTTGGTAATTGAAAGATAAATTATGTATGTCAATCAATCGGTAAAGTATATCTTTAATAATTGTATCAGTTTAGAGGATATTTTACAAGACTTCCTACAAGAATATAGTACGATAATTTTTAAAAAAATTAACTATAGCCTAGCCTATTCATCCCTTTGCTCTTGCAGTTCTCTTAACAAATATTCCCTTTCAACAGCCAAGCTGTATATCTTCGAGATATCCTGTTCGAAATCCCCGCCTTGGCGTGCAGTCTCAAAATCGATGAGTTTGCACTCACCTTCAGCAGTGAACAACATGTTCTCAAATTTTAAGTCATTGTGGGTAATTCCATGGTCATGTAACTTCTTGACAACTGGCTCAATCTGGGTTTTAATGAATTCTCTGGCCATATCAATTGGTTTCAAGGAAGACACTGGAACTCTTTCAAGTAACAAAAATGGACCCTGACAACGATAATGTATTTCACCAACCACTATACTACTATCCAAGAGATTTCCGTAAGCAAGGACTCTTGGTGTGATATTGGCATTTCTTAATTTATGGTATACACTCAATTCAGTAATACAAAGATCGATGGAATGTTGATAATCAATCTCGTTTGATGCCCACGATGAGTCGAACACCTTCAAAATCGCAAATTCATCATGGATGCCACTAGTATCAAAAACGTTCGACTTTCCCATTTGGTCGATAAATGAATTAAGCTTGACCATCAATACCTGGGCATCAGAGCCTTGTTCTGGTGCTGCAAAGTATTGAACGATGTTGCTCATTTTAATACTGTATTGATTAGACATTAACGAAATATCAAAGAAGAACAGTGGCCTTTCAGCTGGAGTTTTAAAGTCAGTCTTTGTCCAGTCAGTATTTACCAAAGTAGAAAACTTGGTCTCCGTGGTATCACTGCTGCCGATACTAATAGGTTCACTAAATAATGTGGAGCCCGATTCATTTATCCCGGTGTCTGCCGTTCCAGGTGGAGTTTGAAACTGTGTATGTCTGTTTCCACCTTCAACAGATAGCCCAACTTCTTCACTGGACTCCACTATGACATCAAGAGAAGAAGATAATTGGCGGACATTTTGATCTATAGCTTCTTGTTGGTTTAAGAACAAAGATACTCTTGAACGGAAGTTCTGTTGCAGGCGAACTGAACTAGCTTTATGCCATACAAATGATAACAAATCTCTTCTTGTATGTTGCTCGGTAGTTGTGGGCTTTCCAAAACATTTCAGGCAAATAACATGGTGCTTTTGATTTGACATAATAGTCTCACCATTTTTCCTGAGAAAACAATCGATATTTCTAAAAATGATATATTCGTAGTCTGCTATGAAACATCTTTGAGTTCCAGAGTTGATGGCGCTCGTTATCAACTTGTTCACAGTATTATTATAAGAGCTTATAATAGATTGCAAACCAGGTGTTTCACAACCAATGATGACTCCATTGTGATCTAAAATTAAATCTTGTCTTTTTATCAATCTGTTGTCCACCATAGCCTCTCCGTCCTGTAGGACTCGATACAACTGGCAAATCTGGTGATGGGATGGTTTGATTTCTCCAACAACTCTGCAATGTACCAATTGGTCAGATGAGGCGCCTGAAAAATTCATTGGGGTAAAATAACCTATGGCCCTATCTGGGATCAGGTTGATGTCCAATGATTTGAGGCTGGCTTGATTAGCATATTTAGGGATTAATCTTGGTATGCCTTCAGTTCGTTGTATTGAAATTTTATTCGGATGGTGTTGCCATCAAGTCAAAAATTTCTGAAGGGTTCCCTGTTGGTGTTCAACCAAGTTGTATTCAGCCAAAGCTTTGATTGGATTTTCGACTTTATCAGTGAACAGAGCGTCAACATTAAACTCGTTTTCAAAATCGGGTGACGTCTTCGCCCATAATAAACGAACATCTTTCAAATTATTTCTATAATGAGGAGATGCATTAGCACATACTGCTTCAAGATCCAAATGCTCCCTGGTCCATTCATTTTCCATTGCTCGTGGAAATTGTTGATTGAATTCAGTTGTGCTTCAGAATGATGTTGGGCCAAAAAGTACCGTAAATTTAACTGAGGAGGTGTAAGGATTCTTCAAAGTCGTGATTCTCTGGGTGCTTGTTTCGAAAGTAATGTAACCCATTTCTTGTACGTGTCTGTTACTTGGTGAAGAAACCCCTCTCGTTCCTTGGAAATCGTTTCTTGGGACAGGGAGTCTAAAGCTTAACAAGTAATGTAACTTGGTTATAAACGGTAACTGAAGAGAGGGAATAAACTCTTTCAACTCGTTGTTTTGGTTCAATAAGCTCATAGTTGAAATGCTATTGCCAAAAGATCACTGTATTGTATATGACAAACTGATACAGTTTGATTTGAGAATGATTTGGATAGGGGAACCCCCCACCCTTAGTCTTGTATGCAACATAATTAATTCAGACTGACGAGAGGCTCAAAAAAAAAACAAAAAAAAGTAAATCTGGCGTGAACAAAAAATCAACAACTTTAAAACCAAAAACTCAATCGATTCAAAAAGAACGGAGAAACATATACACCAGGATAGCAGGGAATGAGTGATAACAAGATATTTAGCAGGTCTAAATCATCGGAGCTCCTACAGGAGTTAGAACAAATTGACAAAAAGTCCAAAAACTCTGCCCAACGCAAGAAGAATGTCGTTAAGAAAGTGATATGTAATATCACCATTGGTAATAATGAGATGATCAACATGTTTAGCGAAATTTTGAAAATACATGAACAGGCTGGTGATGATTTAGAATTGAAAAGACTTACAACTTTTTATTTTGTCACATATGCAACTTTGAAGCCCGAGTTGGGTTCGAGGCTGTTAGACTTGTTATACAGAGATCTACTGGACCGTAACGGTAACCCAACTTTGGTGTCGTTACTGTTAAAGACTATCTCTTCAATCAACTTAAACTTTGAAAGAGTCATTCCTGCTATTGAGAAGATATTGAGGGAAAAGAATGCAAATGAATTGATTAAGAAAACGGCTTGTTTTAGTATTGCGAGAATTTATGAATTTGATCCCAAATTTGCTGGAGAACATGATTTGTTAAAGACGTTAAATGATCAATTGTATGATCATAATATATCAGTGGTTACCACTCTGCTTCTGGCACTTAATGACATTACAGAGAGAAATCCTACTTTGCAATTGCGAATAAGTAAAGATCATGCTATTAAGTTGTTGGGTAGTGCTCAGAAATGTAACGAATGGTCGGTGGTTTATATATTGAACTCGTTAATGTCATTTGTACCACAATCGAACGAGGAAGCGTTGATGATCATCGATAGAGTTATTCCCATCTTACAAAACGAGAATTCGAGTGTTGTGTTGAATGCCATCAAGATTATCATTTTCAATTGTAATTATGTGAAAAACCCTGAAGATGCCAGGCCAAAGTTGTCTAGAAGATTAGAGAAGGCTTTGATCTCATTAATTTCAAAAAAACCAGAGATCCAATTCTTGGTGTTGAGAAACATCATATTATTGCTCTTGAGTAGACCAAATTTGATCAAATTTGATATCAAGGTTTTTTTTTGCCAATATGATGACCCTATTTATGTTAAGGATACCAAATTGGAATTGATCTATTTGCTAGCAGATGATGAAAGCATCGACATTGTGTTGACTGAATTGGAAGAATACGCGACCGATGTCGATGTTCTTATGTCGAGAAAACTGGTTAGAGCCATTGGAAACCTTGCAGTGAAATTGAAATCTAGTTGTTTCAAATGTGTCAAACTCTTGGATGAGTTGATCAGCAATGGAATTTCATACATTGTACAAGAAGGTGCCATTGTGCTGAAAAATATTTTGAGAAAATATCAAAGTGTCGATTTCAATAGACTGATAACCAACTTGATCAAGCATGTTGAATTGATCGATGAACCGGAATCGAAGAATTCCGTCATTTGGATCATTGGGAATTATTGCGAGATTATTCCAAGACTGCAAGTGTTGCTCGAGGAATTCGGTATGGATTTCAAAGATGAATCTTTGGATGTACAATTAGTCTTTCTCACTTCAATAGTGAAATATTATTTGAAATTTCCTAAAGAAGGAACCGATCTCGTCATCAAGTATCTCAAAATCGTCACCGAAGAGATGAACAATCCAGATCTCAGAGAACGTGGATATTTTTACTGGAGGTTGATATCCAATACAGATATCAATACCGCCTCGGATTTGATCAACTCACGCTTACCTGTTATATCATCCGAGAATGAAAAATTGGACCAAACAATCTTGGAGGAATTGGAATTGAATATTGGAACATTGGCCTCGATTTATTTAAAGCCAGTGAACCAGATTTTTCGATTAGCCAAACCTAAAGCTATACCAATGAGTCCAGCTTTACAACCAAGACCTATTGCGACATTGGATGGGCTGCAGCTGAAACAACAACAACTGCTGCAAACGGTAGAGCATCACAAGAAGAAAAAACATTCTTCGTCTAGTGGTAAGAAAAATTTCAAACCGGAGAGCGTTATGACACCGGCAACGATAAACAACGATAGATTCGACAGTATGGGGAATAGTGATAATACAGACAGTACACAACCATTGAGAGACAAGGGATATGATGATTATGATGACATGGGATATTCAAGTGAGAGCAGTATGAAGAATTCATCATCATCGGCATCGGCATCGGCATCGGCATCAACTACGAGGGGTAGCAATAAAAAATTAAGTAGGAAATTATCATTAAGTTTTAAAAAGATGATAAATTAAATTCAATAAGTTTAGGACCAATTGAAATATTTTTTTCTAAATTATAATCTTTGAAAAAATGTATTGATGAGATTTCATCTTTAAAATGTAAACAGATCAACAAATATTCGAAATTAACCGAGTCCAAATGATGATCATCTTTCAAACTTTTTAAACATAGATACCGTTCTCTATTGATGAATAATTCAATCAAGTTTTGATCGGCAAAAAATTTAGACGATAATTGATACATCTTGAATAACTCATAATAATTCTTGGTCAAGTAAACTTTGAAAAATTTGAAGATGAAATTCATTGACTTGTCATCACTTTTAGCCAACTGTCTTATTGAAACCATAAATTCTTTAAGTTTTGCAATCTCTTCCTTGTAAATTAAGTATAGCACAAAGTAATTGATTATTTCATATCTATTGGAATCATTTTTCCTAATATTTTCCGGAAGTTTGTAATAATAATCAAGTAATTTGATACAAAGTTGTTCGAATTCACCATCGTTGAAATTCTTATACTTGATATTCAATTGGATATGGGTTTCATAAACAACCAAAGTGAACGCATTATGTATATCCTGATAGTACAAATCCTGTTCAATCGACCTCATTTGATCTTGGATATAACTAAAAGTCACCCTTGAATCACTGTTCAAGATATATTTTTCCTGTAACTCAAAAAACCAGTTCTCCAAAGTTTCCAAGTCTCTAATCTCTCTCAGACTGGGCAGTTGTGATTCTTTATACCTTTTGAAAGACTTTTCCGGTTCTCTACTCACACCGGTGATTGGTGGTTTTGGATATCTGTAAATGTTATACGGTAGAGATATCAAGGATTCACGAGGCTGGTCTTCATCTTCATCTTCATCATCTTCCTCAATAACAGCTTCTGAAGATGGAGTAATGATGGCTTGAGATCTTCTAGGAATTGGAGCAGTATCATTGAAATCATTCCTGGGTGTTTGATAATTGTTGCTTTTAGTTGGCACTGTGGGCACAGGTGATCGACTTCTTCTATCAATTCTGGATTCTCTTGTAGAGTTGTAGGTATGTTTAGATTTGTCAAAATATTTATCATTGTAGTCAAGACTGTTCATATTCTCTTCAGTTTCATACCGGAAACCATTATTTGTTGTTGGTACTTTGGCCTTCTTATCGTACTGTGAAGTGTTTCGTCCCAGTTGTTGGTGCTCCTGGTGCTGTTGTTGATGATATTTTTGCTGCTGCTGTTGTTGTTGTTGTTGTTGTTGTTGTTGCTGCTGCCGTAGTTGTAGCTTTTCATGTTGCAGCCGCAGCAGCTGTTGGTCATGTTGTTGTTGTAGTAGTTGTTGCAATTGCATCGTCCTCTTTTGAGGAGAAGGAGTAACAAATTTATAAGAGTTTGTATTAGCTATATTATTGGAATTAAATCCCTTTGTTGATGATTGATTCGAAACTGATCCTCTTGGTTGTCTAGTTGATTCTTCAGAAACTTGGGATTGATAAGAAGGATGAATCTTTATCTTTGTGTTGTCTATAGGTTTGGAATGAGCAATAGGTTCAGAAGAAACACCATTGACCGGTGAATTGGCATTGGATTTACGATCAAGGTTATACTTCCCATCACAGTGTAGCAAGGGAGTAAATTCACCGTCTAATTCTGGTAATTTCTGTGCACCCCAGTTGTTAAGCCATTGTTTCTTATCTCTTACAGCTTCCTGTATTACGTTTTGGATACCGTTTTCTACTTTCAGTTTATCTTCAGTTGATAGTCCTAAGGCTCTTGATCGCTGTAAGTTGATCCATCGGTGCATCGACTCGGGCCAAGAATCAGTATCCAACTGATTCATATTGAATTTTTTCGTTTCTTAGTGGTTATCAAGAATCAATTGACTTGAATTCTTTCAGTTATCAGGAATAATCAGTTGTTTCTGAGTTTTTGTGTCTTTTTTAAATTTTTTTTTTTTTTTTGATGTGTGGAAGTTGCCTCAAAAAGAGAAATCTTATTTACTTTATCAACTTATCAATTTATTTATTTATCAACTCATCTTGGTTGAAATGGATGGGCTTCAATCCCCACTTTAAGTTTAATTATACACGAAAAATTACTATCAATTTCAGCACAAATAAAGCAAAAAAAAAAACACAATATAAAAATCATAACAGCAACACTACTAAAAAGTGATTTGGTTTCTAAGTTAAACGAATGAATAAATTGATTAATTAATTTCTAAATGAAAAAAGTCTTCTCCAGACTTGGGGTTGTGATGGTATTGGCGACTGGAGTAGTGATCATGACATTAAAACTGTTTTCTCTTGTCACCAGTTCACTTCTGATATTTAAGCTGTCTATTTCCAAAACCAGAGGTTCTTCACTTAACTTACCATTCATCTTCTGTTCTTCGGAGAACAAGGCTTTACGACTCTCTTCAAGATATGTCTTATGACTACGATGATGAGTTGATGCTGAAGGTTTCATCAGAGTCGATGTTATTGATTCCGTCATCAGGGAATCTTTGGAAGACCTATTGTTGGTTGGATCATTCTTCATAGTAGGTATATATTGTTGGGATCTTTGTTGTTGCAAAGACATGAGTGATTGATTCAATCTGTTCATCGATAAGATGGAAGATGTTGATGTCGTTCTTTTCAACAATTCTTGAACGTTGGTAAATGATTGTTGTGGTGATAATTGATGTGGAGTACTAATTGGGGATTGTCTTGGCGAAATTCCCATCTTGTGTAATGAATAATTTGATTTGACACGAGGTAATAAATCCACTTTACTAGTGGACCCTGCAGCTAAAAATAAATGATGCTCCAATTCCACTACAGTTGATCTTTGATCTGGATTTAAATTAAAACAACAATCAATGAAATCCTTTGCCGCAGAGCTGATATCTGACCAATATTCTTCCGGTTCGTAGAAATAATCAGCAGTGATTATTGCCTCTCTTGTCTCCTCGTCATTTTCACAATCAAATGGCATATAACCACATAGAATGAAATAAGTTAATACACCAATTGACCAAACATCAATTGGATATGAATAGCCTCTTCTTTGGAAATCTTCATATATTTCTCTTTGATGTTCATCTTTTAAAAGATCAGGTAAGGGATATTTCTGAATCAAAACTTCTGGAGCAACATAACTCAAAGTTCCACATAATAAACTCAATTTTTCATTTGGATCGTTATAAATTTTCAGTAACCCAAAATCGGCAATCAAGATATCAGATTTGATGGATCTTGTTTTAAAGATTAAATTTTCCGATTTTAAATCTCTATGAATGATATGGTTTGCATGAAGAAATGCAACAGCTGAAGTTATGGATTTGATGATGTGTATTGCATCCTTCTCATAATAAGAACCACTCAGTGTGATCTTGTCGAATAAATCCCCACCGGTACAAAGGTCTGTGATGAGGTACAAATCATTGTTTGTCTCAAAATAATCATTCAACATCAACAAGTTCTTGTGGTTGAACTGTGAGATGTACTTCAACACATAGATCTCGTTCTGTATCAATTGTTCTCTACCGTTCATCAAGTTCTTCTTGATAATCTTGACGGCATAATGATAACCTGATGCCAAATGGATTATTTCCCTAACAGTGGCATATGTACCCGAACCTAGACTACCCTTTACCAAGCTATATTTGCAACTGATATGTTCTTTGGACTCTATATTCTTCTTCACAATGCTTTCTCTACTTGGCCATACATCATCCATCTTCTATATTATATAAAATCTCTATTGCTATAATAAACACATCTTTACTCCATATATGTACGGGGACCACCTGTTTTTTTCACAGGAAAAACTTCAACTTAGCGCAAAAATTGAAAGAGAGAAAGAGAAGAGAGAGAAAAATACACAAACAAAGGGGATGTTTATAATAATGGAATGCAAAAAAATTAAACCCGTTCTTTTAGTTTTTCATTTTCGCTGTGCGTTTTTAAATTTTTGTTGTTGTTGTTTGTATTAAAACGGATGAATTAAAATGAAATGAAATATGAATAATGGTTCCATTTATCCTTTTAATAATCAACTTTTATACCCCATAGACTAGAACCAAACATCTCAAAACATTATCATCGCCACCATCAACAACACTGAATGAACTCTCTCCATTGCTCGGGCCTCGCAGTTTATATATATATCGAAAACATTGCTTTTGTTTACTTCACTTTTGATAACTGAACAATCATCAGGAACAGGGGATTAACATGTCGCAAACAGAACTGAACTCCACCACCAGTACTTCACCGTCTTATCAACCTAGTCTACTGCAATCAGCAGACACAGAGGTGGACTTGAAGTTTGATAAGAGTCGAACAACTAAACGAGCTGTTGCAAGAAGGGCTTGTTTGACATGCAGGGAAAAGAAGATCAAATGTGATGGTGAGGCACCTTTACAACCAGGGACGAAAAAACCCCACACGACCAAGGTTTGTTCTAATTGCAAATATCTCGGGATAGAATGTGTCTTTGTGCAGAGCAATCGAGGTGGTAGAAGAAGAGCTGGTGATGGGGTTAAGAACTTGACTGTCAACAGTATTGGTGCCTCCACTCCTCCTCCACCACTTTCGGATAGTGGTAGTGATTTCACTAAGCCACCTTTGTCTTCTGTGGACCTGAAAGTGGATCTCACCGACTCTAGTGTTAGTATTAACATGGATACTAGAAATCAGTTGAACTACTTGCATTCCAGAAATCAAGAGATTTTGAATCATATACCAGATGGTAGTAGATCTCCTTCATTAGAATCCCAGAGTCTGGCATCTGAAACATATTATAGAAATCAAATACCATATAGAGGAGAATATTCAGAACAACATGAACCATCCCCACTTCAATACAATGATCGCCCTCGGTACTATCGGTACTACCCTAGGGATCAAGAGAGAGTACCCGACCATTTCATGCGTCAATCAGCTCCACCTCACTCGGGACCTCCACCACCACCTAACGGGCCACCACCACCACCTTTTTCATCTCCATTCCATTCTGGAATACCACATCATCATGGGGCTTCATTTGGTTATCCTCCTCCTCCTCCGCCTCCTCCGCCTTCTCTTTCTCGTGGACCACCATATAGATTTGACTACGAGACACCACCGCCGCCACCAGGGAAACAGCAAATTCATTACCGTACCAGTGATAAGAGACTTCGTCAACTGTATGACCAATATCATTTACCACCTCCACAAACTTTATTACCACCGATCAGTCACTCAGAACAATTGGCCAAGAAGACAAGATCACCTAGTGTGAACTCCCAACAAGAGCCACATAGTGATGATGAGTCTGGAAAGATCAAGAAACCACTGAAATCCAATAGAGAAACTTACAATCAATCTGGATCAAGAACAGATAGCATTGATCGCTTATATGCAAAATATAATTTACCAGATGCCAAAACTTGTTCCATATTTCTTGATTTGTTTTACCGTTACATTCTGCCCTCCTTCCCAGTGTTTAGTACAAAACGTGAGTTCTTGGAGAGGTTTTCTCCAAAAATTCATGCATCTCTTTACCATGCCATCTTTACCCTTTCTGCAAAATATGCTCCTCCTAGTGTAATCACTATCCCAGAGTATAGAGACGCGGATTATTGGTTAAATCTTGTGGATAGACATTGGTCGAATCTCGATACTTCATCAGCGTTATGTGGATTGTTATTGTTGTTTCGTTACTATATCACGGTTAATAGACCTCAGGAATCTTTTGATTGTATAAAGAAAATTTTGGATATTGCAGAAGTTTATGGATTGCGAAATCAGATTCAATTCAGAGATCCTGATTTTTATGAACAGTTGTTAAAAACTAGTACCAAGGAACAACTTAAACTTCGTCTACAATTGGTAAGTTTGATCTGGTACACTTGGCATTGTTATGTTTTCCAAAATGCAGCAAAGGAAATACCTTCAATGTTGATGAAGTTCCCCACAGATATTGAATTCCCAGCTTCATCTTATAACCAAAAAGTTCTTAACTGGCATGAGGTGAAGAGTATGAGTGGTAATGAGGATGAAATGATGAGACTTGAAACTTCTCAATTTGTTGTAGTGGTTAGTTATATGGTTGATGAATTCACAAGGCTTACGATTAACATTGATAATTTCGACTTTGATTACAAATTGAATGCTTTGATCAATATTGCTGGACTGAAGTTATACAGAGTCACCTCTATGCAAACCAGTAATTTAATTTTGGATAGAAAGATCATTGTTGTCGATAGTGATATGTTGAAATCATCATTTACCTTGCACGAATTACGAATCTTGATCAACGTTCCAATGATCAGTAGTTGGTTCATGTTCAAACCATTAAAATTTATGAATGATTTTTACAAATATGATGATTTTGAATTTAATGCCAATGCTTTGTTCAGCTCAATTTTGAAAAATTTTAATCTTACAAACATTCAAATTTTTTTCAAAATCTTTAAATCTTCTTTGAGTATCATAAAATTACTTAATCTTGGATATGGATCCATAGATGAGGCAGATGGCACTACACCAGTTGTCATTGGACCTACGACATTTGAATCTGCATACGATATCGAGCAACATCTTCCATGTGATGAATCAAAGCAACCATGGTGGTCAAACTTCGATGATCCAAACATCATCACTGCAATAAAAGATTCAGATATCCCTGATGCCTGGGTACTGTTCCCATTTTTAGCTATTAGAGTAATTGCCAAAAATATAGCAATATTGCTGTCAATCACTTTGGCGTCTAAGTTTATGATATTTCAAAATTCACCTACGAATCCAACCCAGTTGATCTGTCAAGTTTTCAAAGAGCCATTGACTGAGGCTGAACATGCGTCACAGCTTACCCATCAAACTTTATCACCTCTGAAGGAGTTGTGTCTCGATGCTTCCACTTTGGAGTTTATTCCATTGACAGAATTTAATCTAAATCGATTATTATCAGATCTAAGATTAAGCTACAAATATTTGAGATGTCAATCGAGGTATTCCACTACTGTTGATTCTGGAATAGGTCAAATTGAGAAGATTGTTGGATATGTCGATCAAGTCTTGAGGCGGATTGGTTGAAGAGTTGTTTTTAATGTTCATTATTTCTTGCATTTATTTTTATTTTTCTGGTGCCTCTTTCTTTTCTATTTATTTCTCATTTCAGTATCTTTTTCCTCTTTGTGCTAGGAGAAGGGTTTGAAATTCTTATTTATTCAACCAAAAAACATAACATGGCAAGCATTGATTTAGAAAAAGATCATTATTCATAATACTATACTTGTTCTGGGAACATCAATTGATTCTTCAATAATAATAAAAAAGTTTAAAAGAAAAGAAAAAACTTAGAATTCTCTGGTGATTTAATCCATCAGAGGTTTTGAAATATAAATACTACAATCCACAGTGACTCGGAAATATTTTCTGAATTCTCAGAAGTCGTCGCGGGTTGCAAAAGAAATTGAAGTAAAAAAAAAGAAAAATTTGATCGTTTTGAATCAACTTTTCTCAAGTTTCTCTGTTATCGTTGATGAATCCAATGAAATCAAAGAAACTCTTCTTATAGAACCTCTCTTGTGTAGTTCTGTTGACAACCTGTAACCCAAACTGTTGCTCATAGTCACCAAATTCCCAATTATCTGCAAAACTCCATGCCAATGCACCCATCATTTCAACCCCATCATAAGCTGAGGCTTCCATTGCTGCAGTCAAGAAAGATCTATAATAAATTGATCTGTCCAAATCAGTCAACTGATCAACCAACAGTTTTTCGCCTTCTCTCCATTCAGGGAAACCAAATTCCGTAATGAAAATAGGTGCTTGCCAATGTTGCCAAATGTAACTCAAAGTAACTCTCAATTGTCTTGGGGTGATATAAACATATGATTGTGAGCGGTAACCAATACTCCAACCATTAGCTTCCTCAACTGTGGTATTAACACAAGTTGGCCAAAGTGGATTGCTATAATTAGCCTCACACAGAATAGTACCAATGTCAAGAGGCTTGACCGTGTTATAAGTGTATGGATCTACACCAAAGAAATCACATTTTCCCTTAACAGCCAGCAACTCTTCAGAAGTCCATGCCATATTTGGCTGAGTTTTCATAAGTGAGGTCTTGACACTTTCAGGATAATCTTTTCCCAAAAATAATGGATCAGCAAAAAGATCTAATTGAAGTTGATTTGATCTATCCGCTGCTTTAACATGATCAGGATTCGTTGGATCTTCTGGGAAGGCAAATATACTACTAAGCTTAATTCCAACTTGACCAGAACCTTTAATTTCATTATGATAGAAATCATGTAATTGTGCAGCAGCTTGGACAACGTGCTTTACACCTAATCCATTTGTGCAAAATTGAAGTGGTTCATTAAAAGTTATCCAAATAGGAACACGGTCTGCGAAATGAGTCATCACTATTTTTCCATAATTCACAAAAGCTTCAACAAAATCATTTCTGTCATAACCACCTAACCCATTCAATCCACCAAGTTCAACTTTTTCAGTCACGTTGATCAATTGGAGAGGAGAGTCAAAGTGTATCAACGTAACAATGGGTTTCATACCATACTCCAATACTGTGTTAATCAAATCATCATAATGATCAATACCTTCTTGATTAACTGGTGTTCCTGGGAAGGCAAATGGCATTATTCTGGACCAAGGAATGCTGAATGAATAATGTTCGACTCCAATAGCAGCCAATCTAGCAATATCCTGCTTATAAAGATAATAATTTTCATTAGTGACGAAATTCTCTGGTTGTGGAACTTTCTTTGCTGCACTTGAAACTTCCAAATAAGTTGGTGATTTACCTTCATCAGCAACAGCTCCTTCAATTTGAGCAGCAGAACCGGCAACACCTTGAATAAAATTTTTGGGAAATTGTATGCCAAGATCACTAAAGGCTTTCTTTACTGGATCTTCTGGTGGAAGAATCAAACTCTCGGTTGGTATTGGAGTAGGTTCCACAGTGGTGCTGTAAATTCCTCTGGTGAAATTAGGGAAAGTTGTTGCCTCCCACAATTGGGACCAAGCATATTGACCATAAGGATCATCTTGATCAGTTGGCACTGAGTGGCATTCGGATACCAATTTCCCCAAGTTGTTGTCGAAACATTACCAGCCAATGCAGATAATTCAGAATAAGCTGGCGCATAGGCAGTCGAAGTTGGTGATGGTGCAGCGCTTGCATATACAGTAGTGGTATCTATATAGTACCTGAAACCTCCTTCTCCTGGTGCAAATTTATAATAAGAGTCATCTCTCTTCTCTTCAACAGGAATAGACTGTACTGTGGATAAAGTTGCAACGAAAGCTAACAAGCATTTTTCTAAAATCATTTTCTATTCTCAATTCTCAATTCTCAATTCTCAATTCTCAATTCTCAATTCTCAATTCTCAATTCTCAATTCTCAATTCTCAATTCTCAATTCTCAATTCTCAATCCGAACTAATTTATTCATACGTCAAACTCAATTGCTATCGAGAAGAAAAGCAACTTTAAATATGTTTTACCAGATTTGATTTTTGGGTCCTCGGGAAATTGAATACTCAAAATGAAATTCCCACATATGATAAACCAAACCGAATATCCGGGAACTGGAGACAAAAACATCTGTTTATGCATGCATGACCTCGTAAACTGGAAAAATAATCTCACTCCGCAGCAAATGGTTCTCGGTGCCTTGGAAATTAAAAGCGAGTGACTAATATCATGCATTTCCCCAAACTTTTAAGCCTTTTAGGGGGAGGGTAATTAATAGGCCCGATCAATTTTATGGTTTGCATCAAACTCTACTCGAGATCACCAGGTATGCCATGCCCTCCCTCTATTTGGGAATGAAAAATATGGTCCTTTTTGGTCCCCTCCAGTTTTTTAAGGAACAATAACACACCCCGAAGCAGCTTTGGTTTACAAACCAGTGGGATGAAAATCTTCCAGAAAAGTCAGTAGAAACTTCATTGCTAATCATTGTTAGAGACTAGCTATTCCTGTGAACGGTGTATATGTAGTTTATCCTGCTTCTACCCCACACAACCCCGCGAGACAAAAAAAGTTTAAGAAAAAACACGCACACCACACACAAAGGGCCCAAAGAAAGAAATGCAAGCTAAGCTTAATTGGATGCCTTTTTGGAAATTGCAAAGTTCAATTTTCTTTTAACCAGCATAGCATTTAGTCCTTCAAATTCTCAAAACCCGAAGGATATTTTCATGAGATGATGGCCACAAAAAAACAGTTGATGAGAACAAATATGCAAAAAAATTCCCCTTACATAAGGTTTCGAGGAGGAGGGGTCGACAAATAAAGCAATATCAACCACATGGGTAAGAATACATACTTTTGTAAATGAAGAAAGGTAAACAATGAATTAATACTGGAGAATAATTCACTGTAGATCCTCTTTTTCACCTATGTGTACATATCTTGAAGTTGACCATTCATTGGTGGGTAATGTGCTCAAGAGTACAAAATCGTATGTTTTTCTTTCCTTTAAAGGAAGCTATTGAACTTTGAAGATTTCAACTAAGAATGCCCTATCAAGTATTGCAAATCAATGTTAATAGTCATTCGATTATATGTTGGGTTGTGCAGCCCTATGTGAAGGGTGAGGCCACAAGAGTTTTCGATAAAGACCCATAATCGGCAAAGATTCATGGAGATAGTCTGGTGATTGGTACTTTGGAGATCGATGGAGGATCCGATTTTTCCTCAAACATTTGGAAAGATTAATTACGTTCTATTGATCGATGTGTAAGTAGCTGAAGGAATCTACAGTTCTAGACAGTTTTTTTTTGTTCAATTTAACCAAAACATTTACCAGCTATCTTATTCTTTAACAGTTTGTTGTATCATAGAACTTATCTCAGACGATTTTTTTTGTAGTTGGTTATGACATTGAGTTAAGCCTTATTCTAACGGTCTTCTTTGAACTTTAATGAGCTTTAATTGGAAATTTATGACTTCGGCCGCATTTTTCTGTGACTCTTGCCAACGAAAAAAAAAAAATTAGTTTTGAAAATTAAATTTTTAAATTTTTTGTTATCTTGACATCTTCATCTTCTCTTGCTCATCATTGATTTGTACTGATTAAAAAAGTTGAGAATAAACATAACAAAAATGGATTCAAAGACTATAGGGATTTTAGGTGGAGGCCAATTGGGCCGTATGATTGTAGAAGCAGCTCATAGATTGAATATCAAGACTGTTATCTTGGATGCTCCTGGATCACCAGCAAAGCAAATAAACGCTTTAGATTCGCATGTCGATGGTTCATTTACCGACCCAAATTCCATTAGAGAGTTGGCCTCTAAATGTGATATACTTACCATTGAGATTGAACATGTTGATGCTGATTTCTTGGCTGAGTTGCAAACTGAAACCAATATTGAAATTCATCCATCTCCAAAAACCATCAAGTTGATTCAAGACAAATATCTTCAAAAAAAACATTTGATTGAACATGGTATTCAAGTTGTGAAATCAAAAGATGTTGCTTCAACTAAGGAGTCTCTCACTCTGGTTGGTGAAGAATATGGATATCCTTATATGTTAAAATCTAGAACTTTAGCATATGATGGTAGAGGGAACTTTGTTGTTAAGACCGAAAATGACATTGAAAAGGCTTTGATCCTGTTGGCAAACAGACCTTTATACGCAGAAAAATGGGCACCATTCACTAAAGAATTAGCTGTCATGGTTGTCAGATCAGTTGATGGTTCAGTTCATTCATATCCAGTTGTTGAAACCATACATGAAAACAACATTTGTCATTTATGTTATTGCCCAGCAAGAGTCAATGAGACAATACAAGCAAAGGCTCAATTGTTAGCCAAAAGTGCTATCAAAACATTTGAAGGTGCTGGTATATTTGGAGTAGAGATGTTTGTGTTACCCAATGGGGAGTTATTAATCAATGAGATTGCTCCAAGACCACATAATTCCGGTCATTATACCATTGATGCTTGTAATACCTCTCAATTTGAAGCCCATATCAGGTCAATTACCGGATTACCAATGCCAGATGGCTTTACCTCGTTGACGACCACGAATACCAATGCCATCATGTTGAATATTTTAGGTGGTGAAGTACCTAATAGTGAATTGGAAATTTGCAGAAGATCTTTAGAGACACCACATTCATCTGTATACCTTTATGGTAAGACCACAAGACCTTCTAGAAAAATGGGTCATGTCAATATTGTTAGTTCATCGATGGAGGATTGTGAAAGACGTTTGGCATACATATTAGGTTCTTCCACTGACAAGCCAGAAGCTCTCGATGCAGTCACAGGTGAAAAGCCATTGGTTGGTGTGATTATGGGCTCTGATTCAGATTTACCAGTAATGTCATTAGGTTGTAATATCTTGAAATCCTTTGGAGTTCCATTCGAGTGTACCATTGTTTCTGCTCATAGAACCCCACAGAGAATGTCCAATTATGCCATAGAAGCATCTAAGAGAGGATTGAAATGTATCATTGCCGGTGCTGGAGGGGCTGCTCACTTACCAGGTATGGTAGCTGCTATGACCCCCTTACCAGTTATTGGTGTTCCTGTCAAGGGTTCCACATTGGATGGAGTAGACTCTTTACACAGTATTGTCCAAATGCCAAGGGGAATCCCAGTTGCAACTGTTGCCATCAATAACTCTACAAACGCTGCTTTGTTGGCTATAAGAATATTAGGTGCCTTTGATAGCAAATGGTTGAGCGAGATGGAAAATTACATGAACAAGATGGAAGATGAAGTACTTGTAAAAGCTGAGAAATTGGAGTCTATCGGATATGAAGCATACTTAGGTAAATAGATACATTCATTTTGATACTTTATTGTAAGTACCTGGCTTTTTGATTTATATTTGTTATAAAACTCTTGATTCGAATTCGCACAGCCTTAAAGGATCATTTTCTTTTTTCAGATGGAGGCTGTCAAATTCTTTAGAATGTAATAAATTAATAATAAATTTTTCAAGAGGGCAGAAATGGAATAGAGGAGGTCCATACTGTCCGTGATAGCTTTTGAATATAACATTGCGATTGTTTTTCAATAAATAGACTCGGAAAGATTTATTCATACATCAATCTTATCGAATAATTTGATCTATTTGGACTAATTTGTAATAAATAAGTCAAATCTGAGATATTTTTTTTTTCCTTTGTCTGACAAGTAAAGAAAGTGTCCTTTTTTGCTTGCACATTTGATATATCAAACTACTCTCAAATCCATCATCATTGAACGATGGTTCCCAATGAAGGTTATACAATGAGAGATATTCCAGATAGTGATATTAGCATGGCTGACCAGAGCGATATAGATGCCAAAAATGATCTAATTGATTTGACACAGAGTAATGATGTATTCGAATCAAATGAAGAAGGTGATGGTGATCCTTCAAATTTAACAACATCGATCGATCTAATACAAGGACCACCTTCAAATCTTCAAGTGTTAAAGACCACTGACAGGTTGATTAGTGACATTGTAAATGATTTATCAATGTTTGAACTGGGGTTTGAAACAGGTATTCTCAAACTATCGCCCATTAGTTATGCAACGGTGTTGTCTTCTTTTTTACAAAGCCATAAAAATGACCCCGTTTACAAGTTAGCATTCATCAACAACTATTTTGAATATGCACCAAGTCAACAAGTATTACCAGATGGCTTGATAATTCTCAGAGGGTTTATCTACAAGAAAAAAAATACATCGAACCCTTTCAATACTCCAACATCACCATTGTTCAACGTGAAGTTAATCATCAAACACGACATTAATAAAGAAAAATTGCATTTCCCACATAAACATACATTTTACCACATACCAGATGATGAATTGACTCCTGAAAATAGAAAGTCATTGGTCACGGACTACTCTCAGATATATGAAAATGCAAAGACATTTTATAACAAAGAAGAAGTTCAAGCCATTGAAAAAGCCATTCCAAATGTCATTGACTATGCCAATTTTATCTCTTCTGCTACGAGGACCTTGATGAGAATTGAAATATCACAAGGTATTTTCACCAAAGATGCTCTAAAGAATTTTGAGGAGGAAGAAATTGCACTTCGAGTTGTTCAATACAATAGTGCACTTTCATCAGGTGTGACGGCCACCCCTTCGACAACTCAATGTTTTGAGTCAATAACTCGAGTATTGAAGGGACCTCTAACTCAAGTACCAAATACAGCCATCAAGACAATCAGATCTGATCATGCAATACTGAACGTACATGTTGGTGTGAATTTCATGGAGAAATATTTCAGTTTCAAACATAATTCAGAAATTGGAGAACTTTTCCCGCCGAATTTGAATTTACCTCTTTTGAGGGAAAGTTTTGTGACACTGTATTTAGAAGCTCTTTATTTTTCAAGATCAACCCTGGTAACTTATGGTGATGAGAAGATAGTATCTCGTATGTTGAACGAAACAGTGGAATTTGGATCTTCTATTCTTAATCTGGAAGAGATGAGATTAAACTCTTTGAGTTCATTTATTGCTTTGTCATGTACATGCAAGTATACTGATGATGATATCAGGGAGCTTTATACAAAGTTTAATGAAGTTGATCTGGATAATAGTTTGAGATATTTTGATTATCTTGAGGACATATCAAATCAAAAAAATTCATTCAACTTGAGAGGACTTGTTATTAGACTTAAGAATGAAGGTAAAATGGGGTTCAGAGACTTGTGTGAATGTTATAGAATATTGGAAATTCCCCCAGAAGAGTATAATATTGTTGATGATCATCAGTTGCTTCAGCAATATAGCGGATTATCTGTCTGTTGTTCAACTTCAATGGAAAAAGAAAGATTAAGAGATTCTTTAATGAGAATAGGAAAATTGAGAAGAAGTCTGCTCATAGTTCATTGTTTGAATTCTGAACCTGTCTCTGGCATCGAGAGGGCATATGACATTTTGGAAGTCAATGAAAATGTTGATAATGATCTTATAATCACAGCTCTTGAGGTGAAAAAGAGTGATATACCATCAGAGGCGAACTTATACGATCGTGCTTTTTTGACCGTGGCACTTTACAGAAAATCATTCTCTTTGCTATCTTACATCGAAAAGAAATTGCCTTACTTGAACAAAGGTTTGGATCTTGATTTCTCAAGAGCATGGGATTATTTAGGTGTTGATATATTTGCCAATGATTTCCAAATAATCACCATATTTCAAGAGAGATTAGCAAAAGACGTGTCAATTGATATACGATTACTGAGATTCTATTTGAGGCATATTGGTATCCAAAAGAAAAGTAAATTGATAACTGAATTTTTGAAAAAAGGTATTATTGAACCTCTGTTTTTGCCTGTGGATAACACCCCTGTGGGATTGAATAACATTGGTAACACTTGTTATTTGAACTCTTTACTTCAATATTATTTTGTCATTGAACCATTGAGATCCCTGATATTAAATTTCAATGAGTTGATAGACGAGGAGAACTTCAATAGTAATCCAATTTTTTCGAAAAGAAGAATTGGAAGCAGAACAGTAGGTTTCAAGGAGACTGAAAGATCTTATCAATTCGTCTATCAATTGAGGGATTTGTTCGAGGAATTGATCAAAAGTAAATCTAGATGCATTTCTCCCAAGAAGGAGTTGGCTTACTTATCATTCTCTCCTAGTACCGATGAAGTTGAATTTAGAACAGAGTCTGAAGAGAGTGATACTTCAAATATGCTGTTAATTCCATTAGGTCAGTTAAATGGAGAATCGCCTATCGTCATCGATTCCTCTGCTTCCCTGGGCAGTAGTCCTCATTCAGTATTCACTATTAATTCAAACAACTATGATCAGGCACAGGAATCATTAGAGAAAGAAGATGAGACTGCATTAGAAGAGTTTGATTTACTAACTCAAAGTCCTGTCAAAAGAAGATTATCAACAGAATCTTGTGAAAAAATTTCTTCCAACAAATCCGCAAACAAAGGTAGGAGTGATTCTCGTGAGGAGACTGATATGGAAATATTGATTGACGACCAAGGATCAAATCAGAAAGCAGAGCAAGGACAAGGTGGTGAAAAGAAGCGAAATGAATATGATAACCAAGGCGAGGAAATAATCGATGGCGTTGAATTGCAGAGTCAAGATTTAAGCACGAGTAAACCTAAAAAGAACACTTCAGCTACTTGTCATATTAGCTCTAGTCAAATGGAGAATGCTTTGGAAATGGGTCGACAACAAGATGTTACTGAGTGTATCCAAAATGTATTGTTTCAATTGGAAAGTGCTTTCACTCCCGATCATTTGGAAGAAGATGATGAACAATATGACTTGATAAAAAGACTTTTCTATGGGAAAACCAAACAGATATTACAACCTATTGATACAGATCCTTCATCTTCAGAATCAGTTGGCTCGGTAAGATCCAAAATTGAAAGATTTTTGAGTTTGTTAGTCAATATTGGTGATCATCCCAAGGATATATATGATGCATTAGATACTTATTTCACTGAGGATGTGATAAAGATGGATGATGGTGATGTCAAACGTACTTTAACTATCACTGAAATCCCAAGTGTGTTGCAAATTCAGATTCAGCGTGTCCAATTTGATAGAGAGCGGTTGATGCCTGTCAAATCTATTGAGCCAATTCCCTTTGAAGAAAAGCTTTATATGGATAGATATATGGAAACCGATGATGAAGAAATTATCAAGAGGAGAAAAGATGTGGTGGATTGGAAGCAGAAGATATCGATGTTGAACCTCAGAAAGAAGGAATTAAACAAAACCATTGACGATTCCGTTTACAATCTGAAAGATGGTTTGACTGTTTTCAGAAATTATCTTGAAACAAATGTGTTGGATCAATTTCTTGACTTGGGGCTTAAACCAGAAACAGTTGATTGTTTGAATACGGTATTGAAAGATATCAACACGAGGGAGGAAACAATTACAAATGACTTGAAAGTATTGCAAGATAACATAGCTAATCAATTTAAAGATTTCACCAAAGTTGGATATTCTTTGTTTGCTATCTTTATCCATAGAGGAGAAGCATCATATGGTCATTATTGGATTTATATTAAAGACCCTAAGAGAGATATTTACAGGAAATATAATGATGAAATGGTGACGGAAGTATCCAGAGAAGAGGTTTTCAATTTTGAAGAAGGTAACACGGCGACACCTTATTTCTTGGTGTATGTGAAGGAAGATCTTGAGAGATCATTTGTCGATCCATTGAGGAGGGAAGTCATCATCAAAGAAGAACAAAATGAAGAAGAGTAAATTTAGTTGACTTAGGATGACATTGGATGGATAATGGATGTATAGGGAATGAATGGTATATGACAATCTGGCAGCTTTGTCTGAGTAAGTAAAATAGACGTTAAATTCAACGATATGATAGATTAACCTTCAAATCAACATAAACAGATGAGAAGGGTAACAATCAACATATATCGTTCCTTTCAATCCTTCTTTTTCCATTCATTTCTTTACTCCTCTGCCACAAGTTTCCCCTTTTTAACGCCACCTTTCCAACAGCGCTCCTGCCGAATGGAATTACAATAGTGTTTGAGAATAAAGCAGTTACCATGTTTGATCACCCAAAAAAAAACACTCTAAATTATTTTGAAGAGGACACATGGATGCTTTATCTTTTATGTGGGCACTAAATTAATTGCGGCTCTCTTAATTAAGGGCCTATAGATGTTCATAGCTATAACAAGTAAGTTTTTACAGGATGAAGAATTTCCCGATCTAAGAAATTAATTGTCCAGAGCTTATGTAATCAGTCAAAAAATAGAAAATATTTTAAGCTCAAAAAAATAGAAAGAAAAAAACAACCCTAATAAAAAAAAAACTACCAATTAAAAAAGAATGTGTGTGCCCTTTGAGATGGATGATTGATATTCTTAGTTGATTAAGATTTTTTAAATTACTTGAAGGTATTTCCATGTACAACTGACAATGAAGGTACTGAGAAGGGCATTAACTCTGGTCGTACTATCAACATTGGTGGTTGCATCATTCCTCATTCACTCTTATGTCTCGTCTCATTCTGTCAATTATTCTGCCATTCAACGCGTCATCAACATGAACAACAATAAATATACTAGGATTCCGTCAAGTAAACCTATCATACGTATACAGAGTTGGAACATCAAGGCTGATCATTTCAAAGATTTGGAGACAATTGAGGATAGTTTGGAAAATATCCCAATCAAAGTTCCTGATGTTGATTCTATCTCGTTTTATACTGGTTATAAAGAGAGTAGTTGGTCGTTAAGAAGATTTGGCATAGTAAATGATGTTATTTTCAATAATCCGGACATATTCTGCGTTCAAGATGCAATGAAGAATCAATTGGATGATCTAGATGAGTTATTGCGTTACCAATGGAAGTGGTTGGGAGTCGGTGCAGATGATGCTGGGACTGGTGGAGAGCATAATGCAATCTTTATCAAAAGATCAACTTTTAACATTATCAAGACACAGACCATATGGTTAACTGAAACACCATATGAGATATCACAATATCCTGATGCATTTTCAAAGAGAATTGCCACTATTGTAAGGTTGAGGCATAAAGTATCGGGGGACACTTTTTCCATGATCAACACACATTGGGATCTGAAATCTGAAGATGCAAGACAATTGTCAGCAAATTTGATAAGATATATTGGATCACACGAGTTAGAGAAGTACGGACATGTATTCTTAACTGGGGACTTGAACTGTGAACCAGTGGGAAAGACCTCAACCGCGTACAGGATCTTGACTGGTGAAAATGACGTAAAATCAGATTTACCCATCAATAGTAATCCTTTCAAGGCAAAATTCCACAGTAATGGATTATCCAATTTCAAGTTTAATGATTTGATGGAAATGGCACCAAAGGATGCTAGAATGGGTCATTTGATGTCAATGAATGGCTGGAGCAAACCTGTAAAGTCATCGGCTTTGAAAAGGGTTGATTTCATTATGGGTGGAGTGATGACTCATAATCTTGGAAGAAACGATTTTGAAGTGCTCAGATTTAAAACTGGTGAGAATTTGTATGATTACGGAGTTCAGCTTTCAGATCATAGACCATTGATTGCTGATGTTGTCTTTTATTGAAATTGAAAAAAAAAAAAAAAAAAAAAAAAAAACATATTATCAATTTTTTTATTATTATTTCCCCCAATAGATTGTATTATAGTTTGTTGTTATTATTTTTCTATAAATTTAATCTGATGATAATGACGACCATTTTACCCCTTGTTATACGTTAAAACTACATAAAGCTTGATTGAAATCTCTGATCAAATCCTCATGATCCTCACACCCTACACTGAGTCTCAAAAGATTGCCTTTAACTCCAAGGTTTTGCCTTGAGCTAGAATCTAGTTGATCAAAATTGACGAAATTTGGATTGACGCTAGCCAATTCCACTGTCGTTTCTACACCACCACCGGTTAAATTATTTTTTGGATTCAAGAACTTGAATCTTGTCAAGAGAGTCTTAGCAATGTCCATAGACCTTAATTCAATTGCAAAAACGGGATTGTAATACCCGTTCAATTGCTCCAACACAAATGAATCTAGTTGTAAAGATGAATGATGAATTTTTACAACTATTGGGTATGAGGGTAAATTTTTGATCAAAAATTTGATCAATTGAAAAGTATTAGAACATTGTTGTAAAATTCTCATCTTGAAAGTTCTTAGAGATCTCAATAATAAAAATGAATCAAAATTTGCAATATTCGTACCCAAGGAAAATCTTTCCTCAATCAATCTAATTTTCTCCTCTTTAGTCTTGGAAACTATAAATCCAGCTAATAAATCGGAATGTCCACTGAAATATTTGGTAGCCGAATGGATAATATAGTCTGCACCTTGAATAAAAGGATCTTGCAAAGGTGGTGGTGCTAAAGTGGAGTCAACCAGCAATAAAGCACCTTTTGAATGGGCTATGGCTGAATATTTAGAGATATCAATGCAATAACCTTCCGGATTCATTGGAGATTCTATAATCATGATATCATTGGCTCCCAATTGATCATAATCATTCAATGATATCTTTTCAACACCAGTTAATCTGGATAATAATTTGATCACTTGATGTGTTCCCTGGTATCCGTTATTGTTGATGGCGATTTTCTTGGAATTCAAAAAAGTCAAGAGACCCATAATGGCAGAGGTTCCAGAATTGTACAAAGTGACATACCCATTTGTGATATTTTCCAATATCTTTTCCACTTTCTCTGAATTTGGATGAGTAGTTCTTGAATAAGAAAAATTGTCCACTTGAATCTTTTGTCTTTTGAAATTCTCTAGAGCTCCCATATCTTTAGATTCTCCGTGATGTAACAGCAGAGACAGTGACGATGTACTATCCTCTTCAGCACCATTATGTAGCATACTTCGAGGGTTCATTGTGGGTAATTGTGATTCACCACCCAAGATATTGAAAAAAGTTGAATAACTATCATCAGAGTGAATCAACCTAGTATTGAATCCCAACTCTGAGTTCTCAAGAATATCAGAGATTTGATTCACAGAACCTATTTGCAGTGGAATATCATTGATATCTGTATTGGTGATTATACTAGCTATTGATGGACTATGATCGATTTCAGTGGGGGATAAAAGTGATCCAGTGGGCACCACCACCATCTCTTCAATTTGGTTATGTGGAGTAGTATTTGTAATGGCACTATTGTTACGTTTTCTTCCCTTTTCAATAGAATTTCTCTTTTTGAACGAATGTAACATTCCAGTGCTCAATTTTATTTTGTCCTTATCGTATCCATATATTCCCAAATAATACTGGAAGCAGTCTTTGATCAATTGATCAGTGATCGGTACACCCTTAACAGCACTTTCGTTGATATGATTTTCCACAGCTTTGGTCACCTCTGGATATTTCAACACGGGTGTTTTCTTGTAGTTCAAGAGATTGGGATTGTTCTCATAGGTTGCTCTTATCTTTGCCTCGTTCAAAGTCCAAGAGGATAACGTTGCCTGTGATATGGCAAATTCTGCATCATCTATAAACTTTCGTAAAGTTTCAGCTTGGGAGCGTTGTGGTGGACCCCTATGGTAGTCCAACACCAGTACTTTCTGAGTCAAAGAGGCCCGTGGTAGTGGCTTCGAAGTCATCATCGTACATCCTTTACTTTTTTCCTCTATCAATCAACTTCTCAATCTATCAAGCCTATCTGATCTCTGATCTCTGTTTGTTATCTTTTGTCAATTTTTTCGAAAAATCAAAAAAGTTTCGTGTCCAAATCCCCCAATTCCGACCAAAAGAACAACAACAGCTAGCTAGCTAGCCCATTGTGTGAAATTGAATTTTTGAAAAAAAAAAAAAACAAAAAAACAAACAAAAATCAGGACTTATGTCTACATCTGTCCACACCTAAATAGATAGTGGATAAACATCTCTTAACCATATAACTTGCCATCAGTTAGTAGTGCAGAATGTCATCCGGATTACAGAGACGTCGTGGTGGTGGAGCTGCCAATGGCGGGACACCAACCAAGAACGACAAGTTTGAATCGTCCGTGTTGAATGATTCCTCGGATGAACTTCCTTCCTCACATAAGATCGGTTACGATCCCAATGATATTGGGGCAGACGCAAATAATTCTTCATCATCAACACGTACGCCCTTGTTAACTTTGATGGAGGAAGTATTGTTGATTGGATTAAAAGACAAGGAGGGATATCTCAGTTTCTGGAACGATAATATTTCGTATGCATTGAGGGGGTTAATCATTTTGGAATTAGCGTTTAGAGGAAAGATATCAATGGTGAATGATCCGGCAAGAAGAAGGTTTGAATTGAGTGATAGATTGATCGAAGTGTTGGATGACAAATTGACAGGGGAAGTATTGTTAGATGAAGCTTTGAAGCTTATGAAGAATGATCCAGAACATTTAAGTGTTAGTCAATGGATTGACTTGTTGAGTGGTGAGACGTGGAACTTGATGAAGATCAATTATCAATTGAAACAAGTCAGAGAGAGATTAGCCAAAGGATTAGTTGATAAAGGTGTATTGAGAACAGAGCGTAAGAATTTCTTCTTATTCGATATGGCTACACATCCAATAGTTGATTATACTCCAAAAAAATTGATCACCAAGAGAATTTTGAACTTGCTAGTCGAGAGAAATGTCAGTATCGAACCGGATTCCAAATTTTTCCCAGAAGATACTGGTTTCCAATACTTAAGAACTATATCATTATGTTGTGGTTGCTATGCTGCCAATGTTTTGGAAAATATCTTGATTGATTTGAATTATGATCAAAGAGATAAAGCATTTGGAAGAGCCGATGAATTGATTGCCAACTTTAGCCAGTTACCATTTATCAATGATAACAGAGTAGGTGCCGGTTTGAATTTGAATGCAATGGTGGATGAAGAAATTGAAAAGGAAAAGGATAATGACAATAATGTAGATTTGAGGGTTGAGGTTATTGCTGCGGTAATTAGTGTATTTAGCAAGATGGATAGCATACTTTAGTTTTGTAGTGTTTTATGTAAGAGAATATTTTACCCTTTAAATTTTGGTTTATTTCGATTGTTTATAACTCTATTTGTATATATACAGATCTGTTCTCTACTAGTTGCTTCACACAAATGTCAATTTCGTTACTCGTTTTAGGTCTGTGTTTTTTTTTTCTACATCATTTTCACTTTTGAGTTGGTCAATATCAGAAATTGTCATAATTATTCATACTACAGAAAATAAATTGTGTTTAGTCATAATCATAATCATCGTGTTGTCTTCTGTTGGCTATTTGCTGCTGCTACTACTACTTATTTTTTTATAACTATATAAATACCCATTCAAAATTGAACAGACAAGAGTCAGTCATCAAAGTTCTCCAATTGTCTCGAGAAATAAACCACGTGTGATGCATCACTTGAATGAGGATAATCTCCAGCGGCATCCCAAAAGAATCCACCGCCTAATTTTTTATCATGGCAAAATTTAACTTTATCCTTCAAGACATTTATATCATCATATGAAATAAAACAATGATTCCTTGCACTAAAATAGTATGAGGCTCCACTAACAGATGAATAGTAATGTTCCATATCCAATTCAGGTATTGGTATTTCATTTAAAAGCAACGTCTCGGATTTGAACTGATCAGAAGTAGTTGAAGTGAATGGATAGCCATACCCTTCAGTACCAAAAAAGACTCTACCATATGTAGGCATCCCCATGATCAATTTACTGGCGGAAATACCAGACTTGATGTAATGATCGATAATCAGTTCACAAGAGGTTTGTTGGTGAAGATTATCATCACTATCGTGATGGTTATTACTATCACAATCACGACCGGGCATCTTCCCATTTTCATCAATTGGAGCAAAAATTGAATCAAATTCAATCACATCGGTGATTGATGAATGTAAATTTGCCAAATGGCCAGTATAATCACTCCACGAACCATGGAAATCATATGTCATCACATTCCAAAAATCAACAAATTTATCAATCTTGGCTAAATCGTATTGCCCCAATTGCCACCAACCTCCTGGTGATACCACAGAGATTGTATAATGTTTGGCATCTTCTCTCGAGCATGAATCAACTGCAAATCTTAAACCTTTCAATAATTCAAGGAATTTTTCATGTTCATGCCAATTTAATGGATATTCCCAATCAATATCAATACCATCAAATCCAGATTTTTGCATAAAGGAAACAGTACTGTTGATGAAGTTTTGCATATTGGCCTTCGATTGTACAACAAGAGAAAACAAATTACCTGTTCCCCAACCGCCAATTGACAAGATGAATCTAAAATCATACTCTTTTTGACAAATGTTAAATTCTTCAATGAGCCCTTCACATTTGTAATCCACACCATCTAAGGAAAATGACCTCTTAATCCCAAAATCCGCCCAAGAATCACTGGTCTTGAGAGCACATGTCAGGTTGTCGATTGCCAGAAATGCATAAAAGACATGTGTGATATCTTCGAGTGCTAATGAACTGGGGAATCGGTTGTTGCTATTTGGATTCTCACCATAGACACTCCAATTGGTGTAGTAGACACCTGTGATAGTTTTTCTATCGCGAGGAATGTCAACATACGGAGCAGCAGACAACATGATTTGAAAAAAGCAAGATGATTTGATTAAATGACACTCGACATGGCATAAAATTTAAATTCAACAAGTAAATCTTCTATTTTTGGATCTATATATGTAACTTAAAAAACTCTGTTCTGTTCTATTTTGTGTTTGTAACTTTTGTGTAAAAACTCTCTCTAAAGAAAAAAGGAAAAAAAAAAAAAAACAAAAACATAAAAAAAAAAAAAAATGCAAATGTGACACAAAACGCTTTTTCTATTTCTTTTGTGTATTTTATTTATCAATGGGCGGTAAGGTAAATTTGAAAAAAAAAAACGAACCATTTAACACCTTATGTTATGTGTCGTTAGTGGGAGATGATCTCGGTATCTATATCGATCACAATACCGCAACAAATACAACCAAAGAGCATAGTAACCAGAACCAACTGCTATATGTTGTGTTCATCAACGATACACCGCTGCTGACATCAATAACACCTTTGTTAATAACATTGAGATTTTTCTGTTCCAGATAAATTTTAGTAACGTTGTATTTGAAATTATCTAGTGGTTGTGGGAACAATTTATGTTTTATCAATTGTTGTAAATCCCAATCGATAACATCCTCTGTCTTGTAAGTCCAAAAGATCCATCCACTGGTTAATCCATATCCATATAATTGCAGTTCGATGAATTTCCTTGTATTATGTTTTTGTTGCTTGGTCCATTTTTTATAATTCTGGACATGCTTACAACTACCAATAGGATGTTTATTTTTATATGTTGCATCAAATCGAGCACCTCTACCAACACCGTTAAGCCAATAAGCACAATCTGTCAATGCACCACTCCATTCTCCAACAACAGCAGGATGTTTTTCTTTGGTAATACTTTTCCCATAGTCGATGACATTTTTCACATGTTTTCCAATCGAATCATCTAACTGATTATTAGCAAATACTTCATAATGATGATGATCAACAATAATATTTTGAAAAGTCATGTTATTTACATCCTTTTTCATGAACTTATCCCAATATCCAATCTGTTTGAAAGCATCATGTATGACAATATTATTCTCTGTCACATTCCTTAATGATTTGTAACTTTTCAAATAAAAATCTTTCAACTCATAAGTACTGAGATTAGCAGCTAATGGTTCATTGACAATCTCAAGTCCAATAACTGTTTCTGTATTATTGGCGTATTTGTCAAAGATATGATCCAATATTCTTAAAGTCATGTTAACATTACCTTTGTTCTTTTGCCAATTGATTTCATCTCTCAAACCGGAATTATCGAATCCATTTTGAGATCCTGGAACACCATGTAAATCGATCCAAACTTTTAAATCATTATTCTCTGCCCATTTTATGGCTTGGTCCAAATAATATTCTTGACCCGTGATGTACGAATCATTTTTCAACAATTCAAACGCCCAATATCCTATAGGTATTCTCACCATATTTAAACCCCAATCACTAATCTGTTTGAAATCAGATTCATTTATAAAACTGCCCCAATGATCACGCAACAATTGGGTTTGGTTATGATCCTTCAAGATATGAGACAAGTGGTACTCGTCAACGGGAACCTTTCCTGTCATATTACCAGCCAGATAAAATAACGATGGAGTGATATATGGCTCTAAAACCAACCAGCCGCCCAAGGCAACACCTTTGATAGAGTTTTTTTTGTATGAGAATATATCTTCCTCACTTCTGCATTGTCCACAATAACATAGTACCAACAAGAGAAGTAGTATCAACCGGTGTATGGTTCCCATTAGTATCATTACTATTGTGAAGCTTTAACGCTGGCAATCTTTTTTAAATTTTATTTTAAAAGGTACCGGAAAAGAATGAGTTAATAATATTTGAAGTATTTTCCAGGTTATGGTTGTTGTTGTTATATAGATGATCCCAATATGCATCTTAATAATTACTGTATTAGGCAGTCAAAGTCTCTTTAGCTGCGGACGTTAAAACCAAAAATCAAAAAAAAAAAAAATTCAACGATGGTCTCGATTTTTTGTTTTGATAGAGATAAAGAGAGAGAGTAATTGAGGTACAACAACCAAAGTAGATAGATACCTCAATGTCAGACACAGAGATCAGTGGCAAGTCCCTGGTAGATTCACCTGCAGATAAAGTTGACAGCTCATCCCTTTCAACCCTGGAAGACAACGACAGAAAGGTGACTGAAAAGATAAGTGATGATGATGATGATGATGATGATGGGTTAGGTTTATTTGGAGACGAAGATGATGAAGAAGAGGAAGAACAAACTAGTAGTAGATCGAAACTGAAAATACAAGATGAAGATGATGATGAGGATGTGGATGTGGATAATGACAATGATGATGAAGAGTTGGGACATAAAATTGATGAAGCCGACTTGAAGACATTGGAAATTTCATTGGTAAGACATAGTAAATCACATTCTAAATTAAACGATGAAGCTATTAAATTACAAATTCCAACATATATAGGAATCGATGCTCATCCATTTGATCCAACAAAATTTGAAGAATCGGTTCAAACTAGTTCAGGGAACAAAACTCAAGAATTGGATGATAAATTACTTGCAGAGAATACAATTAGATGGAGGTATTCTACAAATAAACAAGGAGATGTATACAGACAGAGTAATACTCAGATAATCGAATGGGATGATGGAAGTTATTCTTTGAAATTGGGTAGTGAGATATTTGATGTTGTGATGAGATCTAATGAGGATAATTTCTTAGTTATGACCCATGATGATCAAGATATCTTACAAACACAAGAAGTTTTGACACGAGTTGCCAAGATTGTCCCAACCTCCACATCATCGGTAGTGCATAAGAGATTGACCAAGGCTATAACAAATAGACAAGCTCAACAGAAACAACACAAGATGAAATCTATTATATTGAAAGAAGATCCAGAATTGAGGTTGAGAGCATTGGAAAAACTGGAAGAAGAGAGCATAAAGGCTAGAAGAAGAGCCGAATTGAAAAGAATACAGGAAGAAGAGAGATTGGAAAGAGGATCTCCTGCTCCTTCAAGATCTTCAAGACCTTATTATGGATCCCGTGTCGATGAAGATGATGATGATGCAATGGATGATGGTATTGATGTCCGTAGAAATGAATATGATGATGATGACGGATTCATCGATGATGACGAAGAAGATGACGATGGAGCTTATGGAGATGAAAACGGGGATGAAGAAGAGGATGAAGATGAATTGGACAAGGCTGCTGAGAGGTTGAGAAAAGTGAAAGAAGCTGGAGCTGCCAAATATTCAAGTGAAAATGGAACACCAGCAATTAGTAGGAGTAGAAGTGAGAGTGAAGATGACAAAGTGTCGAGGAAGAAGAGAAGAATTATCAGCGATGATGATGAGGAGGAAGATTGAAATTATCTCCATTTCCCTGTCTTATCAATCAATCAATCAATCAATTTGAATGATTGATTGATTATAAATTAAATAATAAAAATAAAAATGAAAAATCCGGGTAATAAAGGTAGTGTACTTCAATCTCAATATTTTTGTTCTGTTTTTTTTTTTTGTTTTTGTTTTTGTTTTTTTGGATTTTCATTCATTCAATTCTGTTTTAATTTTATTTTATATTGACAACTAGTTAACAACATTTAAAGTTGGTTTATCATTTGAATCGGTCATTTTGTTAATCTTATTTTATTTTATTTTTAAATTCTACTTTACACAATGTCTTGGAACGGTATGTGATGATGTGAGAAAAACGAATTGAAGTGGTCTTTTCGTTCGTGTGTCGTCTCTATTTTGTCTAAATTATGACAATTTTCATCCTATTTCTATCCACATGTATATATATACCTTTCAGATCTATTACTAACAATTGTCATATTACAAACAGCTTATACAGATAATTTAGTTGACACAGGTAAGATTGACAAGGCTACAATCTACTCTGCAGCAGGTGATTCAGTTTGGGCATCCACTGGTGGGTTAACTTTACAACCAACTGAAATCTCATCAATTGTCTCTGGTTTTACCAATCCTGCTAATTTACAAGCAAATGGTTTACATGTTCAAAATCAAAAATACTTTTTATTGAGGGCAGATGAAAGATCCATTTATGGTAAACACGTAAGTTGATTTTTGATCGATTGATTTCTGATCGACAAAAAAAAAAAAAAAAAAAATCAAAATAAATCAATTACTAACTTGTTATTACAGGATGCTGAAGGTATTATCATTGTCAAGTCGACTCAGACCATCTTGATTGCTCATTACCCTGCTGGTGTTCAACCAGGTGATGCCACCACTGTCGTTGAGAAATTGGTTGACTACTTGATCAGTGTTGGTTATTAGATTTTGTTTTTTCTCCTCTCTAATTGATATGGTGATGGGCTTTTTGATTGTGAAATGGTTGTCATCGTCATTATTGTAATTAATACTATTATCATTATTATTATTTATTATTATTTCCAGTAGTAATGAGGAGATGTGCTTTGATCATTGGATGTGTCAATCAAATAGGTATTTCGGGTTAACAATTTTTTTTTTTTGTTTTTTTCTTTTTAGATTTCAATTTTCTTTTTTGGATTTTTAATCTTCAAAGTGAATAGATAATGATGATGATGATGATGATGATGATCCCAATTTCTCATCTCCGGCTTGTGCCTCTTTTGTATCTTGTATATTTTTTATAATTGAGGTTAATCAGTTAAAATATTTGTTTTTCTTTGATTTAAATTATCTGTAGTGTATGTATGTATGTATATACATAGAACAGCTGATTTAGTCAATTAATTTCTATATGATTATATACTGACATATCAATAAAATAAATAGGTCAATAAAATAAAGAATATATGAAAAATAAATAAATAAATAAATAATCAATAATAAATAATAAATAATAAATAATAAATAGAATAAGAATAAATTAAAGGAAATTTTAATTACTCCTCCTTATTGGCATCAAAATGTGTCTTTCTCTCTTCCAAATTGTTAAAATCAACACTAACTGCAAAATTACTTGCAGCATTGTATGGGAAATATTGTCCTGGTACACCATCGATGAACAATGGGTAATGATTCTTATCATGTTTTGGAGTAAATCCAATCAACTCATACAATTTACGTTCATCCAACACATTTTCTTGATACTCTTTAAAAGACAGTACTAATTCCTCCTTACCAACACTACCATCAAGGAATGCAAACATCGATTTCCCATTATGTGATTTCTGATATGATTGATCAACCAAGTAAATGGCATAAATTCCCGCAGTAAACAAAACTGGAGCCACCAAATGTTTAGGAAACATGGTTTCCTCTGGTCCTAAAGGTTCATGATGGCCTGATGATGACCATCTTTTGGATTGTAATTGCCTCGTAATGTTAATACGGCGGCCATTTTGAGTCAATGACGATCTCTTTGCCAATACACTTCTCAACATTTTGGTTTAATTGATTAGTTGATTGTTTGATTGATTGATCTGTCAATTTATTTGTTGTTTGATTGGCCTTTCCCATTTCCATTTCCATTTCCATTTTTTTTTTGCTTTTTCTTTCTTTCTTTCCATTTTGATTTTTTTGATTTTTAAATAATTTAATTTAAACATATAAAGTCCAATGTCAACTAAAAATATATTGAAAAAGATGAGTGAATGGGTCGTTATAGTCTACGATAAGCCGGGCACTAGCCGTGCCGCTGTCAGAGCCGAACATCTTGCTGGGATCAAAACCACTGTTCCTAAGGGATTTGTAAAGAATGCGGGTGCCATTTATCATGACATTCCAAACCCACTGGAAGGTTATTTACCATTTGCAGGTAGCTCTTTTAATATTATTGCTAATTCTAAAGAAGAAATTCTCGATTTTTTGAAACAAGATATTTACGCAAAGTCGGGAATCTGGGATTTAGACAATGTGGTTATGTATCCAGTAAGTATTAATTATCATTTCCCATCTCCAACTTTTGATAATTACTAACAAGTTTCCTCTTCCTTTTTCCAATTTACAGTATGGATGTGCCTACAGAGAAGAGAAAAAGTTGAATTGAGTTAAATAAAAAGGATTGATTTCTCAGTGTATAAAAACTATGAAAAAGAAGTCCACTTCCCTGTCATATTATTTCATTTTTCCCGATAAATCAATAACAATCTTTTTTCAAATTATCAGTGAAGTCCGGCTTCATCGCCTCTCTCCATTCAACCAAATTCTGTTTCATATTGTCTGCAGCAAAACTAGGATAATTTTCCCAGATTGTCCTGACAAGACCATTATAAAATGCTTTATAACCTTCACCGTTGAAATGAATACCATCACTTAAAAATTTTTCTGGTTCAATACCACTTTTAATGGAATGTTTAACAAATTCCAGTTGTAAATCCAAGAATGCGATCTCCAATTGATCAGCTAAATTCTGAGCCAGTTTTGCATACTTCAGATGGATACTTGTTAATCTATAAGAAGGTCCATCATCTTTTCTAATTTTTCCCCAGAGTTGGGGATCATGATATGCTGGTCCGATTAAAATCACCTTGATATCTCTTGATATCAATTCCTCCGCCATTGTCTTCATATTTGCCGTATACTCCTCAATTGGGACCAATTGTGGGCCATCTGTAACTGAATCATTGGTTCCAAAGAAAATATACAGCAATTTGATCTTTTGTGATTCAGGTAATTTATCATGATCATTTCTCAAGATTAAAGGTAATATCGTCTTAGCCTCCCTTGAAGTATAACCAGCATATCCTCTCACAACAATATCCATCTTTCTAGCATAATCTATGATAAGATGGTTCATGTTAGTTGGGGGCCTTTTCCATTTACTCAACTGATTGATTGAGAATTAGAATGAGTAAAAAGATCACTCACCATTAATTAAAGCAGGGCCAATGGTGAATTGTATCGATGTGGCATCTTCCGGGTCTGGTGTCTGGTTGAATGCAAACTCAGTGATAGAGTCTCCGAATAACAAGAATTTGTTCAAATCAAATTGCATTCTGTGCCTATTTGATTTCAATCTTTTTTATCTTTGAACCCCTCCTCTTCTTTTATTCAAATTCTATCAAAATCAATCAAAAAAATAAAAAATAAAAAAACTAGAAAATAAAAAAATTGTGCCCCCGCCGTTGTGCGCTGCTGCTAGTGCATTTGCTTAAATCCTAAACAGAAAAACCCCTTCATCTTACTTCAAAGAGCATTATGTTGGAAGCGATATCTTGTGTATAATTGGAATTATTGGACGATATGTTATCAGAGTATCCTTGATAAAGCTGGAACTATATCACTGACTAAGTATGTGATGATAAAAGCTATTAACATTTCAAATAACGATGCCAAAAGAAAAAGATTTATAAGTCAATTTTGATTAAGATGAAATTTTTGTTAAACCCATTAATTATGCTCTTTTATAGTAACTGATCAAAGATCCTGATTTATAACTACAATTAAATTCGGATTTTTCTTCGTCAAAATGTTTTTATTTCCCCAATTTGTTTTTCCCTTCTATAATTGTTTTAAAGCAACATCGTCATCCATATATTCACATAAATAAAGATAAAAACCTAAACACTGAGTTGAATAGATGTATGATTGATGATTAAGTTGAGAAGATATGGTTAAAACCGTATGCCAATATCTCCGATTAATTGTTTTACAGATCATTTCAAGGAGAAATCAGATTCGATCTATAAAAGGGGTGTCACCCGTTGCTAGAATTTTTCAATAACAGAACAGTTCTCAGATAATGACTTCAAAGGAAATTTATTATCTCGAGCAGAGAGAAAAAAGAGATCGCTAACTCAAAGTGTCGGTGATCAAATCATTTATCCAAGATATTCAAGTCATATAGAGAGAGAGATAAGGAAAGACATCGAAAACAAATTGAATTTAATTGGACATTGGTGGCTCTTATTTATGGCAAAGACGCTATTGACCAAATTAATTGCAATCTCTCCACAAAAATTTGAACTCAATATTGAGTCAAAGGAGAAAATTGAAAAAAAACAAGTATATCCACTTGATCTAAAATGTGGATCCAACACTAGTAACTTTCAACAATGTTTCCATCACAAAATTGATAGAAAAAAGACCCCAACACTTCTCAAAAAATTAGAAAAATTTGTCTCGATTACACAAGGTGATAGTGTCACAATTAATAGATGATTTATGTGTCTTTCAAACTTCATTCAACATGATAACTGGGAGAAATAAAGTTATTTCAGTTACGGGAAAATATTGCAAGATGTTGTGCTTTATGCTAGATTTGTTGTTTTTAGGTAGGAATCACACTCGGTCGATTTTAGATTGAACTATTAGATTTACCTAGAAGCCGCACATGATGTCAACAAACCTAATTTCAGATTAGATCTGGGATCCTATATGCTCCCAAAGCGATCAAATGTTACTTTATATTTGGATAAAGAAAGCCTTGATAACTTGGAAATTTACCAAATGGTGAATTTTTTAGTGAACATACACATTTATCAAAAATTCATCTTAAGAAAAATAATGTGGATGATGGAGCATGACTTTTACAATACCTACTTAACGAATTTGATTAAAGATGATCCAAGGTATAAACAGATTGACAACTGTAGAAACAAAATGCAAGATAATATTTGTTAGTGAGTGGAATGGAGAGATCAATATATAAATCTATAATGGCAAATTTTGTGTATATTTTGTATACGATAAATTGAATTTCATAATTTACAAAACCTCATAAAAAAGAGCTAGCGACCTTCTTGAAAGGGATCCCCGATACTATGGAACTGTCTATTGAAGTATAACAATCCACCATCCTTTTCTTCTTGATTGACAATTATATCTTTAACCTCACCAACCCAAATTTCGTGGTTTTCCACTCGGAAAACTTTATTCTGTTCTAAAATCATAACTCTTTCGCTATTTTCTAAGATTGGTATCTTCACCATCTTCCCCAATATACCTAGTTTCTCATTTTGATATATCCTATAATCCTTACCCAAGACCAAATCAATGAATGGTTGTTGATGTATTATCTTGCCATCTTTTTTAACTAAACCTCTGCTAAACTTCCTAGCCAACCCAACACTTTCATCATCTGGTTTCATCAAATGTAATGCGAAAAACTTCAACTTTTTCAAACTGGTCGATGTTATCGAAGGCACTTGCAAGTTGAATTGGACCAATGGTTTTGGATACACGCAAAGTGATCCAGCAGATGAGATTGTCATTCCATGATAGGATGATACCGGGGCACCAGCATCAATGAAAGGAGCTGTCAATATCATTGCTTGGGAACCAAACGAGGACATTGACTCTTTAAAACTCTCCTGGATGGCGGTAGAGTAGCATCTCCTGAACATGATACTTCCACTTCAGCTTATATAGAGACACACTTACTTCTTTCTTGTCTCTTATATGAATCTCTATCTTTTAACTAGTTCTAACGTTTATACATAATCTCGATGATCTCTTTTCTCCGACTTAAAAAAATGAAAAATTCCAGTGGCTCGAAAAAAATCAAAATCAAAAAAAAAAAATCTAAAGACAATAACTAACGAGAGAGAATTGATACTTTTGAGAGAAGGAGGATGATAATTTGGTCAGATATCTTGGAAACTAACATTTAACCAATATAGAACAACAAATTGATTATGAGTAGCAGAAAAATCATGCGACATCTTCGGGCATCGCCTTTAATGGATGATAAGAACCACATGAAACCACCGCTCATGTTTTTCAAATTAAAACCGAAAAATAAACGACAATTACTATCCCTGGATTGTCGACTTCAAAATCCATATCAACTGAAATTTGACCACAACCTATATGCAGATGTGTTGTCGCAACCGATAAGGAGAGATAGAATAACACGGCTTAACTTCAACAATTTGTTTTTGCTCAAGTTAACAGCTGCCATCATCAAAACACCAAATGAACCACTTGACAAAAAAGATAAGCCATTCTTTCCCAACATCACAGACAATCAACTATCTAGAGTAGTGATACGACCAGAATTCGATTCCAAATTTAAAAAATTTGAAAATAGTTACATCTTACTCTCGAGGGAAGAACTCTTGCTCTCGAAAGAAAAAATCTTCACGCTCTTAAATAGAAAAGGGCAGATTAGATTTTTGAAATCATTGGTACCCACTGCGATGTCCAAATCAGAGAAAGAAGTGTTCAATGTCAATAACTTTGAATTTCAACTAGACCTTGAAATTATAGAGTCCCATATGCTTGGTGAACTTGTAGAGATACTCGAGAATTTTCCGTCAGATGAGATCAAGAGATCGGGAGCAGACATGAGATTAATTTGGAAGAGCGAAAGTTCAAGTCCAGTGCCCAATGATGTTGTAAATAACTTTAATATTCTTGAAAGTTCTAAAATTGATGACAAATTCAAAGACTTGTTATCTGAAAACTTTAACGGTACTGGCGAAATTTCGGTCAACTATAATGACCGTACTAGGGAATTAGTTCAATTTATGTATAAGTTAATATATTATTATGATTAAGCTTTCTTTCTATGTATGTTCCATTATTAACAAAAAAATAAAAAATAAAAAGCAAATCATGATCAATCTATTAATCTCAATGGTAAACCATAAACAATTGGTGCTGCACCATTTAAAAAGCTTAAAGTACATTCATCTCTAGACTGTGATACCAGTTGCGCTATAGTTTTACCATTTTTATCGTTGAACAACCCCCATTTGTCAAAAACAGAAATTGTAAATTTATCAATATCCTTATCTGTAACGTCCCACATATTGACAAGAACCATTGGCGATCCAGCGATCAAATAATTGTACACGGTTCCATATGGCTCTAATGAACCGTTTTCATGTAATATACCACTTGAACACCCGATAAGTAATGCTGGAGAACATTTCTTGATCGATTTTATCGTACTGGATCTTATATATTGATCTCCACTACCATGACCAATATAAATGAAAAGGCTAGAATCACTTATCAAACTGGAGAATTGATCTTCGGTTGGTCTGGTTCCAACGATACCGTTCCAACCAGGTAGCTCGGTGAATTTTGCCTTGAAATTGATTTCAGTTCTGTGTAAATCATTATTTGGGTTGATGATGTACGATCCACTTGATTTGGATACTTGCAAATCTTGGTAATTTTCAAGTACATCGTACAACATTTGTAATGAAGGTAGCCTTGAAACTGAAAATTTTCTTAAATATGGAAGTGATTCCCAGGGAAAATTACAACAATTTTTCCCTACAATCAATACGGTATGATCAAAATTATTGAATTCCCTCATGATATTTTGATCTTGGTATTTGATCAATAGTTCTTCAATGTCAATATACATATGATCGATATCAACTTCATCGAAAGAATTTTCCTCACCGTGGAATAATAAAGTATCCAACAAAAAATAGATCAAATCTTCTAGGAAATCGGTTGATTCCAATGGTAATGGAAGATTTAAAAAAAAAATTTCCAAAATCTTGTCATGAATTTCAATTTTATTATTGTTCTTTGATTTTTTGTTGAATCTTGAAGGTAAATATTGGTTGAGTATGATATCGAATTTTTGTTTGAACTCCAACTTCAAGTTTGAATTAGACCTAGTCTGATTGAAAATACCCTTGAACCCACCAAACCAGTTCATTTCAACTTTCTGTAACAACTCGCATAAATCTTTATCCAACCGCTTTCGCTCTTCCCACCATTTCAACTTATCTTCTCTAGTTTTAATTTGCAGCACTCTTTCAGATTTTGTTGTGGCGTTACTGTCATTAATGACCTTCTGTAATTGTTTCATAGCATCGGCAAATGTCAACGGCATTTCATCAGCGTCACCAGTGTAATGCCTGATCAATGGTAATCTAAGCATCATAGGATCTTCTGATTGTTTCTCGAATCTTGTTATCAACAAATCACCCCTCGATGGGCAGATATCCAATGTGATTACCAACCAATTTTCAGGTAATAATGACTTCAATTTTGGATATGTATTAAAATCCAAATCGAAGGTAGAAATATTTGGATCCGGCAAAAGTTGGTTAGGAGATTCATATCTAAGCGCCAACCTTCTCTCATAGATGAAGGGAATACACCTTGGTAACTCATCCACCATCTCTAAATCAATCAGATGATGCATGGGTTTCGATATGGCATTTTTATAAAAGAATATTTTGTTCAATGTTTTGTTCAACTCATGCATCTCAAAAACGCTCAACAGTTTCCAGTTTTTTGACAAGTATGAAATGGCAATGTTTTCAGAAGCAGAGAACTCAACCAACAGTCTGTGTACTTTTGAAGTACTATTAGCTGAGGACATTGCAGAAGGCATAGCGACTGCAGATTCTTCCAAACCAGACAATACCGGATCAGATTGCAACAAATTTCTTCCCGTTATAAAATGCCTATTAACTTTTATTATGTTGAAATGAGGATTTGAGCTGTTAATCTTTTTCATCATGGATAAGTCCAAGGGAACTTGATTGGAGTTGTTTACCGTAATATGTCTCTTATATTCTATTTGCAAATGCATCATCCTTAAAGACTGTGGGTCATCTTGGAGTAGTTTGGTCAACTCTGGATTTAATTTACCATTGTTAAGTTCCTTTTGGAATAATTCCATCTTAATCTCATATGTCTTTTCATTTTCAAAATCTCCAATCATTTGGAAATAAAAAGAATGTGCAGCCAATCCTTTCAATTCAAGAATATTATCATCAAATTCCAAAGTATTGTAAATTTCATCACTCTTAATCATAAATTCATTTGATTTGATATACTTCTTCGATAACAAGTAAAACTCGGCAATTTCGTAATAACAGAATGCTTTCACCAATGGTAATTGCTGAGTATCCAAAAATGTCAAAAGTTCATCAAGATAATAAAGGCTGATCTTGGTCAATCCACAATGATTCATCAAACGAATTCCAAAAGTTAGAGATTTGATCAATGTTGATGAAATAGACCATTTCAAAGAGTTGAATTCATTCATTTCGATGTTTGATAATTGTACCAAGTACTTGCTCAAGATCATCTTCCCTAATCTAATTGACCTTCTAATATCTATAATGGCACCTATGAAATCTTCATTTTGAAATTTGTAATTGGAACTCAAGTATGAAAATTGGGAAAATTGATATAAACTCTCAAACATTTTCAACTTCTTCATTGTATCACCACCACCACTACTACTACTACCGGATTGGGTGAACAACTTCTCTTTCGTCTTCAAAAGCAGTAAACTATCCAGATAATCAACTGCTGCTGCTTTATTATTTTCATTACCCAAATCTATTTGAAATTGGAATAATCTAATTTCAATATTGTCACAACCTTGATCAATTAGAATTTTCAAATTTTTGGCACCTTGTTTGAAAAAATTCATCTCCACAAGAGCTGAAACTTGACAACATTCTAAATATTGTAATTGTTGCGTATTCAAAATTGACAGTCTAACAGATATATAATCTTTCAATAGTTTTATTTGATAAATGTGAAGATTTTGATATTTCAAAAAACTGGTTAACATCTTGACAAATTGCCATTCCAATTTGCACAATGTCACATGATTGTTCAATAAAGAGTTAGGTTTTGTCTTGAACCATCTCTGGAATAAGTCAACGCATCTGATTACTATTGTCTGATTGAATGTCCTATTAACTGTGTATTGTAAATAATTGAAACAAATAATTAGTTCTTTGTAGTTAATCATACAGCTATCCTCTGGGAATTGCTTCTCATTGAACTCTTTATAGTTGACATGAATAAAAGAGTCAATTCCAATGAGATTATAATATTTGATCAACAAATATTGGAAAATTCCTTGGTCATTCAATGCTTTTTTCAAATTCTCCATCAAATCATTAATTATGATGGTTTTACCATCGATACTGAATTTTGAAATAAATCCCAAGATACCACTAACGATCAATGCTTGTAAAGTTCCATCGAGCTGCAGTATATTTAAGGACTTGGATAAAACCAGTGATTTGGTCAATAACTTTAAACTTGTTTGTAAGTTGCTTTGAAATTCCTCATCAAGGTGAATGAAATCCTTTGGATTATCCAACATCATGTAACACTCAAAACTTTTGATCAAAAAAGTTTTCGATTCATAATATCTTTTATTCGATATTAACAAGTTTGAAATTCTGTCAATCTTTTGTTGAAACAGATGAAAATTTTCTGAATTAATATTCGTATAGAACAAATTATATTCATAATTAACACAGTTCATCCATTGATGTAAAGATTCTTTAAAATCTAAAAGTAATAATTTTCCCCCATTTTGGAAGCATATATTTGATAAATTGCGATATTTTTCAATTTTATTGAACTTCTTGTATAACGCTGCAAGATTTTTAATAAGATCGTTAAAGATAGGATCAAATTTTGTTGATCTCACGAAGTTTGTGACATAATCCAGAAAATCAATCATAAATTTGGAATCCACAACTATTTCAGAATTCAGAATGATTTCTAAACTTAATGCAAGAATGCGTAATATTTTGTTTATATCTTCAGCTTTTACAACTTTGATAATGCACTTCATCAATCTAGTCACCATATCTCTATTCCCCCAATCAATTTCTTCTTCAGTCAATAATTTTAACAACAGATCCATCATATCGTTTGGCAGGTTCAAAAATTGATTCATGATAATATTAGTGTCATCAAAATTGTTTCTACTCATAAATTTCAACCAACTGATGTCATCATTTACAAAATTATCATATTTTAATCTTATACTGTTGTAAATCATAATCATTGCGTCAAACTTGTTTGAGTGAATCTTTCTCGAATTCAAAAATTCTAGAAAGTAAGGAGAGGTGTATTGATAAATTGACTTGTCATCTACTTTAACCAATTTCTCCAACACTGTAGTGGTATGTTTCAAAATCACCGGCTCCACATCCAGTGAGGAGAACAACATGGCTTTGATTAAAAAATTCAATTTCCAAATCGTCTTACAATCGTTGCTATAAGTGACTAAATTTTTTTTGATGATATCCAATTTAATCTGTTTCATCTTCTGATCCAAGCAATTAAACCATTGATAGAGATTTAAGTTAAACATAGCCATGAATTCTTGCGTGGTTATCAAGTTTATTTCATTCTTTTTTCCTTCTATCACCATCTTAGCCATCAAAATGTAGAGATTTGTTATGTGTTTGGCATATTGGACGTTGAAAACGTTAAAGTTCAAACCTTGTACAAATAACTCCATGGGTACGGTATCTTGATCAATTTGGGATTTGTTCATCATATTATGAAGTTGTCTGAAAACACTTCGTATCATAATCAATGCATCGGCATACCGTTTAGCATTGATCAATTTTAGTATGAACTCATTTTGTAACTTCATCACATCCTCATTGATCTTATTATCATTAGTCCAGGACAAAATGGAAAAACTCTTTGCAGAAAGTTCAAATAACTCATCAGATATAATTTCTTCAATAGCGCTGGTAGTAAACGTGACAAACTCAAGACATTTCGACACCAGTGCCGCTGTCGGAGAGGTAGTTGTAGAAGTAGTATTGGGTATATATTGTTGGGCGGATAGGGAGAGATAGGATTGGAATTGGTCGAGCAAAGTGGGGAGTTCTGAACTTGAGTCCAAGATCACTTTAGAACTTTGGTCAATGACCATTTCCTGCATCTCTAATTCCTTTGGCATGTATTGATGATCGCAGTGATTGTGAGTAGTTTATTACTATTACCTTACCTCTTCTGTATGTTTTCTTTTCATTAATTTTTTTTTGTTTTTTGATTTGATTTTCTTTGTTTACATTTTAACAGATTTGCTCGCGTGGTGAGTGAGTGGCCTTTTATTTTATTACCCTAGTTATTAGTGATAATATATAAATATAAGATGAGAATTATACAAGTTGATGATACTCTTAGATTCAATTCATTTGTTCCTGTTCCTACCGCAAGAGTTGTGCAAATTGAATGATTGGTTTTTTTATTGTAAACTTTCATGGTGATGGATTCTCCTTATCATATCATCTATCATACAACCCCATGAGATCTTATATTTAAAACAACTGATTATAGTTGAGTAAAGATGAGAGAGTGGACTTCAATTTTATAAAAACCTATTATTCAATTCTGGAGCTAATATTTATTTTTTGCAATCCATGGATCTAAAATACAACTATTTGACAGCAACGAAATGAAGAGTACTTGAACTGAGACTGATTCGATTCATATGATGCTTACATATACGTGAAAAGATTAAACTAGTCTTAAGAGCTTCGTTCTCCAAAGTTTTCTGGTTTTAAACCCTGACATCTTATATTGTATGTGCAAGATAGATAGAAAAGGTTATCGGTCCATTGATTTTCCACTATATAATACCAGATGTCATAACATGTTTACTCTCTAAAGAAGTGAAGAGTGTTTTCCATCAAAGAAGTTGTTGAATTTCAGTGTGCTCCCTCAGTAGATAGGTAGGTGGTGCAAGCATTAATTTCTGCCTCCCTCCCTCTTTTCTGTGTAGCAGAAAAAAAAAGAATACTCACTCACTCCCTCTGCTGCTTGCTTTACTTGCTTGCTTGCTTCTTCTTTCTTCTTCTCTCTTATAAAAAAAAGTTCTGTTAATTCTATATATGTAAAATAAATGAAAAATTACTTAAATTGAAACCTTTTTTGACCTCATAATGGGCGTCATTACTGAAATAATATGAAAATCAACTTTTGAAATGGTTTACAAACTTGTATCACTTGATTAATTATTATTGTGCTTCTTAGATCATTTCCATATTGAGTAATTTGCACTACCAATGCATACCATAACAAGACTATTTTATGAAATTGTACAAGCTGTTGAATTAAGTAAGTAAAGGTAAGTCCAAGCAAGTTCTGGATAACTTCTCTGTAGATCAGACCACATCATGAGGTCAGAAAATTAGTCAAACCTTTCTTTCAATAGGAACAAAAAAAAAAAAAAAAAAAAGAAAAATTGAAAATTGAAACGTCTGATCAAATTTCCTCTTTAAAACAGTAAAAGTGGAGTAAAAATTTTGACCGTTCAACAACACCACCGAGAAAATTTAAATACGTGGGGAAAATCCTGTTTATCAACCGCCTCATTTTAAATAAAAATCGTAAGATAATTAATTAAAGATTTTCATCTAGACGGAAATAATAGTTTCATTCAGTAATGAAATAGCAAATAAATAAATAAATAAATAAATAAATAAAAATGTACAAATTGAAAAACACTCAGAGTGTTGTCATGTGATGAACTAACTATCACTAACAATTTCCATATACATTGATAGATCCTAAATAAATAAATAAACAAACAAAAAAATATGATATAACAATAACAACATTAAAGATTAATCAAAAACAAAAAAAAATACATACATAATCTTTCAAAAATTCAATCATGGTATGTTAAAATAAGTAAAACCATCTCTTCATAATTTCGTAGTGCTCAATTTTTTCAAAACCAGTGAACTTTTTTCATTCTTTTCTCTAACTGAAAGATCATCTCTTGTCAAACATTTTAAAAATTCTGCAGCGTATGGCAGTTTATCCTGACTTGGATCATTTCTTAACTTGACAATACCATAATAATTGTTATAAATGTCACCATTATATGAACCCAATGGAGAATTGATGAAGAAATCTGATAATTTAAAAGCATCTGTTAATCCAATAACTTTTGGTCTCAAATCTTGATATAATTTCTTTAAAGAAGCACTAAGTTTTAAAGTTGTTGAAGCTTTAAAAATATCAAATTGTAAGAAAATTCCGTTATAATTTTCAATCTGTGATAATGCGAAAACTTTAGCCAAACTAACAAGACTTGGTTTAATATTACCTTCATCTGGTGTTTGTGAAATTCTTTGAATAAAAGTTTCCAACATGTAATGAATTGCATTCAATTTAGAAAGAGAAACTTTTTCAGCACCAAACAGATCAAGATTCTTATCCAGTTTTGGATCTGTTGATTTAAGAATATGATTTGCAAGTCTAATGATAACCAGTTTATAAGCATCCAACATTTCATCCAAATCGTTAGATGGGAATTCTTTACCATCAATTTCAAGGTAATTTTGTGCATTGTTTAAATAACTCAAATCACCTCTAACTTTCTTACCTTTGAGAGCTTTTTGTAAACTTTGAGATACTATTCTACCACCATTCATGGCTAATACATTATTATCACCTTCCCAAGTACATTGAACAACCCAATCAGTGTACAGTTTACCAAATCCCGAATAGGCAGAATAACCATGACCACCACAAGCTTGTCTACACTCATCGATAAGGTTTTGAGTATACCAAGTACATGTTGATTTTAATGAAGCAGATGAACCAAAAATATTCTTTAATGATTCAATGGCAATTCCAATACTTTTCAAATCTTGGGTACTAGTCAGTTGTTCCAAAGCCAGATTTGTCTTAACATGATCAGCTGATAATCTAGCAGAACCACACAGACAAGCATAGACAAATGCCAATAATGGGATTAATCTTGATTGATGTAATGGATATGATATCAATTGATTTTCATTATCAAGAGTACCAAATTGTTTTCTACCAACAGCATATCTTATTGCAATGGTGATTATTCTGGATGACATTCTATATGAATCCTCCACCATATTAACCCTACCACCTAACAAGGCACCATATGATAATTGTTCCAAAGGTGGAACAACAACTTCACCATCATCTTCAATTCTAGTGTATTTGGTCAACATATACAGCTTTGGAATTCTAACATTGGAGAATTGAATCCAACCATTATCAATACCATCTCTACCCATCTTAGCCCCAATATCACCAATGGCAACACCTGGGTGTAAATCATGGTTAACATCTCTCAATGGAACGACAAATGTCTTCACCCCATAATCCTTACCCTTGACAATTAATCTGGCATATACAACGGCATGATTTGATGAATGAGCAGCACCACCAATCCACCATTTTGTGGCCCCAATATGAGGAGTATTAATGATAAATTCTTTATTTGCTTCATCAAAAGTTGCAGTGGTTTCCAATGCGGCAACATTAGATCCATGTGCCAATTCAGTCATGGCAAAACATCCATAAACATCTCTAATTTGTACAGCACCTCTTTCAAAACACCAATATTTGAATTGTTCATCTGTACCATTACCTCTAACGGCACTCAAGAATAATCCAAGATGGACGGCTAATCTTGTTCCAGTTTGAGGATCACACAATGCCACTAAATTTAAACGTCTTAAGAAATGATCATAATTTGGCATATCAACCTCCATATATGTGGCCAATTTAGCAATTTTTCTTGCCGATATCTCACGATGTTGCAGTTTTGTATATTCGTAATAATTAGAATCAATTTTTAAAATTGGATCCCTTTCAATTTCCAACATCAATCCTTGAGTCTCTAATGAAGTTTCCTTTGAACCTTCGATAAAATAATTCAACTTATCGATATCAAAATCGATTTTGGATCTCTCTAAAGAGATTGTACTTGCAGGATTAGGTGGTGCCATTATAAGATGGGATGGATATATTGACAAATTATAATGATGAATATATTATTGTAAACTTTATTATATGATTTTGATTGATATATAATTATGTATATTTATTTGTAAGAGGGCGATTGATGTTCTATTTTATATAAGAAGAGAAAAAAGTATAAATCCACTCACCCACCAACCTACACTCCACACATGACTGCATATGATATTTTTTTTTTTTTTTTCTTTGTTGTTTATTTAACCTTTGACTTTTATTATATATATACACTCTCCTCTTTTTCTTCCCCGTGTTTTCTCGCCTACACGACCAACATAACCTCGGATTTATATACCTCGGATTTATATATGATAAAAGTGATTGATGATTGTTACTATTTACACAACATACATGATTATTATTTTTTATCTCTCTCTCTCTCTCTCTCTCTATTATATGAGGTAAATCATCTTACCAGTCTTGTCGTATCCAATCTTTCTATTCTTCTTTGTGTCTCTATTGGTGGTTCCGTATCTATAACCCAATTGACCATCTTCATTTTTAATATCGGTGAATTTAAAGTAAAATCTTTCATGTTTTTTCTTCTGAGCTAAAAACAGATCATTTTTACTCTTCTTTTTGTCATCATTGTTAGATCCAGAAGTATGATGATCTGAATGAGCTCCCAGATCACTCAACTTCTCCAATGTGACTTGAGCAGGTTCCAATTCGAAAATTTTGGCAGCATCAACAGGTCCAAATGGTTCACTTTCTGCAATGGTTAAGAATCTTGATCTTTGAGTTTCTGGTGGAATAGGAATTTCTGTCAAGTTTTCAATATTGTTTTGAATTCTAGCCTTTATTGGGAGCATCTTGTAAATGGTATGAGCCATTCTTGATATCTGTGGCGTTATCAAGTTCTAATTTGATATTTGATGTTAGTAAGAAATGAATGTTAAAATTATTTCCCCAAAAATAAATAAATAAATAAATAAATAAATAAATAGACGAAATGAAGAGTTATGCTGATTTTGATTGATAACTTCAGAAGTAAATAATTTTTCTAACCATGTATATTGTCTTAAAGACTAATCGAATTTTTTATAATTATTCTCATCATAAAAAATAAATCATTTTAAACATTTTCTTCATTTCAACTATCTATCCATCTTCTTATCTACTATTCTCAATGGATTTATCTTTTTTTTTTTTTCAATTAAATAAAACTCACTTGTTCTTTCCATTTTTGTTCAACAACGTTTAATCTTAATAATGCTTCCAATCTTGGAATTTTCAATCCATACTTAACTGCAGCTTCTTGTGTACTCAATTTTTTAACCATTATATCATCAACAATTTGTTTTTTCAACTTATAACTGATTTGGAAATTGGTTTTAAATTGATCATTATCTGGGAATGGTTGTAACAATCTATCCATTGTTGGAGCTCGAGAATTTCTAGGTCTCGTCACTATCAAATGGTTTTCAGTTAAAGAATTACCTTGATCATAATCCGGATTAACATATTTAGGTATATGATTTGTTGAAGAATAATAATATTTGTTAAAATGATATTCACCTTTAAAATTCTTTGGACCTAAGAATAAATCCATTGATTTTTTCAAATTTGTGGTTTTATATTTGGGTTTACCTTTGAAATTTTGTTTGATTGGAAATCTAGCATAAGCCACTACTCTACGGTAACGGACTTGAGATAGCTGGACACCGCTCCTGAGTGATGTGGTGGTTGAACGTGGTTGAAACATTTATCTCTCCTTATTTTCTTTCTTTCTTTCTTTCTTTCTTTCTTTCTATATACAAGTTTCCTTTGTGTCTGGCACTTGGTTCAATTAGTCTAGGTTTGGTATGTATTTTTTTCAACAACAATAAAAATTTTGAAGACACAAAACTTTTTATTTTTGTTGAAAAAAAAAAAAAAAAACTTTCCAAATTGGACTCACAAGACACGACCATTGTTTTGGTGATGATATACCGTGTTTGCTTAAAAGTAGATGATGCATAAGTACAGTATGTACATATATATATATAATTAATACTTTTTAAAATTCATGTTCATAATCGTATTTCATAATCTATATCATATCATATATAAAAACATATGAAGAAGAATAATAAAAGAGCAAGATATCTAGATCATTCTCTTTTTATGTTTTTTTTTTTTGTGATTTTTTGTTGTTTCTTTAAAAATTTTAATTTCCCAATATATATAAAATCTGGCCCCCCACAAAAATTAATTAACAAAAAATGAATAAAAACAAAGACAAATGAAATGAGATCAAATAAAATAAAATAAAATTGAGATATTTTTTGTGTGTAAATAAGTAAAAATAATAAGGTCATGAGATATAAATAAGGGACAAACTAAGTTAATAATTTGGTAATTGGAATGGATATAACAAGAAAAGAAAAATTCCTTGTCTAAAGAAGGAAACAAAGAAATTTCTTTTGAGTTGTTGTAAGATAATAATAATATTGAAGAATGAATCGAATTGAATCAATAAAATCATCCATCATCATTTCAATCAAATATTTTTTTCGATAATAGCATCACCGACTAATTCAGTACCGAATACAGTATCCCAAAATTTTGAAGTGACACCAAAACCTAATTCGTAATTCTTATAATGATGTTCTAAATGATATTTTTTCAAATCTTGGAAATAACTTGGTAATTTAGTATGATGCAAGACATAATGAGTAACATCATACATGATATAACCCAAGAATCCACCAGCAAATGCTGAACAACCCATATAATATGGGAAAACGGCAAATACCAATCTATAGAATGGATAACATAAAAGGGTAAATAAAGTTGGTGGCATAACCAATCTTAATTTATCCATTGGTAAATAATGATGAACTCCATGTAATAAGAAATGAAGTGTAAAGGCAATTTGATTTTCTGGTAAATAATAATCAACATGGAAAAGAAATCTATGCATACAATATTCAATCAATGTCCAAACAAATAAACCCAACCCCCATAAAAAGAAATGTAAAAACAAATTTTGATTTGTCAAACCCAAATAAAAGAAATAAAAATTGACAGGTAACCAAACAATTGGAACCACATACCATGGAGTCTTACTCAAAGGTTCAAGAAAATTACCAAAAATTGGTGCTGAACCTCTACCATAATGTCTTGGTCTATGAATTTGATCAAGATAAAATTCTTTTGTCCAATTAGCTCTCAATACTTGCATCAATAAAGGTTTATTCAAATCCAAAAATTGATGTTTTTTATAATCATGAGAATAATCCGTCTCCACAGTTAATAATTCTTCTGGAGGAACATCACCAAATACAGTAGTATCGAATAATTGACCATCATGATTTAATCTGACATCGATATTATGTTTTTCCAACAATTCCAGTGCTTCATGTTCTGTAGCCAAATATCCAATGAGATATGATTCATCCATAATCTCATATGAAGATTCCGAATGTCTATGGGACAGTTCATGACTCATTATATCGGTAATATCCTTCCCAGCCCAATCCAAGATCAAATCATCTCCACCTGGGTGCTCATCTAAAAATGATGTCACGTTATAAATCTTTCTATTATAAAGAGAAACCCAACAATCTTTACTTGACTTGTGTTGTTCTAATTGTGCCATGGTATATAATGGCAAGACCCTTGAAGGTTGTTGTTGACTCATTTTATTTTTTGTGTGTGTGTGTGTTTTTGTTAGGTTATATAAATATTGATATCTATCTGTATTTTAAAGTATCAATTGATGATAAGATAATGTGATGTTTTTTCTTTTTTGAATTTGAGGTATTAAGATTGTTTTAGGGTGGTTGTGTGAATGTAACGATCAAAAGGAAAGATGAACTTATAGGTGTGATATGTATTAAAAGCAGTAGTTGTTATGATAAAGATGAAATGAATGTATTGATTACCAATATTCTAGTAATAAGATGAAATGGTTGATGTTTATTTTTATTATTATTATTATTATTATATTAACATCTGCTTATAAACGTTCTCTTTTTATAAAAAAAAAAAAAAAAAATTAAAAAAAAAAAAATTAAAAAAAATTTCTTTCCTTTTGTTCTGTTTAGTTTTGTTTAAACGTTGTGTCATAGTGTGTTGATGAGTGAGTGATTGGGGGCAAAATAAAGAAAAATCTATCTGATCATCTCATGATTTAATAATTATAATAATTATAATTATAATAATAATAAACAATAATAAACAACAACAATAATAATACATAAATATTAATTTGGTTGGATCATGTTATGTTACTCTCGTATGTATTCATTCATATAAACATAACATAACATACTTACCTATATGATTCTCAATGTGTATACTTTAACTATCTATTCTTATTCCTCCTTGCTTAATTTCTTGCTTGGTTGCTTGCTTTTTTTTAATTCCACTACGGATGGATTCTCGGTTAAAGAATAATGTTTGCCTTCCGTGTTGGGTAATTGCCTCTTCTGGATCTAAAGTCCATCGCTTAATGAGTCCCATTTAAAAAAATAAAAAACCATAGCCCGTACTACACCACATATGATGGATACAAATAAATCGGCATCAAAACTACTTCCGATACTATGGTAATACTTATAGAGCAAACATATAAATCTATCTCTATCTATCTAAATATCTATCTATCTATCTATCTATCTATCTATTCATCCAATCAATCATTCATGATTTTATAAAAGTGCAAAATATAACTGGCCAGCCCTCTCTCTGTCCTCTATCCCGCCTATTGTTGGTTGTGTGTTTTTTTTTTTGTTACGCGTCAACCAACCAACAACAAGAAACAGTAAACTAATTTTCTTATCAGGGATAAAGATACATTACACATCAATAAACTATTTTATTTTATTTGACGGGTACCATATTATTTACCTGGATAAACCATATTATATATAAGCTTATATAGATTCAACATCTATTGATCCATCTTGACAACAACTAGAGTTTATACAAGAGAATAACTAATCAGCTTACCCCAGACTAGTGGTTGATCTATATCTATATCCATATATATATATAACAATACGTCAATTTAATCTGTACAGATTCTCCTCCTTTTTAACGGTCAATCAACCCCCTTACTGTGTATATAATACATATCGATAGATACACTACACAATATCACCCACACATAAACCACTCATTTCATTGTGATCCATTGATTTCGATTCAGTAGCAGATGACTAAAAAAATTAAAAAAGGAAAAAACCTTCAAATTCACACGAAAACACCAAAATTCCACACATAATAATAATAATAATATTGAAAGGAAGCGAGAGAAAAAAAAAAAAAAAAAATTCACTACTCAAAAGAAAAATATTGTGGATTTCATCATCATACAAAAACATTTCAACAAAAAACGAGATAGCCTTTAGTTAGTTATATATATTCACGTCAAGGGTACCTACCACTACAATTATTCCACCCATCCAATCACCCTCCCACCTAGTCACTCATTGAAATCATCATATATATATATATATATATATATTATATCTGTATACAATAAACAGCATGAAACCATCTGAGATAACTACATCCTCTGATGAAAAGCTGCAACTACATTCTAAAGATGATGTGTCGAATTCCACAATCAGCACCACCACCACGTCAAATAATGAGTACCTGATCCAACGCCGATCTTCCTCCAAATCATCAGCTGCACGTGCCAGAAGAAGGCCATTGAGCAATCAAGAGTTTCAATTGGCTACAGATGCTGTCGAACAAGAGATGAATGTGGTTACTGCTCTTAAAAGACTTTCCATAGGTAATAATTTGAATTATGATCCGGATCTACCTTATTTCAATAATGAAGATGAATTACAAGATCATAATACAATCTCACCTCAAGAAGAAGGAAATCCAAATGATAATCATATAGACACATTGAATGATGATGATAATGAGGATGATGATGATGATGATGGTACTGAGATCATGATCGATACAGAAAATTTATTATGGGTGCCTGCCAATGCTCATCCTGAGATTGCACCTGAGAAATTTAGACTGCATATCCAAAAAACGGTTAGTGAATTAACAGCTAAATTAAACAACAAAAACTCTTTACATAGATCATCTTCAACACTTTCAGATCGTCGTGAAAAACTGGTGGATCAATCTTTACACAAATCAAGAAGTGATCCACTAAAATCTACAACTTTACGAAATACTCTGGATAAATTACAACTGCTGAAGAGACAACCTTCAATAAAAGCATTGACAAAAGAATTGGAAAGATTATCGGAGATGGCTGGAATGCCAAACAATGATGCTGCAACTTTGGCAAGAACTTTATCCTCTTCTTCATTAGGTTATACCCAATTGGAAAAAGACGCGTACAATAACAATGATTCAAGCAACAATTTTGATGATCTGTCATCTACTTTGAAAAGAAGTAGATATATGTCATATAGAAGAGGATCTTTACGTGATCCAGTTATGGTTAGAAGAAAAAGTTTGGACTCGAGTGATAAAACTGAAATTCCAATTCAACAGAGAAAAATTTCTGAAGAACAGAAACATCCATATCAAGCCATTAGAGAACAACAACAGCAGCAGCAACATGTTCCTAGTCGGATGGCAGTTTCTCAAGGACAACAATCAAGATCATCTCCTTCCTCTTCACCAACATTACCGCAACAGGGTCAGAGAAGACCACAACAATCACAACAGCATTACCCTTCTCACCCACAAAAACAACAACAATATTCTAATACTCAATACCCAAGAAAGGTGTCTGGAGATCAGATGAACCAATTCGCTCCCCAACAACAACAACAACAACAACAATTACAATTACAATTCTCCATCCCTGGAGCTCAACCACAGGATAGAAGACGTCATCATCGTAGATACCCACAACCACAAACACAACCACAACCTCAGCAATATCCAGCACATGGACCTATTGTACCAAATGTTGGTCAACAAAAACATCTCCATATGGGTTCTGGACAGGCTCCACCTCCTCTGCAACCATTAAACAATGATTATCCATACCAGGGCCAACAAAAACAACCACCACCTCCACGACAACAACAACCATTGCCTCAACATCGTGTCCATCATCAACATCATCGTGCTCATGTTGGTCCTGCATCGTTGCCACAACAGGGACTTCAGCTGAAACCTCATCAAATACTCCAACAACAACAACAACAACAAAAACCACAACAACAACAACAACAGCATATGTATCCAACACAACAAAAACAACAGGCATACCCTTATCAACAACAACCAATACCACAACAACAGAATACTAAACAAACACCTCAATTACGCCCGTTAAGACTCAGTTCCAATGAATCTAAACAAAGTAAGACTGGTACTTCACCATCACAAATGGCTCCTTCACCAACCTCTTCTCTTTCTCCACAATTACCTTCGTCTCCAAACTCTCCACAATTGCCACCGGTGCCTTTAAAGGACAATGTTATATCTTCCACTGCCTCCAAGGAGAATCAGGAAAATTTCATACCTACAAAGATATCGAATATAATCATTCCAACCAAATCGGAATTGAAAACTGAATCAGAAGTTTCATCTCAATCACCTACTGAATCCAAGAAGTTTTCTAAAAAAGGATGGCAATGGTTAAAGGATAAAAATTCGGATAAGAATTCATCCAAACAGGCAAATAATAATAATGAAAATGATGGTAATAATAATAATAATAACAATAATGATGATCAACTGAATCAGAGATCTGTTAGTGCAGGAAGCAACAGCGATAGTGCTAATCATTCCAGGAACAGACATGGCAGTTTTATTCATTTGATAACTGAGTCTACTTCCGGGAAGAATTCCAGTAGTGGTAATAACTCATCCACAGATGATTCTGGAGCTCCAAAGGAGAAGGAGAAGGATGCAAAGAGTATATTATCTGGATTGTTCAAGAAGAAAGAGAAAAAACAACCTCTGGTGGTTAAATCTGAACCGGTTCAATCACAGCAGCACCATCAACAATTGCAACAACAACAGCAACTGCAACAACAACTGCAACAACAACTGCAACAATCGCTGCAACAACAACATTCATTGAAATTGCCATTACAATCACAAGCATCACTGCAATTTCAGAAGCAACAACAACAACAACAACAACAACAACAACTGCAATCTCAACGCTCTGCTTCATCTAAATCTCCTACATTATCAAGAGTCGTATCATTCCAGAATGATTCTGAGTCATCTTCAAATGAAGTGGATGACTCCCCTCCAATGATGAAGAAATTGAACTCAAGCAGAGAAGACCAATTATCTTCTTCAACATCTTCGTCATCGTCATCGTCATCTCCCAAATCGCTGACACAATCTTCATCTTCTCCGGTACCATCTCTGCCAAAAGATGACATTAATTGTTTAAAATCAACGTTGAAAATAGAACCAAGACAGACGAAACCTAACCAGCCTATCAAGTATACAGATTCAGCATTTGGATTCCCATTACCTCCTGCATCGCATTCCACTTTGGTCATGTTGGATTATCGTTTCCCGATCCATGTGGAGAGGGCTATTTATCGATTATCACATTTAAAATTGGCCAATCCTAAGAGACCATTGAGACAACAGGTTTTACTTTCCAACTTCATGTATGCGTATTTGAATCTTGTCAACCATTCTTTGTATTTGCAACAACAGCAGTTGACTGAAGCAGAGGTGGAAGAAGAGGAAGCTGGTGGTGAAGAAGGTGATGATGAAGTTGATTTGGAATTGGAAAAACATCGTAGAAATCCAAACAGGAAAAATGATAGAGGTTATTCAGTGACAGAGCGCGAAGAAGATGATGAAGATGAGTATGAGGAGAAGACCGATGATGATATAAGAGGTGGGGAAGAAGATGATTATAATAATGGACAATACTTTGATCGAGACGAAGAAAAAGTCTTGAAAGGTTCATACGGATCCACCACTATCGACGAACAAGAGGAAGAGTTGGGCTCGTCTTTTGGAATGTTGAACAGTGGTGGAATTAAGAATAGGATGATGAATGGCAATAGTAGCAATAATAATGAACGTAACGAAATTTATTTATAAGTCAATGGAAATAAACAATATGAACAAATATATACCATTTTTTTTTCTTTTGGTTTTTTTCATGTATGTATGCATGCATGTTATCGTAGTAGCGGTTATTGGCACAGATTTGATATCGAAAACCAAATAAAAGTCTTCACTGTTGGTAATATACATATAATGATATGCACAAGCACATTATTTTGCTTCCTATAAAAGATTTAAAGTCCATAAAAATTCATACAAAACATATCTTCATTTACATAGATTTTATGAAAAATCTCCCTTTTGGCAAACCAAATCGTCTAAAATTAATCTATATAAAAGGAAAGTCCAAAAGGTTAAAAAGAATACATACATTTATTCATTCACTTAATGATTTATCATCAAATATTTGTCAAATCAAAAGAATTTCATGAATGTGTAAAGACCAAAACACAATAACGCCCAATAGCAGTACTTCCAACCACCTTTATTATAGCTCGGAATGATATCGGGGAACCCCATATAATTACAAAAAGAATGAACAACAATGCACGAATACACATTCCCATCAATGACAAAGATCTTGTTTGTCAATATTCCAAAACACCAAGTGTACGCCATTTGAAAACTTAGACTTGTCAGGATTTGCATAACACTGTACGTACCTGAAAGGTACAAGTCCCATCCATGGTTCAAATGGGCGATGGAGAAGAACAAAGGGGTGTAGTAAATCGGTATTGTCATGTCATTTTCGAAAACGGGTTTGTAAATCGATAGACAACAACATGTGTAAACCAATTCCTCGGTGATGGGTGCGAAAATATAGTTTCTGAAACCCAGTAGTTCTTTAACCTCTCCGATGTACTCAGTAACTAAATTCTCGCCATCGAAAAAAAACCTGTTAATTATTGGACCGATGAAAAGCAACATGAATAAAAATAAGTTCCATAGAATTGATAAAAATGTCATTTGAAACGCTTGGAAATCAAATTCCAACTCATTGTTATACACCTTGAGCCCTGGAATTACTCCCATATCACTCAATGAACCGAGTAACCCGTTCGAGTAACCCACATATGACAAGTACATCGAAACAAATACAACATTCACCAAGGTCATCACACTGATCTTTTCCATTCTTCTCTTCATGATGACTGGATTATTCCGGTTTCTAATGTATGTACCATCGGGACGATCCAATGGAGAAATATATAGCACTAGCACGTATGATGATGTCACCAACGTGGAAACTACATTGGAACAGGTCAAAAGGGATACCATAATTGGATGTCTTGAATTTCAACTTTCAATTGATGTTTCAGAATTTCGTGGGTATTTTTTTATTTTTTTATTTTTTTCTTTTCTTTTTGTAGCTTGAACCCTTTCCCCTAAACATAGTAATAGTAGAAGCCATTAAGAAGCAAGCACAAACAACTAATTGGGAATGACTAACAAATCTATGTTTAGATCAATGATATATTTTACAGAGATTTTGAAAAAGTTTACTAATTGAATCTAATTTTATACTCTCAGATTTTTCAAAGACAAAATTTAATTCTATCAATATTTTATTTAACACATATATTGGATATATTTTCAGATCATTGATATGATTAAAAATGGTAATGAAAGAATCACATTCTTATCTAGTATATCACTTTATTATGATTGTTGTTTACCCCAGAAAGATCCTTTCAAAAACCATATTGACAGCAAGACCATGAAACTCATAGCACCTGACAGTATGACCAAACTAGACAAACCTTCAAACTCCTTATCGGGCTCCAATCCCGGTGTATTCTCATTAGGAAATTTCAGCAGTTCCACCAATCTGACAAATAACTCATTCAGCGAACTAGACCACGTCGAAGATGTATGTAAAGGTGGAGGAAGGAGAAGCGCTTTTGTATAAGCGTCTGGTTGTAAGATCGATCTCTGTTGTTGTCTGTCAAGATCTGCTTTTAAGGCAACAAATACCAGAGGTAAATCATCCAATTTTGCATATCTCTCTCTTAAATCCACTAAATTTTGGAACGAATTTGGATCAGCAGAATCATAAGTGTAACATAAAATATCACATTGGTCAATTCTTGCCGAATTCTCCAATATCAGTGGTTCTAACTCACCGAGTTCTTCTAAGATCAAATAACATTGTTTTCCTCCTTTAAGTTCAACTGTATTAGCCACAATTCTTGGTTGTATGGTTGGTGAGTACATGTCGCTATACTCTCTGCCTAAAAAGGCTTCCAAAAGTGATGATTTACCACTCAGAGGACCACCCAAGACAAAACAATTGAATACCGACCTATCGTTTACGGTGGCTCTGTAACTCTTACCCTTTCTCCTTCTGATTTTTCTTGCCTTTGTAATTTTTAAAGCCGCAGTGGTGGATCCGTTTTTAGCTGTGCTTTCAAAACCTAGATAGCCCAAGTATGCCAAAGTTGTCTTGTAGTCAAGGAAAGTGGTCATCGTCCATTGAGCTAGCCACCCTTGCAATGTGACATATCCTTGTTCATTACAAACAACTGATCTTGGGAAATTTTGTTCCTGCCAAAATCTTGGTACTCCTGGAGTTGGTTGGAATAATGTGAATAATTCTTCACTATTCAAACCACCATCATTATCCTTATCGAAAAGCAAAAATAAGTCCACAAAAAATTTATAACCCACTGGTGACAATTCTACACTTGAATTAGCAGGAACATCAAATTTCGGGCACAAGAAATCATCATTCAATGACAAGGAATCGGTATAATGGAAAGTCCGAAGTATCGCCCAGGATGTCTCATGCCTACCACTTTCCGCATAATATTTGTTCAATGCCAAAAATCCTTCACAAGTTAGACCCTTTGTACCAAAGGAGTTAGGAATGATACTATTAAGCAAGATTTGAATGTCTTTGAGTTCATTGATATCTAAACTCTTGTTAAAACATTTCCGTTGTAAATTGAGAAACTCCTTCTCATTCAAAACTCCATCCTGATCCTTATCACTCAAAAAAAAAATCCTCTCAAAGGCATTGACACATAGTTGTTTCAAACTTCCTTCTTTGTAATCGAAAAGTGGTGATATAGGATGAGTTACGGCTCTTTGGCATATGTAAAAAGCTTGATTAACGTTATAATTCTCCTTTGCACTGCATCGGATGCAGGACTCAATCTCTTTGAAATCTCTCAACAAGGGCAAAAACTCCTCGGTAGAGTTCTCCAACAGACTATCCTGTAGTAAGTCCAACTTGTTCGCCGTTACAACCACAGGTAAGTTGACTCCCATCGATCTGAACATCATCATCCAATATAGTGATATCCTTTCGTAAGTGTAATGATCGGAGTAGACAAGCCATATCACATCAGAATGTCTGATCTCTCTATGTAGCGCAGTCAAGTCAGAGGTTGAGGTATCAATCAACACTGTGTGATTAGGAAGGTAAGGTGAAGATGAGAAGTCTCTTGGGATCGTCACCTCGGGGATGACGTGCTGAATATTGGGGACAAATACCTCTTTCACCAAAGCTGTTATCAAAGAAGACTTCCCTACACCTTCATCTCCACATACAACGATTCTAATCGGATCAGTTGTTCCCAGTGACATCTTCTTATTGTTGTTGTTGTTATAGATTATATAGTTGGATTGTTCTTGCAGATATCCATCTTTGTTATTTGATTTAGAACCAATTCTGGGGCTGTCCAACACGGTTATTGGGAAGAAATAGTTTTGGAAAAAAAGTTCAAAACTTGATAAAGCATGTAGAGTAATAATATTCGCACTCTAAGATCTATTCTACGCCATACATCGAGACATATTAGGATTATAGAACAAAATGGTGCGTAAAATCAGCAATTTTTAATTGAATTGAACTTGTTGGTTGCTCTACCAATGATATTGAGCCAATTATTCGTTAAGCACATTGCCCAAAATTTGTTTCTAAGAAACTTTATACTAACTTGCCACCCTCTATAAAATGACAGACTTCAATTGGTACAGGGTATGATTTGTCCAACAGTATCTTTTCTCCAGATGGAAGAAATTTCCAAGTAGAATATGCAGCTAAGGCTGTGGAGAACGGTTCAACATCGATTGGTTTGAAATGTAAAGATGGAATAGTTTTAGGAGTTGAAAAAATCATACAATCAAACTTGTTAGTACCTTCAAAGAACAAAAAAATTCAAACCATTGATAGACATATTGGAGCTGTTTACTCGGGTTTGATTCCAGATGGAAGAGCATTGGTTGCTCGTGGTAGAGATGAAGCTAAATCATACAGATCCTTATACAAGTCACCAATTCTAATGCCTGGATTTATCGACCGTGTAGGATTGTTTGTCCAAAATTACACATGTTACAATTCGGTTAGACCTTTTGGAATCAACGCCATCTTTGGTGGTGTGGATGAAGATGGACCTCATTTATACATGATAGAGCCAAGTGGAGTCTATTGGGGTTACAACGGTGCCGCTGCCGGTAAAGGAAGACAAGTTGCTAAATCAGAAATGGAGAAATTGGATTTACCAAACTTGACTGTGAAAGATGGTGTTATGGAGGCACTGAGGATTTTACACTTGGCCCATGAGTCCAATAAGGATAAAGATTTCGAGATTGAGTTGAGTTGGATTAGTGAAGAAAGTGGTTGGAAACATGAATTTGTTCCTGAAGATCTTTTAAAAGAAGCGGTGAAGTATGCCGAAGAAGAAAGCGATGAAGAAAGTGATGAAGAGATGGAAGATTAAACGTTTTTATAGTAATAATAAAAAATAGCTGAATCTAGTATCAAAATGGGTTTTTTTTAGATGCATGTTTTTTCTGTTAATTTCATTTCATCTATATATATATTACAGATGTTTCTCATCATAAACTAAATCACCACTGCCTCTTGATGATCTTAGCAGTTCAAGCTCACGTTTTAATTGCATGTTTTCATTCTCTAATTCATTTAAGCGCTTTCTCAGATTATCACCTTCAGATTTTCTTGATTCCCTCTCCAATTTCCATTTCTTGGTAAGGTCTTCAATTCTGAATTTCCAAAGATTTTCATCTTTTTCAACTTGAAGCTGAACTTGACCATTAGAATCTAGTCTTGTTGGATTGTTTTGATTTCTCAATTTCTTAACCTCATCACTCAAATTCAAAATTTTGAGGTTTTTCTCCTTCTCGCCTAATTCGAATTGCTTAATTAGAGAAAGATAATCTTTGATTATCGCTTGTGCACCGCTGACGGAATACTGGAAAATTGACTCGTGTAGTTCTCTTACTTTCTTCTGATCCTTGGGTAACGACGATCTGTTGGATAATTCCAAAATCTTCACTTTGGCTTGTTCAATTGACTGGGAATCTAAAACTTGATCGAAAATCTTTAAAAATCTTTTTACAATCTTGGTGTCACAGAACAACAATTCGTCATATCTCATTTTCCAAAATCTTTCAAGGTTATCCGTTTTCGACATTCTTTGTTGGGTCAACTCATTTTCCAAATGTTCAACTTGATATTCTAAATCCAATTTGTCATCACGGATTGAATGTAATTCTTGTTCCAAGTCGGCGATCTCAGCAGTCAATTTCCTTTGATTTTCGGTAGCCGTTTTCAATTCTTCCACAAGATAGTTTATCTTGTTTTCATTATTATCCTGTTTCATCGAAAGAGTTGTTTGAAGATAGCTTATTTCTTGTTTACTGTTGAGAAGTTCATCATTCTTCAATTGTAACTGGTTTTGAAGTTCTCGCACTTCAATTTTAAGCTCATTTGTGTCGCTCTCGAGTTGTGCTCGCGACGATGCATAATCCCTTGCAATTTTACTGAGCTGAGTTTGAAGGGATATCACCTCATCACTCAAAGATAATTTTTCATCTTCTAGCAGTTTTATTTGGGCCTCTAATTCCTTGTTCCGTTCTTCGTGGTCCTTGGATATTTCATCAGAAATTTTAACATTGTTCAATTTCTCCGTTAAGAGATCAGTGGTACTGGAAGAAGACTTGGCAGAAATGACTTCTTTATCATTTATATTGAGTTGTTTTGTATATGCCAGTTGAAGTTTGCTATATGCCTTTACCAATACTTTGGACTCACCAATTACTTTGTCTAGCTGACTTCTCATATCCCGCATCTGATCTTGAGAATGGGAAAATTTAGTTTGCAATTTTTTGATTCTTTCAATTGGTGAATTATCATTATTCATCACATCAACGGAAGAGTTATTTTGAAGATCATTCGAGCCAATTTGCAGAAGTTGTTCAGAAACTTTCAAGACCAAAATCAACTTGGAATTGAGATCGAGTTCCTTCAGTTCGTTGATTTCTAATTTCAATTCCCCATCTGATTGATCTTCAAGAAAAGACAAATTTTCATCAATAAGAATTTCAAACTCATCCATGGCTTGCAGTAAAGATGTTAACTGATCGTTTGTGATATTCAATTGACCTTGATATAGATTTAATTTTTCTTCAATCTTCCTGTATTTGATCTTATACTTGCTCAATTCCTGTTGTATAGACTCTTTTTCTAAATCTTTTTCATCACAATTCTTACATCGAGTGTAATTGAAGTTTTCGGATTCTAATTTAACCAATAAATCATCTGTTCCATTTTTGTGTAAAAATTCCATGATCAATCTAATTTGTAATTGATAACCAGTGACTTTTTTTTTCAATTCTTCAATCTCTAGAGTACTATTTCCAGAAAGTTTGTTTTTCCAGCTATCAGGTGAATGATCCAGATGAGGTAATATGCTCTGGTCGAAATCTAAAATATCATCATTATCATCAAAATTGAGGGTTTCACTAAACAATTTGGTATTATAATCTGCGGCTCCATTTCCCACATGGCTACTGAACAAACGTGAGTTTCTACTACTCTTTCTTTCAAAGAGTGATTTTCTTCGCGTTGACGAAATTGGAGACCTAATAGATGGTGTTTTCATAGGGGTTGTTGGACCATTCATAATTGGCTTCACCCTGGGAGAACTTATGGGGTTTTCAATAAATTCTGAAGAGTCCTCGTCATCCCCTGAGTGTTGTTCTTCTTTGGAGTGATCGCCATCTTCTTCCACTTCCTCTTCCCCACTGTGAGATGAAAATACGTTGCCACTCGTGTCATAGTGGAGCTGTCTATGTAGCATGCTTTGGGATGTTGTGTATCGAAGAGGGTTCCTCTGTATCTCTCTCTCTCTCTCTCTCTCTCTCTATGTGTCAATCTACCTATCTACGAAAAGGATCGATCTCAATTTTTTTATCTAAGCTGTAAAATGTAAACAAAACAAATAAGCTAGAATAATAATCTGTAATAACAATACAATCACCTCCCGATTCAGAAGAATGGAAAGAGAGATAGATACCTAAGCTAGCTGGGTGATTCCTTTAGAAACTATCATCTCCCCATTTCCAGAGATTTATTTACATTCGATTTTTATCATCCTCATTCTCCTTCTTGTGTATGCACGTGACCCTCTTCTTTATTGACAGATGTTTGAGTAAAACGCCATGGGTGATTAACAGACAAGAGCCAGGCAGAAAAAGTCGTGGAACAAAAAGTGAAAAAAAAAATTTTCAATCGAGGAGAAACTGAAAATTATACCACACTATACACGGGTTATATATAATACATATAATATCATACATATCATCATCAAATAACAAACAACACAGCTATCATGACAGCGGTTGTAGATGAGTTCCAGATCGATGACTCTTCCTTGCACTTGGACGATATCGACTTCACCGACTTGGAGGAAAAATACACGATTGAAGAAGACCAGTCGTTGGACAACTTTGTCATTGTCGATGGTGCCCCGATTGCTCCAGAGTCGAAAGTTGAGGTTTTGAAAAAAGTATTGGGAAAAGTGTTTTCACTGGCAGGAAAGATCAAGGAGATTTTTATGCCTCTTGAAGATGGAAAGACTAAGGGATTTTTGTTCATTGAATTTCTGGATGCTTCAGGTGCAGCTCATGCTGTTAAGAAGTTGAATAACAAGAAATTGGATGTTAAACACACCTTGTTGGTAAATAAATTGAGCGATGTTGAAAAATACGCTGTAAGTGGTAAGATTACCGATGATTTTGAAACACCAGAGATTCCAGAGTTTAAACAGACTGAATATTTGAGAAGTTGGTTGCAAGATGAACAAGGTAGAGATCAATATATTTTACAAAGAAATGAAACAGTTGGAGTTTACTGGAACAATAGAAACAGTGCACCAGAACCTGTTGTTGAGCCAAGACAAAATTGGACCAACTCCTTTATGAAAATATCACCAAAGGGTTCCTATTTCGTATCTATACACGAACAAGGTCTTCAAGTATGGGGTGGTTCTCAATTCGATAGAATAAGAAGATTTTTCCATCCTCATGTCAGATTGGTTGATTTCTCACCATGTGAAAACTATTTGGTTTCATTGTCACCCTCACCAATTGAATTACCACCTGAAGATCATCCAGCTAGAAAATCATTCCCATTTGGACCTGAAAGCGAAGGTCATAAGTTGGTTATCTGGAATATAAGAACTGGTTTACCTTCAAGAACTTTTGCATTGCCACCAAACTTGGAACATGAAACTAAGATGGTTTGGCCATTGGTTAAATGGTCTTATGATGATAAATATTGTGCCAGAATGGGACCTGATGCATTGGCTGTATACGAGACCGAGTCATTTAACTTGGTGGATAAGAAATTGATCAAAATTGAAGGTCTTATCGACTTTGAATGGTCACCAGCTGGAATAAAATTAGCAGGATCCAAAGAGGCTGATCTGCATATATTGTCATATTGGACTCCAGAACAGAGTAATCAAACCGCTAGAGTTTCAGTAATGCAAATCCCATCGAAGGAAGTTCTTAGAACTGTCAATTTGTTCCAGGTGACAGATTGTAAGATGCATTGGCATGATGAGGGTAAATTCTTGTGTTGTAAAGTTGACAAGCATACCAAATCTAAGAAAACCATTTTCTCCACATTGGAATTCTTCCAACTTACAGAGAAGGATATTCCTGTTGAAAAAATTGAAATGAAAGATACTGTTATAAATTTTGCTTGGGAGCCAAGAGGAGAAAGATTTATCACTATCAGTATATTAGACGTTGGTGTTGCCAACCCAGCTATACCAAGAAACACAGTTTCATTCTATGCTCCTGAAGAAGATAAACAGGTGAAAAAGAACGTTACTGCCAAAAAGAACTTGAAAAAATGGACTGCATTTGAGAAGCTTGAGGCCAAACATTGCAATACTATTGCATGGTCACCTAAAGGTAGATTTGTTACCGTTGCCACCATTGTTTCCAACAAGCAAGGTTTATTGGAATTCTTTGATTTGGATTTTGATGGAAATTCAAAAGACAGTTCCCATAAATCTGAAAACAAGAAGATTTTGGCAAATTTGAAACAAATAGGTACACAAGAATATTTTGGATTAACAGATATAGCTTGGGATCCATCTGGATTCTATTTGGCTGCTTGGTCATCATCTTGGAGACATAAATTGGAGAATGGTTACAAGTTGTATGACTTTGCTGGTCATCTTCTCAGGGAAGAAGTTATTGATGGTTTCAAAGTTTTCGAATGGAGACCAAGACCACAATCATTATTGTCATCTAACGACCGTAAGAAGGTGAGAAAGAACTTAAAAGAGTACTCTGCACAATTCGATGAACTCGATGCCATGGAGCTGGATGCTGAAACTAGAGATTTGATCTTGAGAAGAAGACAAATGTTGGAAGAATGGACCGAGTGGAGACAAGAGGTTGAAGAGAAGAAGAAGGAATTGGGTATTGTCGATGATGAAGTTGAGGTTGAAGGTGAGGAAGTCATTGAAGAGATTAAAGAGGAAGTGTTGGAGGAGACTGAAGAAATTGTTGAATAGATTAATTGAGGTTGTAGACAGATTTTTTTTGCCTTTTTCCCCTGATTTCTCACTTTCTAACTATCGTTAGAGCATTTCGTTGTACCGATATATTTAAGTATGTTACAAAATCTTTTGGCAAAAGGATAAATGATAAATAATAAATATTGTTTTTGAACTAATAAGCTCATCAAATTATATATATACAAGAATAAAGTTATAATAATAATAATGATAATAAAGATAATAATATATGATAATAATGATAATGATAAATGATTAATGATAAATGATTAATGATAAATGATAGCCAAGAATGATCATTGATAACAAAGATAATGAGTCGATGTGTTTCAATCTTTCGCTACTCTTGTTTTCAATTGTAACCCATGCCAATTACTTATATCCTCTTTCAATATCTTATTAACCAATCGATGCTGCTTAATCATGGGCATCCCTTTGAACTTGGAACTTTCAACATCTATACTGAACATGGACCCACAACCACCACTGACATCCCTCACCTCGAGCTCCTTTGGGTCTAATTCTTTCTTCAATATATTATAAATCTTCAACTCGTAATCGTCCATTGTTGATTGATATCTGCCCGAAAGTTGCAGGAAAGCGCCTATTGAAGGCCTCCGCAGCAAGTTGCGGGAGAGAACATTTTTGATCGAGGGTACAAGCATTTGTGAAAAGGAGTGATCTGCTTGTGTTGTGTATGTTGGCAAGTAGTTGTAGGTAAAAAGACAGATAATATAGTACTGTTGTTTGTCAATCGGATAACAGTCAGAAAGAGGTAAACTAGTGTATGATTTCTTTCTTTCTTTGCGGATGGATTACAAACAAAAATTTTCCTCTTTTTTTTTCTTTTGACTTTACGGGTACGGCATATAATGCTTATAAAGAATCAATGAATTAAAGAATGCATGATTAATACTACTTTACCAATCATATCATCATATAATATCTCTATCATCTGTTATGAATAAATTATATATATCCCTATATATATATATATATATTATGTACCTGTGAATAAGCGATATCGTCTCTTTCTCTCTCTACTCTAATAACCCCCATTTCCGCTCATATACTTTATCTTATCCACTTCCAGCTTGAGAGCTCTCAAATCCCCCAAGATATTACCACTACTGCTACTTCTCACACCATTGCTGTTATTGTTAGGTAAGTTGCCCATTTGATTCACAGCCGTATCACTTCCACTCTTATACACGGTTCCATTTTTGAAGTAATCATCAAAACCAAGTGTTGGTTGAGACATGTTGTCGTGGTTTACCTCAATCTTAGGAGGTAATTGTGGACCCGCGTTTGGATTGTAGGAAACTTGGAACTGTGTAGACAGTGCATTTGAACCCTTTCTAGATCTAGGAGGTGGTGGTGCTGGTGAATTATTATTTGGTATGGTACTTGATCTGGAACGAGGTGGTGGAGGAGGTGGAGCCGGTGACAATGATACCGGGGGAGATGTTACCCCATATGGCTGTTGAAATTGCATGGTGGTGTTCTCATAGTTTGTCGATAATGGAGATGTTATTCTTGGAGACGAAGCGATATTTTGGTACTGATAAGTTGGGATTTGGAGATGATGACCTTCAAAGGGTACCACTGGTGAAGAAACAGATCTTATTCTAGGAGGTGGTGGTGGTGGTGATGTTATTCCCAAACCTTGTCTCATGGATTTTGAGACACTACCGGTTAAATTTGGTTGAAGTAGTTGTGGGGATGAGGAGTCTTCTCTTTGTGGGGATGCTATTCTCATGGGTGAATGAGCAAAATAGTCTGAAGGAATGTTTGCTGGTACTCCATCAATTGAAACAGAGTCTATGTGAACGTTTCTAAAATGGTTTATGGCATCTTGCATATCCTTGAGTTCTTCTTCTTCATTTTCCAGCAGTTGAGGTGGAGTTGTTACCCCATGGTTTGGTGAAAGCTTGCTCAACAATTGTTCCATCGGTAATGAGAAATCAATCTTGTCATTACTGACTGGTGGTGGTTTAGGCAGTGGTGGCAGTTCGTCACTTCTTGAATCTATCTCAATCGTGTCCGAAAATTTGACTGTCTTCAGATGTTTCTTCTTCCTTCTACCAGATGATCCTTTGCTGGAAGAGTCTGGTCTTTGACCTGTTAACATGAATTGGGCGAAATTGTCCAATTTGGATTTCGTATCCTGACCATTCGTATCCGAAGATTGCATATCTTCATCTTCACTTTCATCTTCAACATCTTTTCCTCTTTTCCTAGCCAAAATAGAAACTGGAGATGGGATCAGGGAAGAAGACTTTATCAACTCTCTGGAAGGTAATACAGAAGACACTATGGCATGACTGATAATTCTCAAAACACAAAAGAATTGACCGATATTCAATGATTGTGCACAAGATTGAAATATCTTTTGAATTAATTTCTTATGTAATTCGTTGAGTTTGAAATTATTCAAAAACTTGAACACATCATTTAACGTTATTGTTCTCGTACCTCTTCTTGTTATGATATCATTATACCATCTCAAGTACGTTTTAGCTTCATCGTTTGTAAGTTGCTCGATTGTCAACGATAATGGAATTGATGAGTCGTCCTTAAAGTTTTTTAGTATTTCTGCCTCATCCTTTTCAGTCTTTAAAACTTCCTTTGCTTTAATTTCATTTCTCGATGAATTTGGATTCGATGGTTCATTTAATGTTGATTTATTGCCTATATTGTTGAATAGGTTTTTGAAGTCAATCTCGGGCAGTTTATGGCCTCCATCTTGGAGTGGTTGTGCTTTCTGTTGCTGTTGTTGTTGGTCTTGATGTCTTATGTACTGTTGCAGCAGTTGCAGTTGCAGATACTCTTGTTGTTTTTGCAGTTGATTTGGCGAAGATTGTTGATGCTGTTGTTGTTGTAGACTCGATTGCATATGTGATGATGATAAAGATTCGGACTTCTCATTACTGGAGTTTGAAGAGAAACCAAATGATACAGGAGGTGGAGGTGGAGTGCCTGAACTTCCTTCTGATCGCTCAACCGGTAGACTGAGCCAATCAAATCCTGAAGAACTCATAGCTGTTGTATTATTCTTAGAATAATTGATAAATTTAGAAATGTTATGTGTTTTTTTTCCGCTAATTAATTCGGCTGTTCTTTTATTTTTTTGGTGATGAACCATGATGGAGTGTTGATAATTTCCAGCAAAGTGGTAATAACTCATTCTTTGAAGATGAACTTTGGTGACGACTCATCTTCAGAAGAGGACGAAAAATCTCTCTATCTCAAGAGGAAAGCACTGAGCATCTCGAAAAAACCAAAGGCTTCTACAAATGAGAGCTATTATCTGTATGATGAAGTTTACGATTCAATGAAAGAGACAGAAAGGGAAGGAAAAAATACGGACAAGAACAAATCTCAGTACATTGAGAAGTTACTCGATGCTAAGCTGGTTAGAGAGGCAGATAAGCTGATATATCTAGAAAAGAAACTCAAAAGTGATCTTGAGAAGAGTAAAGAGATCTATGGCGATAAAGAGGTATTTATTACATCATCATACAAAACCCACCAACAAGAACAACTTCGTCTTTCGGAAAATGTCACAAGAGTGATAGACTCTAAAGACTCTATGGTGCCAAGATCCCTTGATGATAATGATAGTAATAGTAATAGCGGTAAACGAGATAGCTTAATTCAAGCAGATATTAAGCGTGAAGTAGTGGAAACGAGTACAGAAGGGCCTGATACCACCAAATTTTCAGCGGGACTAAATATAGTCACAACCAAAAAGCAACAAGATAATAAAGCCTTCGATGTGGTGCCCACAATTCGGAATTTTGATGACGAAGGTAAAGCACTAAATAGTATAGGTGGTGGTTTGGAAGAAGTTGCAAGAACCCACAAGGAAATGTTTGAAGAATTGTTGGAAAACACCAAAGTGTCCGAAGCTGAATTACTGGAATACAAAGAGAGATACCATAAACGAATGAAAAATAAAACGATTACAATCAATAAATAAGAACGCCTAAAAACACAATTATCCTTATATAAAAATAACATTATTCAAAAATAACTCCAATTATTCACCTTTTATAAAATCAATCATCGTCTAAATACTTCCAACATCTCATCAGCTGACAAGTTATGTGTTAGCTTCGGGGTTGAAAAATCTTTCTCTTCAGTCTTCTCGATTGGCGGATCGTTGACTGATTTACTTTGATATATATATCCTCGACTGGATGACTCTTTCAAAAGTTTGTTTAACTGCCTAACACCACTCTTTGGTTTTGAGGAATTTTTTTTTCCCAGTTTCTTTAACGGGATCCGAGTATTGAGCAGCTTTTCAAAATCATCCAGTTTAAGTTCTTCTAAAATCTTGGTTGTCTCATTTTCAACAAAAAGGGTTTCATCTGATTGAGAACTTTTTTGTTCCTTCTCAAACTTCTCTCTTTGTTTCACTTGTTTCGCAGAAGTGCAAGCCCTTCTGAATTCTGATTTTAACAGCTTGAACTCTTCTTCCTGTTTGACAATTTGCATATCAACAAAGAGTTGTTTAGCAGTTTTGTCAAGTTGGTCGTCAATTTCCTCAATTATGAGAGGTTCTTTTTTGTACGCAATGTGGGATAAATCGAGGTCTTTGGTGACTTTTTCAAAAAAATTTCGCATTCCAGGCATTTCCAATAACTGATCGATATTTATCGATTCTCCGTGTGGAATTGGAACTTTGTTACTAGGAGTAATACAGTCTAAATCAACTTCTTTCCTCAAGACGTGGTCGATGTCCACGGCTGAAAAGAAAGCACATGATTGAGGAACATCATTAATTTTCAACTGACTCGACATCATTGCTCTTGTCCATAAATTGCTAATCTGCAATATCATTGCAGCTTTATATTTATCTTTGTTTTTAACGAGATATCTGATTTCATCGTGTACTGTTACACTCAACCTCGCATCAATGTCATAGAGCTTACTTAAATATTCCATCGATACAATCAATAAATGTAAGTAGTCCACACCAGAAGATTGAATGGCCCAGTTGATTCGGGATGGAAGAAATGAATTCAGCTGCAAGTTTTTCTTCGTCAAAGCAGAAGTAATTCCAGCACCTAAAGCAGGTGTTCTTGGTGAATCTTGTTCGGCAATTTTTTCCAACATGTTGAAAACAATTGATTCGGACCCGCCATGCCAAATCTTTGAACCATTTACCACACCAGATTTACCCTTGGTCTCTGAGTATAATTTCTTAGCAATGACTGCAGCCTCTTTCTCGGTCAAGGAAGGATTGAACTTTTTCAATAAAGTGGTTGCAAATTTCACGCCGGCACCATAAATTCTACCGTAATTGAAAACTTTGGCCTCATTTCTAGAGATTCCCAAAATTTTAGCAGTTTTAGAATGTAAATCAGTTCCTTCATTTTTGGTTCCCTCTAAAGTCATCCAACCAATTGCTGTACCACCATGCATTTGAAAAACAGAATCACCCACCACACTTGCTATCCATAACTCCTCACTATCTACATCCGCCCCCACTATGCAATAACCTGGGGGTGCTTTCACCATCGATTTTAACTCAGAGCCTAAACGTGTCTTTTTCGCATTAGAAGCTGTGAGCCATGTGTTTTCAACGGCCCTTCTTGTCACGGTTCCCATAGGTATTATTTGTGGAATTATCATACCAATTGGGTCCTTTGATCCAAAATCAAGACCTGGATGTTCGTCATTGTAAACAACCATCTGGTTCATTATCCTCTCTCTAGCACTAGTCCAATAGCTACAAGAAACAGCCAATTGTAATGCATCCTTAGCCAAGTCAAACTCAGAAGTAAGTATACCTTTCTCAAAATGGTTTAAAAATGATTTTGTCATGATGCTCACTGCACGGGCATTGGGGCCATCATTATGAGGGATTTTAAAAATACACTTTGTAGTTAAGTATTCTTCTGGGATTGTAGAGAATTTAGGGTCTTGTGACAACTTTTCAATTGATAGATGAATGTAATTTTGTTGCTCATAGTGTTCTAACTTTGAATATGGAACAACGAAACACCAGCCCTGGGAATCTAGCCAAAACAATGGATTACCATCCCAAGACAATCTTAATAACAAAGGAGCAGCTCTGGATCTTGTACTCAACTTCAAATTGCCTTTAACAATCAAACTTTTATACCACTCAGGAAACCCGGGAAGTTTTTGATTTTTATAAGGTAAACCTTTCTTAGTCAACTTTGCTGGGACCATATTCCAGTCTAACTGTGACAACCAGGGGTCATTTTCCCATGGTTTAGAAGGATCATCTTTTAACGAAACAATTTCTCTTGCCATAGCATGCAAGTTCTTTTCAATTTTAGAGGTACTTTCAACGTAAATTTTTTCAGCTGTGGATATATATTCCTCCCATTGTTTCGTTGTAGGTAAAAAACTTTGAGCAATATTTCTCAATGCTGCAAAACTCACTGGATGAGGTATCAATTTCCTAAATTCTGGGAATATTTTTGTGAAAACCTTGAAAGTGGCATAAACATCATCTGCACAATAGTTCATTAATTGTTGAAAATTTTTGACTATCACTTCTTTGTTGTCTGAGGCAAAATAATCTCTATCTTCTTTATTAAGTTTGATACCACAATGTAAGTCTGCAACATGTTTCAATGAGTTCATACTACTATACTTCATCCAGGGATCATCTTCCAAGTCTTTTGATGTATCAACTTCTAAGTCCAAAATTGGATTAGAAATAAGATTTTTTAACTCGGTCGACTCTATGTTTTCTGATCGTATTGTCTCAAGAGACAGATCATTTTCTTTTTCTTTAAATTTCAGCTCTTTGCTTTTCTTATATTTAAGCCAGGTACCTCTTTGTCTTGAACACATACCAGATACTGCAACGTGTAAAGACATGGTATCTAGAAAAAATGCATTTGATTGCTTCAAGTTATACTCATCCAATATCCTTGCTCTGTCGTATGATACATTGTGCCCCACCACAAGTTTTTCGTTGCCGAAAGTATTCATGGGTATTAAAGAGTTATTGTTCTCTGAATTTCCAGTCAAGTATGGTGACACCCAGCCATACCAAGCTTTTGTGGATACACAAGTTGCCATCACAGGATATTGAGATAACTTGTACAAAGTCTCCACATCAAATACTAAACTATCTTCCAATGGGAAATCAACCTGTTCTGGTACCTTTCCTTCTGCATACCGAGTCCAGCCAGCTTTGAAGTTCCATTTTTCGGGTTTTCTTGGAAGGCTACCTCCTATGTTTAGCAAGCTCTCTGCAAGATCTAAGTATTTTTGGGAAGCAAATACTCCTATCCTGTAGAAATGTTCATCCATCGTACCTCCCTGAAGTTTAGGTATCTTAAAATCTATCGGTTCAGTGATGGCAGTTGGTTTTCCCAAAAGATCATTGTTCAGAAGATGTGATTGAGATAGCTTTATCAATTTTGAATTCTTCTTGGTTACTTTCATACTTGATTTTTCAGTTGGGAAGAGCTGCAGTTGAAGACCCTCCGAAAGGTATTGTATACCAACCAGATTTATTCTTGGTTTCTGATGTATTGAATACCACCGCACCCTTATCATGTTCTCCATATGGTGAATTATCCAATATCAGATTTAAGCGATAGGGTCTCTGAATCTATATCTATCTACCTTTCTATCAAAGCAGCACCAATTTGTCTCTTTTGGGATAAATAAAATAGATAAAAAAATAAAAGACCAAATTGGGGATCGGTGCACGACTAGTGTTACTCTGCACGACTTCTTTGTTCTTTGATAAAAACTTAACAGCGTTTTTGGCTGCAAAAGACAAGGAAAAAGTACATCCACAATCAACGGTTAAGGCTTTATCTATTCTTTTTACAAAGTCAATCCATCCACCTATTTATCATGTCATCCAATCGTGCTTTGAGTGACGACCAGGTAAGTCTTGCATGTGTTCACCTTTACAATTGACTGAGTCAGTGTAACTCATTTACTAACCCTGATGTTAAAATAGGTCGCCAATGAATTGAAAAAAATGGAAACCTTCATCAAGAAGGAAGCCGATGAAAAAGCCAATGAAATTAAGTTAAAGGCTGAAGAAGAGTATGAAATAGAGAAAGCTTCTATTGTTCGTTCAGAAATCAACTCGATTGATGAACTGTACGAAACCAAATTCAAGAAAGCTGCATTAACTCAACAAATCACCAAATCGACTATTGCAAATAAATCTAGATTAAAGGTATTGGCAGCACAACAAGAAATCTTGGAAGAGATATTTGACCTTTCTGAAAAGAGATTGAAGAAAATATCGGATAATAAGAATCAATACAAACCAATTTTGGCTTTGTTATTGGAAGAATCGTTATTAGTTTTATTGGAACCTAAAGTCAACGTCAAGGTTAGAAAGCAAGATTTGAAGGTTGTAAAGGAAATCAAAGAACAAGCAGCCAAAAATTATGAAGAGAAATCGAAGAAGACAGTCGAAATTAACATTGTTGAAGACGATTTCTTGAACGAAAATATCGCTGGCGGTGTTGTTGTTAGTAACGAAAATGGTAAAATTGAAATCAACAACACATTAGAAGAAAGGTTAGTCTTGTTAAAAGAATCTGGATTACCTGCCATTAGATTGGAGTTGTTCGGTATCTCCAAGACAAGAAAGTTTTTCAACTAGTTCAGTCCTTATTTTGGGACTGTTTCCACATACATCTTGCTAGATATATGCAAATCATATAATAGCTGAACTATTAATAATTTGAAATGTATAAAACCCTTCGTACTACTATACAATAGAAATTGCTCTTTTACTTTAAAAATGGTTATTCATATACTATTTTAAACTTATTTTGATAATTAAAATCGAAACTGTAAATATGATTAGTTCTGTTGATTGGGAAAAAGCAAAAACATTTTTTTCTTTTTTTTCATATCAAATTTTGTAGCGAAACCTGCAGCAATTGATTGGAGTGTCACTTCAAAGTCATTAACTCATCGAATAGTGAAACACATCAATTCAAAAAGGCGGTTGGAGGTAAAGTGTCTGTCACTCGTTCTCTATCATGTCTCTTACACGATCGTGTACGTCAAATGTATATCGAAATATATGGAGATCGGTGGTGGCGATAGATCACTCATCAGTTGTGTTTAGATTAAACTTGCAAAGATCAATTGTCATAACTTCAAAATTCATTCGTCAATCGAAAAATACTGATGCCTTTAATGGTCGTAGTATTGGGGGGGAGAAGCTGTTTACAAAATTCAGCAAGCTGCGACAGATAAATTTGAAAAATAAACCCGGCAACCAGAATGATATTGGAAAGTCTCTCGGTTCTTCAGATGACACAGGCCATACAATACCCGATTTGACAAAAATACTTAAACCAATAACACCCAATGACTCATTTGTCAGTTGTTCAATTCTTGATATATCTGGGAATGTCGTTGCGGTATCAAGAAAATTTCCCAAAACCAAATTTTTATCTGAAAACGGTTTATATCCGAGAGATTTAAGAAAGATTGATAGTTCTGCCATTGATATAATACCAACAATAGCAGTTAGATCTAATTGTATATTGGTGAACTTGTTACACATTAAGGCCATTGTGAAGTCAGATTTGGTTATGGTGTTTGATACCGCAACAAGTACCAATTCTCATAGATTGAGTTTATTCATGTACGATTTGGAGTCAAAGTTGAAACATCCCAATCCGCAGGGGCACGCGACCACTTATGAATTCAGAGCGATAGAAAGTATATTGATCAATGTTATGACTTGTCTTGAAACTGAATTGCAACTACATCTGAACGCTTGTGGTTCAATATTAGAGGAACTTGAAGACCAAATTAATAGAGATAAATTGAGGCAGTTGTTGATCAAGTCTAAAGCATTGACATCATTTTATAGGAAACTGTTGTTGATCAGAAATGTTCTTGATGAATTGCTTGAAAACGATGATGATTTGAAAGAGATGTATCTTACAGAGAAGAAAGAGAAGCCGGACTTCGAAAGAGATGATTTCGCTGAAATCGAAATGATTTTAGAATCCTACTACAAACAGTGTGATGAATTTGTTCAAAATGCAGAAACATTGATAAATGATATTAAGTCTACTGAAGAGATTGTCAATATCATTTTAGATGCTAACAGAAACTCATTGATGTTATTTGAATTGAAGATAACGGTGTATACCTTAGGATTTACCGTTGCAACAGCTATACCTGCATTTTATGGAATGAATTTGAAAAATTATATTGAAGATTCTGACCTTGGTTTTGGAGCTGTTGTTGGTTTTTCTGTTGTATTAGCGGTTCTAGTTACTTGGCTTAATTTCCACAAATTAAAATCAGTACAAAGAATTACCATGATGTTGCCTGGTAGTGAATCGAGAAAATCAGCATCATCAACATCATCAGTATCAACGGATGCAAAGAAGCTGGTAAAGAAAGAGCTATTACGGAGTAAAGCAATTGGAAGTAAGACAAGTCACGTCTATTCTGGCTTGTCCACAGCTAACAGGAATGAATTGCTTCTTTCGAAAAGACGGAATTGGATGAGAGGTGGTTTATTTGGCAAGAGGAAGTATCCTCAGGATCCTCGACAAAGAGATGTGATATGGAAATGGTTAATTGATGGCAAAAAATGATGTCATTCTCATATTCAAAACCAAATCGAAATTGAATGATTTTATTTTTTATTTTAACGAAGCATAATGAAACGCCGGTTGCATGTATTTAATTCAAGTGGGAAACTGATATATAATCTAGTTTTTAATCAACTTTTGTACTTTATAGATTATAGCAAATTTACATATAAATAGTATTTTAGAACTCGATGTATTTTGAAACTGTATAAAAAGCCAGTAATATTTTTTAATGAAATAGATGAAACCCTTAAGCATTATAATACGTTCAGCTCATCTTCATCCTCGTTTTCGTCTTCATCATCTTCATCATCTTCATCATCATCATCGTCCGGTATGTTTATGAAAAAAGACTGGATTGCTGCAAAAGTCGACATGAAGCCTAAAGTCCACCATGGGAACCATGCAATCGCATGCGAATTCGCCCAACTCATTATGTATCCCCATAACAATAAACCTAAAAATCTAGCCAGAGCAGTCGACGACATTAAGGCACCATTTATAAATGATCTATTTCCTGGTGGAGTCGCCCTATGGAGTAATAGCATTATTTCTGGAAAGGCATTCGATTGACCAAAAGTTTTCATCATGAATAATGAATAGACCGAGAAAGTGGTGAGACTCGAACTATCGGTAAACCTATTTGGTGGAATGGTAAAAATCAAATATGGTAACAAAAAGTATGAAATGGGAAAAAACATGAGCACTGCTCTATATACATTGATAGACTTGTAACGCCCATCCAAATACGGAAAAACAAATAAAACTACCAACACTCCAATGGCACCTGTGAATGCCAAAGCATTACCAACTTGTTTCGTACTATACCCTAGTCCTCCAATCAACTTGAAGGGGAATTTTGATGCTAAAGGGGAAGATATATCGTTAGGGTCTTCTCTCATAATATTTGAAGATAAAAAAACAGGTAAGAACTCATCAAAGATCAAACAATGAGCACTCATTAAGAATGAGGAAAGTAATGTGTGGAAAGTCAGAGGCAAGAAAATTGATTGCAAATTAGAATACTTTGGTGTTTCCTCTATTATCGAATTCCTTCTAGAACTGTAGTGGTCGATGATAGTATGGGATAGACGTCTGTTCAACGAGCCAACGGCTTGAATTGAAGAGTGTGAAGATGAGGCTGATGATTTGGTACTAGATGAATCCTTGGACTGTTGTGAATGTATTAATGACCCGTAGTTTGCTGTCGTCGATGATTCTTCATCGACGAGAGGGGACTCTAAATCACTTTCAACATACAGCTCTGGTTGGAAAGATTTCCAAGGTCTAGTGGGTGTCTTAACACCAAAGCAACGTTTGATGAAATCTCCAATATCGAGTCCAATGTCTCTAGTGTATTTCATTTCCATCTGTGTTTCCTCCAAAAACAAGAATAATAATAAGGCTGAAATGCCCAAAAAGGTAGAAATAATTATGTTAGATAAACAGTATGGGTATTTTGTCACTAATTTTTCCAATGAATTCGTATCTATCATTGGTGATGACGCTATTGTTTTGAAAACAAGAGATTCCTTTGGATCATATGAGGAAGAACGAGCAGGATAAAAAGTTGAAGAAATTGCTGGGATTAAGGGACCCACCACACTTCCAACACACCATCCAAGTGGATAAGTTGAAAACAGAATCGCTTGATGTCTCTTCTTGACAGCAACTTCACCTATAACTGTTCTTATTACCAGACTGGATCCATTGAATGCACCCATTAGGGATCTCGAGACCATGGCCTGCCAATAGGTTTTGGAGAATCCGAATGCCAAAACACAGAGCCCCATACCAAGGATTCCAAATATCAATGTGAGCTTTCTGCCAAACTTATCCAGATATATACCAAATTGTAAACTGAACACAAACTCAAAAACTGCAAAAGAAGAAGATAAGTAACCAACATACTTGGAAATATCAGACTCATTTTTAGCAACGTGGAAGTCTTGTACCATAAAATAGACATAGGGGAATAATGAAGTGAACGTGATGGGTTCAGACAACCTGGCAATGCTAAGCAAGGAGATTTGCCATAAAGGAAACCCCACAAGTTGTGCCCTCAATGAGAGACTCTTCTTAGCAGACATTAGTGGTGAAGAGTTGATGTAAATTTTTTAAAATGACAGAAAACAAATCAAATTTATCATAACCAGATAACTAATTTTTCATATCAACGGTACTGAGTATCCCCTGCTTTTAACCACGGCAAAAGATTATGTTTAACAAAGTCGTTTAATACTCATTAATCTATCCTAATATGGCAAGATAAAGTCAAAAGGGTTTTTTTCCTTATATTAGATAACAACTCAGATTAACATAGAATCTATTACCGCCATCTGTGCTTGACATAGCATCTTTTGTCATCCGGACCAAGATAACAAGCTGGTTGCGAAATCTCGCTAAATGACTGAAGTTTCTGTTAGATTTTTTAATTTGTTAGTCATTCTCCGTAGTCATCTTATATTTAGCCTAATGGGGCCATTTTGTGGTGATTATGGACGACTTGTTGCCTCAAACAGAGGCTGTCGGTATCTAATTTGGGCTAGTGGAAAACGAAAAGATGTCAATGCCAGCGATTTCATTTTCCTATGTAAATATTTCCAATCCGAACCGTTGTCAGCTTCCGATATTCTGTGTAAATTTCGTTTGAGGGTTTCTTAATATTGAGAGGGTACTATTCCATCGATTGTCGTCTCAAATCAACAAAAATCAGATCAATTCTGCACAACTCTTTGTTTTTATTTTTTACGTTTATTTACATTTCAAAATTTTGAGGAAACACATGGAATTAAGAGTACTAAATAAAAGGAGGTAATAGAGAGCATAAACGAGCACTGTTATCATGGAGACAATCGAAGTTCGTTCTAAGTCATATGTTATTAAATGGGTTAATGCATCTGAAAATTCTACCATCCACTACGAAGTCAGGCCTATCAAAAAATCTATCAATTTTTGCATATATACCTACAAGGAAGGTGAAGAGCCATTTCAACATGAAAACAATGCTTCACTGATCACCAAAAATAAAGATCATATTGATCATCATCGTAAGAGATCAAACACAGCTACTTCTACTTCAAGCTCTCTGAGCGGATTGTCGTTGGAGCAAAAATTGGCGAATGCTCACTTAGTGAAGCATCATGATTTGGGTAGGCTTAATGGGGATGAGTTGAGAAAGGGGGAGACTTTTGTCAACAAATCCACAGTCTTTGCCTTTGTCTTTGATAACACATTTAGTAAGACTACAGGAAAGAAGGTATTGTTCACTCAGTATTCAGATGTTGATAAGAAAGAGAATTTCAAAGTACCACAGACTTTGGATAATCTGGTTCAAATCATACCGGGAACACCGTCTGGTCCCTCTACTCCATATATAAATGGGAGAGTATCATCCAGTGGCTCAAGTATACAGTCTTTCAAACGTCCCTCACTTGAAAATACTACAAGTATACAATTTGATTTACCAAAGCACTCCGAAGAGACTCTGAGAGTGAAAGGTGGTAGATACCTTCAAGGGTTTTTATTGAAAAAGAGAAGAAAGAAGACTGGTAAAAACTTCAACAAGAGGTTTTTCACGTTGAATTTCAAATATGGCATTCTTAACTACTACTTGAATGACAAATCGAAGCATGTGAGAGGTAATATGTTTATCAAGTATGTGGGAATAACGGCAGATAAGAAAAAGAAACTCATTGTTTTGGATTCTGGTTTGGAGATATGGACGTTGAAGGCAATAACAGATGAAGACTTCAATACTTGGGTCCAGGCTTTCAATGCGATTAAACAAGAAGGACATGACCCATATGAGGAAGCTATAGAGTATGAACAAAGTTTAAGAACAATTAGTGATCGTGAGCTGGATGATGACAGTATTGGAAACGACTCTACAGAAGACCTTATTAAAGATTTAGAAATATTGCAAGTTAAAATTGAGAGTCTGAGGACGAGATGTTTGGCATTGAACAAATCATTAGAAACCCCTCATATGCTCACAAGCTCTGATCGTCAAGCATCAAGCTCTACCACAGCTAGTACTACCAGTAATGTTAGCAGGAAATCGTCATTTTGGAGGAAGAAGAAGACCGAGCCAACAACTCCTTCGAGAGAAGCTCCTATGAGCAGTCCTACAATTAATGTTCCTAAAACACCAAGAACTCCAAAAATTGCCAATATCAATACAAATCTCTCTAACAACACAACTCTTTATGAATCAGAACTGTTGAAAGACGAACTCACAGAGCTGAACAATATGATATTACAGTTGATCAACCAGCAAAAGTTCCGTGTGCATAATAATGGCCTGTCAAACCCAAGGCATTCTATTGCTGGAAATTCGGTGATCACAACTGCAGCCAACAGTATCTTCTCTCAAGAATTTTATGACGCTAATGAATATGTTAATGAGTTAAATAGTGGTGTCTTGATGATAAATAACAACGATAGTGATCTGGAACTGGAAAACAAGAATTCCTTATCAGGATCTCCAATAACTGAGGAAGATGAAGATGAAGAGGAGGAGGAAGATGAAGAAACCTCAATACCAGGTACGGATGTAGAAGACAATTCCATTTCAAGTAGTGATGAAGAAGTTTTGCCTCATCCTCCAGTTCCACAACTGGTAACTGATCATGAAACTGATTATTACCCATTAACAGAGATTAGTGGGAAAACAATAAGCCGTCGAAAAGATATTCCACCAAGTACTTGTGCACCTCCTTCTATCTTGTCATTTGTCAGGAAAAACATTGGTAAAGATTTATCAACGATTTCTGTACCAGTGACTTCCAATGAGCCATTGACTGTATTGCAGAAGTATGCTGAATTATTTGAGTATGCTGATTTACTCAATGGAATTATGAATTCCAATTTGGAAACTGGAGAGCGTATATTGAGAGTTGCTGTGTTTGCCACTAGTTCTCTTTCATCATTGAGATCTAAAGAGAGGAACAATAGAAAACCATTCAACCCACTTTTGGGAGAAACTTATGAATTAGTGAGAGAAGATCTTGGAATGAGGTTAATTTCGGAAAAAGTGAGTCACCGTCCACCAATTTTTGCCATGTATGCAGATTGTGAGGATTGGTCATTCCAATATGCTCCTTCCCCTGCTCAAAAATTCTGGAGTAAAAATGCAGAAGTAATAAATAAGGGAGTAGCGAAATTAACTTTTAAGAAAAAGGGAGAAGTTTATCAATGGTCACAACCAATCACATTATTAAAAAATATCATTGCTGGTGAGAAATATACAGAACCTTCATCCTCATTAACTGTCACATCTTCCACTGGTCAAAGAGCCGTTGTGGAATTCAAACAAGGTGGAATGTTTAGTGGTAGATCTGAGGAACTCACGATGACCGCCTTTGACCAAAAAAGCAAAACACTTCCCGATTCCGTGGTTGGTACGTGGACTGAGAAATTAGCTTTGAAACGTGGTAAAGATACACATGAGATTTGGCATTGTGGGAAATTGATCAAAGATAGCAATAAGAAGTATGGATTCACCGAATTTGCCGCATCTCTTAATGAAATCACACCAATTGAACGTGGCAAATTGGCTCCAACTGATTCCAGATTGAGACCCGATTTGAAGAATTATGAAATTGGTGAGGTGGATAAAGCTGAGGAGTTGAAATTGAAATTGGAACAAGATCAAAGAGATAGAAGAACTAAAGGTGTTCCATATGAGCCTCAATTCTTTGATAAGATTGGTGAGGATAATTATCAGGTGAAGAAGGGGGAGCTGAATTATTGGGAGAGAAGAAAAAGAGGTGATTGGGAGGGTTTATTAAAGTTATGGTGAGTTGTGATAAAATTATTGTCCTTCTTGTTACCGATTATGATAATAGAGTAATAACATTTTTGTTCATTTTATTGTTCTTTTACTGATGTATTCATTTTATTTCTTCTCTTACTCATTCATTTCTTCCTCATTTATTTATTCTTATATTTTACTACCCCCCCCCTCCCTCCTTCTTAATGTTCTTTTTGCACTTTTTTCTTCTTTTTTTTGCATCATTTTTAAATGTTTTATTACAAACCAAAAATATATATATGTAACCATATGATCTACAAGCGTCTTCATATCCAAAAAGGGGAAAATAAAAAACATCAATAGAACAAAACAAAAGTATTGATTGATAATATGAAATAAATAAATAAATAAAAATAAACAGATCGTGTAATTGTGATATAGATAAAATGAAAGAAATAAAGTTTAATTCCAAATTTTTATGTTTTCTCTAAAACTAACTCTCTTTGGATCAAACCAAACCTCTCTCCTGTGCGACAATTCTCAAGGCCAAAACCTTGGTGTAATATCTGACAAATGCCAAACTACCACCGGCAAACCAAAAGTTTTCATGACCACTATTGGTAAAGATTGATCTCAATTCACCCTCCTCATTCAAGCCCCATACTGGGTCCAAACTCTTTGCAATATCTTCACCAAACACCTTCTCCGCAGTAGAGTTCATTCTATCATAACCGGTAGCCAAGACAACAATGGCAAGATTATTGATCGAACTACCATCTTTAAAAACAACTCCATGTTCGGTAAATCTATCAATTTCAGTACCTTGCTTGATATGAACCTTATCTTCGGCAATCAATGAAGAACCACCAACATCAATATAATAACCACCAGCCTCTCTGAAATATTTTCCATATAAACCGGTACCACCAAAGCCAAAATCACACTTGAAGCCTCTTTGAGCCAATTTTTGAAGCATAACCTTATCCAGTTTAGCAGCTTTACGGACATTTTGTTGTTGTAAACGATTCAGTAATCTCAATGGAGCAGAGAAATTGATCAAATCTGCAGTTTCAATGTTTGCAGGACCATTTTCATCAAATAAATTTTTATTGTTCAATGGAGCTCCAGTATCAACGTTAAGAACAAATGTAGAAGATCTTTGCAACATTGTAACGTTTGCACCTTGTTCGTAAAAATCCTGACAGATATCATGGGCTGAATTACCGGATCCAACAACCAATGCATTCTCTCCTTGGAAAACTTTACCAGTCTTGTGATTTGATGAATGTAACAAAGTACCTTTGAAAAGATGTTCATCTTTGAAATGAGGAATATTTGGTTCACCTGAATGACCACTGCACAAGATAATATGTTTTGGTTTCAACATGGTAATTTCATTTGTTTTCAAATCGGTAATTTCAACTTCCCAAGACTTGGTAACATCATCAAATATGGTGTTCTTGACAGTCTTACCAGTCCATGCATTCAACTCCAAAGCATCAACATAACTTTCAAACCAATTGGCCAACTTATCCTTTGGAGTATAGATTGGCCACGTATCTGGAAAGTTTAGATAAGCCAAATGATCAGCATAGACAGGGTCGTGCAATACAAGGAAACTATAACGCTTTCTCCAGTTATCACCAATACGATCATTTTTCTCAATAATCAATGAATCAATTCCTCTCACCTTTAATCTTGCAGCCATGTTCAAACCTGTTTGACCACCACCAACAATGAGAACAACTGGTTGTCTTGATTCATTATAAACTGCACTATCCTTTCTACGTTCCAACCAAGATTTACGGTTGATATTTTGACCATGATTAACCCCCTCTGGTCTCAAAGATTTTCTTTGCTCTTCACTACCAAATATTTGTTCTAAACTGGTAAATATGGTAAAGGCTTTCAAACCTTCAGTGGTGGAAACCAATCTAATTATACCTTTACCAGAACCAAACTCATTGTTAAAAGTAATATAAACTTGTAACCATTCAATTGGAATATGATCAATGGTATCTTCAGCTTCATGCATTGTAACCAAGAAAACTCCCTCTGGGTTTCTATCATCAGCCTTCTTGTCAACTTTGAAATCTTTAATTTGAAATTGTTTTTGTCTTTGATTCAAAGCTTGTACAATACCGACAATGTTGTGGAATTGATGTAATTCCCATGATAATCCCAAATGATCTTTCCAACTTGCATTTGGGACAAACAACTTCAGAGCAGTTGCATCATCTTTTGAAGTGGAAGGTGATAAAAACTTGTTAAATTCGAAAACCCATTGCTCAGCAAGTTTAGTGATATCATTACGTCTAACCAGTTTTGGGTCAGGTGTCAAATCACCATAAATATCCTCCTTTTTCATATTTTCATCATGAGGATTGTAGGACATTGGAATGACAATCTCATCGGTGAGATCGACTGTTTGATAAGTCGAAGAAGGCATATTCTTGTATTAAATCAAGTTACGTGTTCTGTGCTGTGCTGTTATTTATATTTATGTTGAGTATGTTATATGGCTAGTTGATAGAGAGAGAGTAAAGCTTATGAATGAATCAAAGAACAAAGAGAGTTTTTATATATATTTATATATAAAGGATACAAAAAGAGGTATTATCTATATATATTGGCAAGCCCAGTAATTGGAATGATGGACATGGCTTAAAGGGAATCAATCGTCATCAGCGTACTGGCTTCTTCCCCACACACACACACACACACCAATAAAGAAAGGGGGTAGTGTGTAAAAGCTACAAACATTTTTTATCTTTTGTTTGTTTGCCTTCTTCCATCTCTGTGTATCTATCAATCTATCTAATCTAACTAAGTATGGGGAGAGATACCTGTTCTCCTATACACTACCACCACTATTTAGGGGCTATTTTTTGTTCGTTGCTTTTTTCTCTTGGTACGTTCTGTCTCTTC